>JAYDZK010000202.1:33329112-33352323 GCA_034509185.1 Euphonia xanthogaster | reverse complement strand
TCCCCAGTGTTACCCCATTGGCTGTGGTCCTCTTTCCTCGCCCCCATCACCTGGGGGGGCGAGGAAGGAGGACCATGGCCAATGGGGTAACATTGGGGAGGGGTGAGGGGAGGGACCAACAATCCAGTCCCCCACAGCAGGTGTGGGACCGCCTCTTTGCTGCCTGGATTGTTGATGCCACCAGAAGTGTCCTGTCTCAAGCTAATAAAGGGATACTCATTCCCACGTGGCAAAGAGCGCTTCTCATCTTTTACCTTGTCCATGCAAGTCCGTTTGGCATTGAGCCAAGAGCAAGCCAGGTCAGACCAACATAAGGCTCAGAAACCAAACAGATTACTGCAATCTGGAGCCTGAGAAATACCTAATGCTCAAGGAAGAGAAGCATGTTCAAAGATTTGAAAAAGTATGAAATAGTTAGGCAGTTGTTTTCAGATGTATGCTGGAAGGCATCAGGACTTTACAAAAGGTTGTTATATATGTGTGTGCATATATATATATAATTTTTTTTTTTAAATATCTGGGTGCTTTCATGCTTGCATGTCTGCATCATAAACTTTTGAAAATGGCTCATAACAGCAATAATACCAAAGAGATTTATCATTACTGCAGCTCCTCCTCCCTGCTTTGGAAGAATGGCTTCTACCTCTAGTCTTGCCTCAGGCCACTAAATAATAAACCAAAAATTGTCAGAAAAGTCACTGCAAGCTGTTGCTTCATTATCAAAGCAAGATATTGTTAAAAGCAAGCAAACAAACAAAAAAGGTGGAATTTTCATTAATTACTTGCATAAAAATAATAAACAAAAGTTTATTTCTTTCCAATGCAAATTTTGTACTTGTAGCTCAATTTGTATGCTAGAAAGGCAAAATAACTTAAAACCTAATGGGCAATATTAAAACAAGGTTTGAAGCCTGGGGAAAAGAAAAGTTGGAAAAAGCTTTCTAAATAACCAGGGATTCCAATACAGATAAACAGCGGGCAGCCTGCAAATGGACATCCATGGTTGCAAGGTCTTAGGAAAGCACCATCCTGCAGAGTCCCTTTCCAATTTGTCGCTTCAGCTGCCCTCTAATTCACTGTGGCACAATTCCCAGGGTGTATTTCACAAAGAGATGGTGTTTGGATTCAGCTATCCCCTGATACCTAAGCAAGGTCATCTGAGACACCTGGAAACGTGCAGGTCTCCACTACTCATCTGCCTGACTACCGTGCAGATTTCTTGGCTGTGTGAGCATCCTGAATGACACCAAATGTCTCTGTTTAGGCCTCTGAACTCTGCCAAGGGCATCCAGTCCCCAGTTCCTCAATGAGGCAAGAGGTTCCCTGAGCAAATCAGACAGCCTGAATAGCAGGCTGGACTGTACTGACACCAGGTGATGAGAGACAAGATGTTTTAGGATGGCTCTTCCCAACATTGACAGTGTTGGGAAATGCTCCTGACACATTCCCAAGTGTTAGGGGCACTTCTGAAATGGCTGTTTGACCATTTCAAGCACAACACAAGTGTGTTCCTGTTTCTACATTTATTATAACCACGTCTAATCAAATATTCTTAATCACAGAAAACATACAAAGACCTACTAGATCAGTCAAAATACAGTCTAAGAGGCGAGCATATGAGCACTTTGATACAAAGAGAAACCTGCTGTAGATAATAATCTCAAGTGCAACTTTGCAAATTAGGGAAACCATTGAAGTCTAAATTGTAAATTATACACTGAGTAAATGGAAGCCAGATAAAGATAAGAAAGTTGGCTGGCCAAAATTAGCACAGAAACATTGTGTTATAAAGGTTGCAAAAAAGAAAATAAAAGACATGAAATATAAGATTTTCCATAGTATTGCATGATGGCCTAGCTCCCTGCTCTCTTGAATTCTGCATGAGTCTTTCTGTTTCCTTGGTGTAAACAGTGTGCTCAGAGCTATTCATCTTTTAGGGATCACAGATTTGCTCCAAACTAAATGTAATGTGAATTAGAATACTAATGATTTGTAATTGTATTACTGCATTAGAATTGTTCAGTAACAAAATTAACAATTTTTTGACCTCCTTCTCATTAAGTTCTTAGCTTAAAACACAAAGAATTTAGTGCTGTCATTATAATAATCTCAGGATCATTGAGAATAACCACAGTAAGTGATTCACAGCAGAATTATAAGGGCTAAACACCTACTCATATCATACTCTGCCACTTTCTTCATGTCCATGTGTATTTATTAACCTACCATAAGGAAGAAAAAATGAATTTACTAGAATATTTCCAATATACATACAAAGATAGCATTGGTTTCCTACTCATACTTAACCTGATGAAAATGCTTCTGAAAATATAGTAGCTAAGGAATGCTACCCTTGCATATAAACTGACTAGAGACAGTTTATTAGACAAATTACCATATTCATCTGAAATGTTTGCCCAAGAATACCCAACCACATAAGAAATTGTTCGAATGTGTTCTGTAGTTTATGAATGAGCTCTCTCTATATAGCATCACACTTCACAATTAAAGCTATTACTGTAAAATGCAGGAAATTGCATTCATGGTTAATTGCATAATTCATTAACTCAGGCAAAGTGTGAGCTTGGTAAATATGTAAAACTTTTCAATCAACTCAAGTAGAATGAAAGAGGAAAACACATTATTGCTGAAGCTTTATATAGCAAATAAATGTTGAGTTGAGGAACACATTTGGTTTTACATACTCAGCTAGTATTAAAAAGGAATAATTCATGAGCACAAAAAAACAAGTGGGAACTACCTTAATATTTTGGGGTTTTTTTTTCTTGTGGTTGAGACAGAAATATCCAAAGATTTCAACTAGTTATTCAATCTAATGTTGATTTTCTTGACTTACAAAGCACCTAACTGAAAATGACGATAGCACTGTGCACTTATTTACATTTTTATTACTTTGGATAGGACCAAAGGGTGAAATAGGAAGAGATACTGTCTTTGAGATATAAATATCTTTGAAAGACCAGAATTCAATATTAAATGAAATTTACAAGTCTGAGCCTCTAAATTGTTCTTCTGTAATAACCCTGGTTTCTGTTTCATTTAGAGACATCTTATACACAAACACAGAAAAATAAACATTTATTCAAAAGGGAGTTACTGTATTGTTAAAATTAATTTTTATCTTGTGAATCATGACCTACTTTAACAAGCTCTTCATGTTCCTTCTTGTCTTCGTCATTCCAGCATTATGGTATATGCTTGTGACTATTAATATAGGGCTTACTGGTACTATTTGACCATTATTACAATTTTTATAATATATGCTGTTCTCCCATCTATCCCTCTAGAAGGAAACTGAATAACTACTATGATTTAGAGAAAGGTTTTGAATCCAAGCAAAAGGAACATTTTCAGAGTATCTTTAGTTACATTTTCTTCCCATTTTTGCCATCCTTCCTCCTTCTCTTTTGGATTTACCAGGAATGTACTAGTAGCCAATCTTGCTCTTTTGATATCTATATCTTTATCTAGTCATATAACATACAGGTGGATATCAAGGCCTTAAAGAGTAGTGTACCAACCTCTTTGAAACAGATTCTTGCTTCAGATGAAGATGGAAACACTCTAGCAATAACCTAGGAACCAAAGAACTTGCCCCTTGGTTTTACATCTAGATCAACACTTTATTCCTAGGAGGGTTGCTGAAGCCTATTGCCTTAAATATCAAACTGCAGACTGAGGTAATTAAACAAAGAGTGAAGAGCTTTCTTTGAGAATGAATCCCATCATCTCTGCAGAAAATAATGATCTAGGAAAGAAAGGACACTAAAGCTAAATGTAGAGTTTCTGGTAATCTGTAACTCAGATCTGTTGAGCAACTTTGTTATTTGGAACATTGTTTTGAAAACATTATCACTAATGAGCACAGCTGTGTTTTGCAGCAGATTGTTCTCTGTCAACACATTACACATAAAAGCCTCCTACATGGAGTCACTGGTAGAGTACAGATTTTACAGCTAAAAAGAATTTTCTTTCTCTTGATCCAGCAAGGCTAAGGAATTCACACAGGAAAACACTGACAGCTATAAATTAATATGCCATAGTTAATAGTCACTTGCAGTACTTCTACACACTATCTGTACATGTATATTTATTTGCACTGTGCTTGACATTTAAAGAGCAATTCAAGCCCTGCAGAAGAACATAGGAGATTCCAGTAAACCGCTGCTGGGCCACACCATAAAAGTGAATTACAAGTCATGCTATCTGTGACATGGCACAGATAAGAGCTGCCATATAAGGAACACAGTAGTGGTTTTTACTGCTAATAGTTGCAAGAATGTGTTCTATTGATGGTGCAATATTCTGTAGCAGATGTGAAATCTTCAGTATCAACAAATTAGTTGAAGACTTTTTTATCTAATGACATTCTAGTCTAACAAAATAAAATTCTGATTGATATCAGAATAGCACCCCAACCAGCAGAATAGTTGATTCTACAAAATGTCCTAATCAACTGTCAGCTTTTCAATTGCATTGTAACCTTAGCACACTCTCTCTCAGCAGCTAAAATTTGAGCACTTGATAAAAATAGTAGTAGAATATCTGGCATGATAAAAAATAAGTGCAAAATACTAGAAGAATGACTTTTCCTATACAAGGAGTTCATGCAGTGGATATAGTTTGCTAGGGTCTGCACATCTTAGGGGCAGGAACACTGAGGGAGCTTGGTGTATTCTCTAAGGGAGACATGAATCAAAGGAACGATCCAAATGGTTATTGAAACCTGAACTCTGCTTCATTAACATTGAAATACATATTACTTTTCATGCCCCTTTATTTGTTAAAGACTAAAGTTATTCAAACTCTACTTAAACATGAAATGACATCACCTGCAACTTTACCTTTTCCCCTCCTTCAAAAAAAAAAAAAAATCTGTTATGAAAGGTTTTTTATTTAAAAAGTAAAATGTATATTTCAACAATCATACCTTGATTCTTGTAAAAAAAATTAATGCTTTTTGGCATCCATTAATAGAATGACATGAATCTAAGGAATTTGGAAAAGTGGTTATAAAAGGAAAACATTTATTGATCCAAGTAAAGAGCCATATAAAATGAATTATCTCAAATACCTACTGAGTGGTTCAACATGTTGCAGAAACTGGACTTTTCCTTCTTTTCACTCAGTCTGAACCCAATGTTCTGTCAGAATATCCTTGTTCAGCTAGGAATTTGCTTATCTGGGCTTCCAGTGCTAAGATGTGAAGGGATTTTTCTAGTTGATCTTTGAGCTCTGAAGGGCATCTCATGATCTTTTCTTGCTGCAGTCAGAGCAGCTAGTTTTCATATGAAGCTGTACTCAGCTTGGGTTACAAAACGTTTGCTGTTTTTTCATGCATCCTTATAATTTATTGAATGACCACCTGTCCAGTGCCACAGAAGATGTAAATTAAAATTGTCCTAATGTAAAGATTTTTCAGTCTAGAATTCTTAATGCAGTCCCAATAGAGAATTATTCTCTAAATAATGCAACAGCCTGAGAGGGACTACCAACTGTTTGATGAGCCTTAGGTATTCTACAGAAAATGTTGTTAGTTGTAGGCCATCTAATCAGAAGTTTAGAGTTGACACTGGTCTTTCTGCCTAAAGATGTTTTTCCAAAGAGAGAGAGGATTAACAGTTTTGGGCTTCACTCATAACAACAGAGACTACATTCAGGCACAGGAGAAACCAGGTATTGGAAATTCCATTCAAGGCATACAGAAAAGGTGAGATGTTAAGAGGTGAGAGAGGAAAGAGTAGTGGCTATGATGAAGACAACTGACAAAAACCAAGAAAAACTGACAAAGACATAGCCAGTAAAGTGAAAAATAATTTTTTTAACACATGTGCATAAAGAGCTTACAGTACACTAAATGGAGGACTAAATGAAACCAAAAGCTTGATGTGACTTCAGATCGAAGTATGCACAACAATTGTTGTATTAAATATGTAGCCTAAAATGCAATCTATGGGTTTATATTGGTTATAATATTCCATAGTGTTATCAAGCTTAATAACTCCTTAAAAATATTCTTTATTTTTACATTCTTCCTAATTCATATGGCATAGCACCACACGTATTTTTACCCTCCCTCACATAAAAGCAAAAATGTAAATTAGCTGAATACAATCTACAGATGGATGAACATCTGAAGCTAATGTACTTGAAAGAGATCAACAGTTTGGAAAGCAGACCTGTGTCGTTTACTGCGTCATCAAATGGTAACCTTTCCAATGAAATGCAAATAAGTTGCTATTTCAAATGCATTTTATCCAACTGAAGCAAGGACTAAAGTTCTCTGTGTTAATTGCTCAAATTCTGAAAACATTTATGAAGTCAAAGTTCATCATGTAAATGACAAGGCCTGCAATTTTTCTTTAACGGGACATAATGACTTTACATCTGGAGGTTCCTTCACAAATAGAAACTTCATGGAAGATACTAAGTCTGGTATTTTATGTCCTATGAATCTACAATTAATTCCTTCAAAAATTAATTTTTCAGTGGAACTTGGTGCTATCCTCTACTTGGCCTCTTTATATTGAATGATTAGCTCACAGATTTTAAAACTGTATTTATAATAATATTTGTTTTTAATAACTTATTTTGATGAAAATTTATTTTCCTCTATTTCCTACACATTTTTTAGGCTGGAAATTAAATCATAACTTTTTTTTGTACATGACCTATTAGACAACTCAAGATTCTTTAAAGGTTAACTATCTCATGTTAAAAAAGGGTAGAAACAAAAAAAATGTGGACAATAAACCCCATGCAGAAATAAACTTGAATAACAGCGTACATTTTTAAATTAAGAGATTACATGCAAAACATACATAAGATGTAACTGAAACACTCTACTTACACACACTTTCAAAATACTTAAAATGTTTTAAAAGTTCTCGACCACATATCTGGTAGAGTTACTATGTGACCCACCACGACATTCTAGTCAGTGACTCTTTAAAGTTTAGTATCATTTCTATGAGTTTATCAACAGAGAATGTTATGATTTATGAAAGAAAGGAAAATTCTTAAACTGGTAAATTATGCAGTCAAATTCAGTAAGAATTCTTTGTAGAATCCTTGTACAGGTGATTAGGAAATAAATTTTATTTTTTCCACTGTTTATATTTCCAAATAGCCTCAAGAATATACCAAGGCTGCCTCCAGCTGAAAGCAACATACCAGTGTAGATCTGTCTGTGGAAGTACTTTTAACACCATGAGGCAAGCTCCTGGGAAGAACATGCCAGTGGGAGTTCACCAAAAGCAAAGCATTTTGACACAGCAAGATCACAGAAGGAGAATACCTTCTTGCCAGAGCAAATATCTGCATTGGAAGTTGTTGCTGTAAGTTATAATTATGGGAACTACGAAAATCAAAACTCAAGGTCAATAAGTTATTGGCACTATTTCTGTGGAAACAGGACAATACTGTCCTGTTTATTTCCACCTAACATTTAATTTCAGGCAATTTTTCTAATATGAATTGACCATGACTTGTTTTCCTTTACAAGGTGAAGAGTAGGACCCTTGCCATCCTTGCATTTTATTCTACCATCTCCAATTCTGCATTTCCCAAATACGTATTGTATACTCCTAACAATTAAATAAATTGGCTTATTACTGCACCAGTGGACTTCAGAATGCTTAGACCGATGTAAATGACACTGTAACTGTTCCATAGCAACTATTCCATAGTAACTAGTGTACTTCAGATGGAAAACAGCAGAGGAAAACTGGAAAAGAAACTAATAAACAGTAAATCAACTTTCCACTGTTATGGCATATTTTTGCAAAGTGTGCCTTTTGCCTCTATTTCAGCATAAAGCTACTTCCCTCATCTGTTTAATTACCTTGTCAGAAAACTTATTCTGGAATGGAAGGTGCTGCAATACAGTCCTGTCTGCTTTCTAGAGCAGTGGCATGACCAAAGTTTGCTAGTTGGTGTCATCATGCCTCCATTTCCATATCTATTTTGCAGTAAGAAGGAATTCACTGCTCTTTTGCAGATGGTTTCATGGAAGACAGCTAAAGTGGTTTGCCTGGGTATTGTATCCCTCCAAGAGCTAGAAGGGGCAAGGGAAGGCAAATGAAGGGGAAAGAGAGATGAACGTTGGAACACACCCATCTTTTATTGCAAAGAGAAACTGCAGTAGGTGTCCCACGCTGCAGCCTGCTGATAGTGCATTTTCGTTTAAGGGCATACTGCATTGCCATTAGCTTGCCAATCCTGAACAGAAACCAAGTTGGGGCAACTCAGGGCAGAAGGGAAAAATGCCAGTTCAAGCATCTGGACAAACAGAACACCAGCTTCTGGTTTACTGTCTGGGGTCCAAAAACCAAAGCTCCTTAAACATTTATTTGATGTAGTACAGCACTCGCAGCAGCATCTAAAGTTAAATATTTCCAGGCATGTAAATGCCTAGCCAGTAGAAAGCAAGTAGGAATCTACTGACAGAACTTAAGCACTGAAACAGCACCTGAATATTAAACACAGCAGCTACATGGACATTATACAACCATCAGAAATAGCTGAAAGTTGGAAGCAAACCTGCAGAGATCCAGTTAATAAACAAGTCCCCTTCAGAAATTTGTCTTCAAAGTTGATCATAATTAGAACTCATCTAATGTGTTGCATTGAGATGAACCTCTTCTTAACATCAGATCTACATCACTGTTAGAAGGTTTGCCACAATATTTTCTAAATGATGTAGTAGTGGAGTTGCAAAAACTGAGAATAGACAAATCCTTTTACCTGTTCATTCTAAAGGCTTGTGATGAGTGCAAGTTAAATTCAAGGCAATTTAGACAATTTAGAGAGGAATGCAAAAAAACTCCCAGAGAAAGGAATGAGAAAAGGACATTGGTTTATTTCACTGAGAATTACTTTAAGAAAAAACTTTTAGAGTCTTGTATTTGGAAGAGATTCATCCATGCCTAATTTTTAACCTGTAGAACTTTGATTAAATTCTATACACATAAAATGAGGTTTAGAAGGGGAACTAGCAATACAGATGTTATAGAGGATCTGTACAGAACATTCTCCTAACTAATTTACATTAGTCATGTCAACTTTCTTCAGCTAAAGTAAACACTACAAATGTTTATAGTACAACTATAAGAGTAATAACAATTAGATTTATTCTACACGCCAAGAACCTAGGACAAAATAGTACAGCAGATTTACATATTCTTTATTACCTTTTAGTGATATCTATTCAAAAGGAAGAGGAACCTCTGAGCTGAAAGTGAATGTAAATTACAATGCAAATTTAAGGGGAAGGATTAAAATTCGAAATGGTTAGAACCGATACACAATGTTGTTTGCCCTCCTGGGTCCTCCTGCTAGGCTTCCATGAAGATGTGATTGATACAAATAATTGACAGTGACATTCTGTTTACTACCACTTTATGATTTTTCTTATCTATAAAATGAAGTTAGCTGGAAGTTGTAATTTTAGAAATCACACAAAAATCACAGGAGGTTTGCATAGAAATAATAACTATTATTGTTTAAGGTTATAGATATTCTTAGTCTGCTTGTGCATGCGGTGAACACATCCAAGTATTTCAGGGTGCTTAGGCAGTACCCTGAAGAAATTCTGGTCTGGCCATACGTCCCTGCACCTCTTTATCAAGTAGGTCATTTTCATTAAATATTTTCAAGAAAGAGTGATTACAAAAGGATGACTAATTTAAGAATTATCTGGTTTCTTCCATGCAGTAAAATACATATGCATGGATATCTCTATGATTCCATATATGTTGTTAATGAGAGACTGTTGATGTCATACACAGTATGATACTATAACTGTGATTTCCTCACAGATATTTCTTTTAATGGCAATTCTTTCGAGACTGACCAGAAATAGCTTAAAAAACCCCACATCTCTGCAGTTTTTACAGCACATTAACCACATTTTGAAATAGCTACCTGAAGTCTAGAATGCCAAATGACTGCTAGGAGGCTTCACTGCAGTAAAATGGTGTTAAATGTAAGCATCAGAGCTTACACTGTAAACTCTGTACATTGCAAGCTTGTAAAAAGTGAGCATAGAATGTGCTCTGGTGCTCTTCATCAAACAGGTCTGATATCAAGCAACAATGAGCACAGACCTACTAAGATATTTTTATCTGTCTAGAAACAGATGAGATAATCAAATGCTGTGCATTAAAGATGATATCCTAAACCAGAAGAAAGAATCTTTTAGGAAAGGGGTATCAAACAAAATATAAGCTAGTGAAAAGATACTTCTCTTTTCCAAATCCTGTGAGTTTTATAAAAATGTTCTGGACAATTCTGAAACATGCATATTTCTCTGCCCATATGACTATCATGACCTATGTCTGTATCATGAGAATCAAGAATTGGGCTTTTCCACAGATATTTCTGAAAAGCCTATTCACTTTTTAAGCTAAACATCAGAGTACCAGAGTACTAGTATGATGAGGCACAGTACTAAATCTCAGATAGGTTTCCCATTAAAGTTCAACTGCTTTATTAGTGGGTTTACTTGTTAATATTTACTATTTAGAGAACCACCCATGAGATAAAGTTGACTTTCTGAAGTGTACAGAATTACCTTGCCACACAAAAAGAGAGAACGTGTGAACTGTTTTCTCAAGTTCTTTCTCAGTGTGTAAATAAATCGGCCCTTAATATGATGATTTAATTGATGATCAGTAATGAAAAGCTACTTCGTGGAATAAAATTGGAAATGAAAGGCTAACTGTTCACAATGAAATGTTACTGCTGCTTTCCGTGCTTCAACTGTCCAATATCTCAGACTCTTCAAGAAGAGTCAGATTACATTAAGTATTAGCCTCACTTTTATTCTGTTGTACAACCTTTCAAGTACTTGCATTTGATCACATAGGTCATGATGGCTACTGAAAAACTAGAAAGAAACGTGTTTTGTCATCTCATGCTCTAAAAGATTTTATGAGTCAGTGAGAGACCTCATGCTTCGGCAAAATAAACATTTAATTGAATAAACATCAAACATAGGAATACAATTCAGAAAGTCTGTTTCACATTAAATACATAACATGCACAGGTTTATATATAAGCTTCTTCTGTGTTCTCTGGTTTAAATTTCTATTTTAGAAATCTTAAGTACCAAATTATGGAAAAAACGTTCAGAATGTTGGCTGCAACTTAGTTTCAGCAGCTAAAACTTGATGAAAATATTGTGATTATTTTATGAGGGCCATATGACTACAAAGTGAAGTAATTAGAAAAGGCTTTCCTAAAACAGATCCCATCTTTTCTGCTATTTCTTTTAGGTTTAACTTCTAAATGTATATATGCTGTATGATTTACTTACATTGCGAGTAACTTAAGCTGCCATAATTTTCTTTCTCCTCTGCATTACATATCAGTGCACCCATCCCAATTTATTTGACCTTTCCTGTAATGGCATAAATATGCATTTAGCAAAGTACTCCTCTCCTGGTCCCTCCATCACTGCCTTCCCCTCCCCTGCCTCCCTCCACACCCAAAAATCTGGATAATGGCCAGTACAAAATAATAAATCTGACACATTACTGGAGTGGCCCTCCCAGTCCTGACAGGATTAATCTGAAAACCTATTATTATTTTCAGGAACACAGTAGGGACATGATCTACTTTGCAAGGAATTAATGGAATTCTTTTAACCCAAATTTATAAGCTGTAATAGAAGCTTCTAGAAGAAATCAGCTTCTAGAAAATTCCCCATGTGATTGGAAACTCAGAAAAAAATGAAAATAATTATGCAACTGTTTTTTAACACCACAGTTTTTTTGCTTGGTAGATTTTGGTCACTGGGGTCTTGCCTTTTGTCTAAGCTTTCTAAAACTTGGAGTATGAATTTTTGGACTACATGGTATTTTTTCCTAAGTAGAGAAAAAGAATATATACCCCTTGTTAAAAAAATGCATGTCCAGGTTCAGTACAAAGTAGAATAGTGAATACAACTCTAGCCTCATTTTCCACTAACATAATTTAACTGTAATTGAAAATTTAAATGTTTTGATATTTAAAACAACCACAACTAAATTTAGCAGTTGTGTAATCTACTTCTGAAAGAATGTTCACCTCAACTGTCCCTCAAAGAATTTGGTTTAGCAGACCTGGAACTCAGAACTTGCTACTCTCATCACAATTACTACCTAAAAAGAGTAAATTGATGAGATATTAATCTGAAAAAGGACATGCAAATATGTTCATTTTCCTCTACTGTGTTTCAACTAAAATGATATGATCCAATAATTTACAGCTGGTCTGGTTTAAAACAAGATGCAAAGGTCTGACACAAATACTGAAATAAAAAGGTCTGACACAAATACTGAAATAAAGGATCACTTACTTTCTAAGGTAGGAGTTGCATTTTCATTGTCAAAGTAGTTAACAAAATAAATGTCAGAATTCTATGTCATCTTGATGTTTCAGTCAGAAAAATAATGAGTACTTTAAAAAACTGAATAGTTCTTAGTTTTTTAACATATCCATGTGCAAAATGAGGAATAGAAAAACGTGTAAGACAAATCTTCAAATAATAGAAATAAGAAAAACAAATATTGATGTAGATGCAAAATTGCAGATTTATGTCTGGTAATGAAGAAAAGGTTGAAGCATACTGCTGGTTAATCGTGGCTAGCATGCAATTTGGCAGTGGCATGAAAATTTATGCCAAATATTAGTTAATCTGTATCTGAACTATCATGATAAAATGTGTTTAACTTCATAGTGAGATATTATTTACCTTCACTCATTTATTTTATTATGCCAACTTATTTCATGACAGTAACTTTGGCTTGTCATTACAACTAAAATGTACCTGGAAAAAGTAGTAGAATGCAGCTTGCTAAGCTTCTGAAACCTGGTTCTACATATTTACTAACACTGGAAGAGGTCTTGGTACTCAAAGTCATCAGAAAGATAGAGAAGCCTGGAAATAGAAGATTGTTTTTTTAAAGCACCAATATTCAGCGCGTGCAATTGTGCATCTTTAATTACCATACTCAGATTGGCCTTCCCAGGAAAAAATCAGGAAAACCAGATCACAGTTTGAGCAGTAAAAGGAATCTGGTAAAAGAAGTGAAAACTTCTCTTCCCTTTTCACAGAACAACAAATACTATTTGAAAACAAATTTACCCTTCAGCAACTGTTTCTACATCAAAATTTCCTTTATTTTTTATTTTTCATTATTTACTGGTTGGTTAGTGTTACAGACTGAAAACAGATATCTTTGTTTGAAAGGGAGATGTAATGAAATGGTCAACAATAATTGCAGGATGATATGGTCTGTAAAAGATCTTTGAAGCACTTTTCAGAGAAGTTTTAAGTCTCAGATATATTACTTTCATAAAATTCTTGTATGTATTTATATCTGCAAACCAATACAGAAATGAAATTTTAAGGCAGACATAAAATAACTGCCTTAATAATAGAAAATTGGTATATAATATTCAGAATATCTGTGGTAACATTTTCTCACTAACAATCTCCCTATGCCTAGACAAATAGTGCATCATAGTTACAGAGTATTTCCAGAACACTCCTGGATTGAAACTGCTGTTCTCTGGTTAAGTGATTTACCAAGATTTGCACTGAGATTGAGAAATAAATCCTTCTGAAAATGCCATTTCTCTTATTTTAGCAAACAAGTAATTTATACTCATTAACTGCATCTCACTATATCAATGTATTCAATAGGTCTCTGTAATAGAATCTGTGTTGGTCACAAATTATCTGCTACGCTAAGTTTCATTTTGTGAACACAGATGGTCTATCTTGGTAAATTATAGGCATTATAAAAATATTCATTTGGAACACAATTTTTTTTTTCTGATAAGTTTAATCTGATATTCCATGATGCTAGGTGCCTCCCAAGAAGTCATGGCAGACATAAATTAATATTAATATTTTTGCAACCAAGGTCCTACATATCACTGGAAATGTAAGAGAAGCCAACTGCACACTTGCTATCTGGAACTAACGTAACATGGTTGAGCAGACAAATAGGGAGTATTTCTGTTTTCTGTGAATACCAAAAATCCCCACTCCTAGTATTGATATTACTCATGATAAAACCTCATGACTATTTGTCCAACTTTTCAAATGGATAGTTCTGTCTACATCTATAACTCCTAAATATGATTCAACACAGAATGTGGCAAGAATGTTCTTTATACCACTACAGAGAAAAACCTTAGTAAAGTTTTTCCTATGATCCTTCGTATCCTAGGCATGAAAGCAGTTTTAAAAACTATTTTAAAGGAACAGAAAAAAAACCCCATCATTTTGCTCAGAAAGAAAATGTAGCTGTGCAAAATGATGGTGATTCACATTTTATAATTTAAGGGAAGAGCAAAATACTCCAAGTTTCATTTCACCTTCCTGGGACTGAAGACATTTTTTTTGTTTCCTGACAGAATAAATCAATGTAAAACTGAGAAATGGCTCCTTCTAATCAGTCCACAAGAGCTGGATTTAAGACCAATTGTGAAGACGCAGTGGTCAAGTGAGGTTATCAGGGAAAAGCTTTTTCTCTACTATGTGTTGTGCTGTTTTAGTCTACACAGGTGGCTCCCTGGATGGTAGCAAGAACCCTAGCATTATTATGCCTGCATTTCAACTAGTTTTATTTCCTTGGAAAAATTTGTCCTTGGTAACTTAATGTAAAGATTTGATATTGTAAGACAAAACAGTAGTGGGAATTTGCAACCATATTCTCAACATCCTTTAATTAGCACCAATGCTGAGATGTCATTTGACAAATATTTCAACTTTTCTGTCAAAATGATGACAAATACAGCTGGTTTTATTAGGAGGAAACACATATTTCTGAAACTGCAGATATCTTTTCATATGCAGAATTGGCACAAAGAGACAGATGTCACCCCCCTAAAGCATACTTTGGGTGGCCAGCTTTCTGCAGCAAGGTCTCCACAGCCAAGGAGAAGAGAATAACTGTTATACCACATCAGCTGAGCAGGCAGCATCCCCATGACCTGGAAATGAGAAATTAGCCTGAGCCCTATAATGATTAATGTCAGGACAGGAACTCTTAACCTAATTTTCACTACATCCTTATATTGTTTTTTTATTGTACACCTGACTGGAGAGTGGGAAAAGAAGTGATCCAAAGAAAACATAGGAAATGAATGATGATTGTTTTCTTTCTTTCTTTGACCTTTGTTTGTATTTGCTGGTGTAGAGAGAGGAAGAGAAGAAATAGTGAAGGATTTTTATTTCCTTTCCCTGATACAGAATGAGACACCTTGTAGATGCAAATTTCCCAGACAGCAATTTCTGTGTGATGAAGCTGTTAACTGCAGAAATGTTAGCTAGAAGGTAAGGAGATTGGGGCATACCTTGTTCTGCTTATTCAAGGCTGAGAGTCCCTCAGAAATATTATCTGTTATCTTCAACTATATAGCATGTTATCATCAGCTTCAGAGCAACCATGAAGTATATATATTTACCCCCTCAGCCTCTGCACCGCTGAGTTCACTTTAGTGCAACAGAAAATCCATTTTTCAGGACCTTTGAAGAAATATTCCAAAATGCCTGAAGTGCTACAAACCAAAAAATTGGTGCAGAAAATATCCATTCTGGCATGCTAGTCACTTTTGATCACTACCCACAGGCAAATGCTAGTGAACAAAACTGTCAGAGCTACTGCTTTCTGCTCACACTCCCGGAAGGACAGTCCTCTTTATGATACAAAGCAGACACCTTCATTTGCAAGTGCTGAAATTGGACAATTCAACTTTGTTGCTGAGTTTGAACCTTGCTGTACTTTTACATATTTAGGAGATATCGAGTCCTACCTTTTCCACACAGCAATGATAGAAAGGAAAAAAACATACAATTTTACTGCAACATATCTGTTGATGTGTTACTGCAACATCTGTTCTTCCTTAGATTAACTAAAACAATCAGGGCTCTGTGTTGTACATTCTTTGCAGTCCCTCCCAATGTAGTCTACTGATGGTCAAAGTCTCCACCAGAGTCTTTGTAAAGACATCATGGATCAGTGATAGCCTTTGTCTTGATATCAAAAGTGAATATAAACTCTCTGAGGAAGAGAATGCTAATATTTAATCTGATAGTGACTGAAAATTCTTGTTGTAGCTGTAAAAGAAACCATAACTTCTAACAGCACCAAGAACCAAGGGGCTGACTCTAGGTTCATGCAGAGAAAAATTACAAGTGACTCAAAAATACAGTGCATAAAACTCATCTGAGTATAAACATTTTGTCACAAAGGAATCCACAGCTATTTTCTGAGAAGCATTTTATGTTTACTCGCTGCCATTTGTGTTCTTCCACCACTTTTCTCTGTGGCAACCCAGTGTTTGCTGGAGACACTAAACTCTTACCAGAGAAGAACAACCATTATAGCCATAATAATTCATACCAGTTAAAGATTTCCTTCTGCCTCCTAAATTTTAAGGAAAATCTTCTGGAGGGAAAAACATGCTCAAATGCATCCTATACCTTTCCCTCCCCTTCACACTAGCCCACAAAAATGAGTCCTCTCATACGTGGTACAACTCCTCTTTGAGGTCTTACATGCCAGAGCCAGCTGCCAGATTATGAAGTGGCAGAAGATCAGCACCAAGCCCTCTTGAACAGATTACAACATTTCATTCCTTGCCCTGGAGCCCAGATTCATCTATGCTGTGCTACTACATCCAAATACGGTCATTATGCTGGCTCATCATGAAAGAGTTCCCACATGCAACAAAAACTGAAAACAACCTAAATTCTCTTCTACCATCTAAAATATAAAATCAGATTTGCATTTCAAAGCTCAGGGTTCAAATCAGTCAGGGAAAAAAAATATTTCTCCCAATTCCCAAACTGTTTCAGAGCATTGTCCTAGAACATTACTACTTTTAAAATAAATTAATCTTGTAGCTAGAAAAAAAGCTTTGCAAGTCTTTTTTCATATATTTAAAGCTCCAGGTAAACAGCTGCTTTCTAAAAGAAGTTTTCTGAAAGGTGGAGAGAGCAGAAGCAGAAAATGTGTGACACACTCTGGGAACTTCCAAGTTTGAAATTACAATGTCTCAAAGCTTGCATGTAGGAGAGAGTTCAATTGAATTAATGCTCAATATACTCTTACTAATGTTAACAAAGAATCACAGAATATCTTAGGACCTAAAGCACCATGGTAAAAAATAGATAAATGATAAACTGAAGCATTGCTGATTGTGAAACAGATTGGATGTGCCGAGATATGATACAATGTTCAATTTATCACAGGAAGAGCTTTCAAGAGACCAACAGTGGCAGACCATACCTTATATTTTGTACCACTTAGCAAAATTTATTACTATTCTAAAATGCGGGGAGAGGAAGGAAATCTGAATCCTATGTAATGACTGACTTTGGTTTGGATTATTTAATGAGGAAAATGTTATAGCTAGTCTGCTGGCACCTCTTTCTCAATAAAGGACTTTGAAAGAGATACCTAAGGACACACTAACAGTTTTTTATTTAAAATATTTAGTAATCAAAGCACAGCATATACAAGTATGTTACACACATGAATGTCCAGAGGACCCTTCAGTTGCTACTTTGTAATGTTTTTGAAAAAAAGATTGCATTATGCTTAGCTTATTATTATTATTATATGCATAATTCCAGGAATCTCATTGAACACCCTTAATATGATTTTACAATATTACTGTTCAACACCTGTTTCTCAAGCATATATATAAGTCTGAATATAAATAGCTGGTTGCAGCTCATTTGATAATAATAGAACATGGGACACTGATGTTTATATTGCTTGTCTGTACATAAAAATAGTTAAGCTTAATTATTTGGAATGGAAGCATCCTACTCTTAATTTGATTTACCTTGAAAGTATTCCTGTAAACATCTCTGACTAACTCCAGGTGGGGATAGGGTCTTGGAGTTTTATGCAAAGGCAATTTTTCTCATGAAAAGACTGCACAATTAATTAAGTCTTGGAATATTTCCATCAGCTGGAAGTCGTAGGTTTTCTTATCTCTGTGCTAAGGATGAATAATTTCAAGCACAGACGAACAACTCACTGAATTTCACGCAGCAAATTGCAAGTAGCAGCAGAATCACATCTGAGGGACTTTTAGCTTCTAGCACTTGTTTGACCTCATTGTGCCTTTGAAGTACATTTACCTGTAAAATGGCAGCTTGAGGCTGAGGAAGTTGAAAGCTCTTATAATAGATTTCCAAGGCTCTTAAGTGTCCTATATAGCAAAGCCTGATTTTCTCATTAAAGTGCAGATACCCACCTGGATTTCTTTCAGTAACACGTGTGTCCTGTGTGTCCCAGGAATGGAAGTTGTACCTAAACCACACACCTCTTTTAAGATGTGTGTGAATGGAGAGCTCTGTAAAATATCAGATATCTGAAGGGTTCTAAAAGGCTTTACAAACATACTTTAGGAAAATAATTTTTCACATACTTTAGGAAAATAATTTTTCCAATGGAAGATGACCGAAAAGGAAACATGACATTTTGACCACCTTCAATGAAATGTCCCCTAAGTTTAATCACCCTTAGAGTTTAGTTAGAAAATAATAAAAAACAAATAATAAAAGAATAGTGGTATAGCTATTTCACACTAACATTGAAATTTTTTACTGTATAAATCCCCCATGATTCCCAGTGAACAAATTATTGGCATTCATCTCTAGTAGTTGCCTACTAGTCTGCTGTTGAACATTCCACCCCTACACTTTAATAGCTTTGGATTTCCTCAGCCAAAATCAGTTGGGCTAGTCTTCAAAATTTAAGTATTCTATATAAACCCAGATTATTTTCCCTAAAATGTTTGAGGAAATGCTAATAAACACTCCTTTATATATCTATATGAGACAGACAAGCAGAGAGAACCAAGATTCCATTTATTATATTAAATAAATGAATTTGCACAGCCTACCAGTCTCTACTGTCAAGAGACTACCCTTAGTGCCATAATTGAGAATTTTCATTGTTTCATTAGGTTTTTGGGGTTTTTTTTGATTCATAAAATTTTGATAAGAGTGCAAAAAAATCCAGAACACTGCTAGAAAATGTGGAATGTGTAGGAATTCAATGACAGTAAAAGGCAAAACCAGAAAAAATACTACCTCACATTGCTTCATCTCTTTCTTAGCTTCATTAGGTCTTTAAATACATAGATACCTTTAAATCTAGATACCTTGGAAAATCATACACAAAATAGAAAGTAATTTCCCTCAAAACCAGAAAATTTTAGAAAATTGTTAAAACAATGTAATTGGTGACACAGTAGCACTGAATGCTTTAGCATCCATTAATGATATTTCCTTCCTTAAAAAAAGAAAAAGAATCATTAATTTTTAGTTCTGGCATGGCACAGGTATAGGAGGCAGAAAGATTAGGTAGAAAAATTTGTCAGTGAACATTAGAGACAACCTATTTCCTCTGTAAGTAGGTATATTCTTCTACTGAAGTTATCAGGACAGAAATATTTGCCCCTATCTAATTAGTATAGGAACTTGTACTATTTTCACCAGCTGTGAATGGTAAAATACACTCATGTACCACTCTAGCTGAGCCAGGCATGTGGAGACTGTATCTGAACCTTTATCACCATAATATGTTCATTTTCTTAATCATAGAACTAATACAAATCTGTTCTTATTTTCCATTTTCCAATGTGCCAAATGTGCTGAAATGTACTTTGGCTAGAGCCTAAGGCGGTTAACCCTAAGAGTTTATTTTAATCCAAATACTGTCTTACTCTCCCAATAAATTCAGCCAATGCCATCCTTAATAATCATCAAAGTGATTTCAGAGTCATGTTCAACAGGGAATGATGTGCCTGACAGTTGTCCAGAAGTACTTTCAAGGGCAGTATTTCCTGACCTTAGTCCAAAATCTACTTGGCTTTCCTGAAAATATCCAAAGGCCACACCCTGTCATTAATGTCATCCAAAAACATTGCCATTACGACTTCCACTAACTTAACCCAATAATGTTTAAGCTAAATTTGAAATAATTGTTTGCTATTGTTCGTTTTGGTATTGTGAGAAAAAATGTGCACATTGCCATGACTTTTTCACCCACCTTGCGATAGCAGATAACTCATCAGCAGTTCCCTGAACAAGGGCATCTTTCTGTCTCTCACTTGGCAGCTCTTATCTGGTCTGCATAGGCTGCTGGCATGTCAGCAATAGCCACACCACATTAACAGGAGCTGCAGCTCATCAGAACTGGCTCTGAAGAACAGTAGAGATGGTGCTAATGACCACTTCAGCTGCACACCTTTGGGCTGTGGCTGGTGTTGCAGATTGAACATTAATTTTAATGTGCTGGGCTTGCCCTACAGGACTTCAAGAACATTTTCCTCTGAAGGGATCAGATTTATGCAGCCAATCACCTTTTCCTGATGCAAAAACAAGCCATGGGTTGTGTGGCTGATCAAGAGACTGGGTTTGAAAACACAGTGCTAGTGTAAGCACTATTGCTACAGCAGGTAAAATTAAGTGTTTCTTCATCATCATTACAAAGACAAAGACAGCTAATCTAGTAAAAGAAAAATTCAAGACAGACCTGAAACTGTGCTGTGAAAAGCACTGTTTTACCAGATGACCAACACAGAGACAATGGGAAAGCCATAGAAAATACCAACTAAAACACCAATTCAATCAATCTAAATAAAAAGTTCCTCTCCTATTGTTGCAGTAAGGAAGAAGGTTGTTTTATTATTTTCAGCAGAATGTGTTTTCTGCTTTACTTCTTTTAGGGAGTACATGCAGATCTCTGTAAAGCAAAGGCTTTTGGTGTAAATACATACCACTCAGTACCAAGTAACTACTGGACAAGATGCTTCTTCTTAACAACCTGGATGTCAGATTTTCAACAAGAAAAGCTGTCAGGACAAGATCCTTCACCATCTAAGTGTATTAACAGACCAAATAAAAAAGAACAGTGTCTCTGTAAACAAGCTAACGTATGTGGAGCAAATTAATATGTCTGAGAAAACAGCTTTATTTAAAAAGATTTTCAACAGAATTCTCTACTTTTAAACTATCAGATCTAAGTAAACTACAGAGATTCATTCTCCTACTTAAAAACAGAGGATATTTTGTTCATGGGGACTTTAATTTTTGACTGAGCCTTTCTAACTATTTGGGCATCATCGAAAGAGCCTTACAATGGGAAAAAGATTTTTTTCCTTCTCAAAGTAGAGTGAGGACATATACATGAGTGATCACGATGATTTTTTAATTAAAAATAGTTTTTATTATACAATAAGGCAGTGATACAAGGCAAAGACCTTGAGGAAGGACTCACTCAAATCCATACTTCAGTTAGCATCAATATTAAATAGGGCTTAATGTGCAGCTGTTTCTTTCAGCTTTAATTTAATTTTATTTTGGTTAGAACAGACACTCTACAGTTGTAACCCCAAAATGCCATCTTTAATTATTCTCTATTCATATTTTTTCCATTGTGGATGCCCAATTTCAACTCAGCACCTTTGCAGTTTCAGAGAAGCCACAGCACACATCACCCCCCTCTCCTTTTTCTCCCTCTGTTTAGCCCAGTCCTAGAATTCAGGGCATTTTGGAATGAGCTGACATGCAAAACAGTAATTATCTCTTAGTCTGCATGAGGAATTAAGACATCAGTGGAAGACTGGAAATCCAGCATTAACTTAACTATCAATTTGTGCCCATGCACAAGACCCAGCTGTAGCACATGAGGAATATGCTATGCATTACCATATCCATTCGTGTTTTAGTTGTGCTGATTGACAGCCAAGCCTTTTGTGATTCAGTTGATGTTTGGTATGCACATATAAAAAATGTGCATTTTATTTATTGATTTTATGTTATTTAAAATGTTGGTTTGTAAAAAAAATAAAAGAAAGGCAAAAAAAAAGGCAGAAAAGGCAAAGTCTTCTTAGTGGAATCTTTTGTGTGTGATTTGAAGTGACATATGCGTGGGGCTGGGTGGTGGAGAGTTTTTTTAACATTTTCTAATTACTCTATTCTTTCCTGAGTGACTGCATGTTTCAATTTCCTTCAAGAAATCACAGCCTTTATTTTACTGCTCTCAAGCTTTTCTGGCTCATGGTAACTGTTGACAATTGCCTTGCTTGAGACATCAGCCCCAAGATCCCTTATAACAAGATACTAAGTGATGCCACAGATAGCAGGAGGAACACTTTCTACTGTGAATACTGAAGTTGGTTAGTGATTGATACAAATAATACTTCAATATTCTAATAGAAGAAAGGTGTGAATAGCTCTGCTAAAAAAGTGAGCTGCATTTCAACAGCCTCCAACCTTACACAAAAACACATATGCAATTATTATATTGTCTGAGCAGTTTCTGGGATGGTGTATTCAGAGTCCCTGTGATAAGCCATGATGAAGAATTATAATCAGACATATGAATCAATCTTATTCAAGAGTTTCTTTTCTCCAACAAAAGAAAATCCAGAAAGATATTTTTATGCTAAATACAGACTGCTCTAGATTCCAAAGTAACTAAAATTATAAAACAAAAAGAGTTTTCAAATGGGAAGAGAACAAACCTTAGTCCTATCCTCAAAAGTGTATCTACTTGATGCCAGTGGGACAAGGGTTTTATCCCAGATATTTTACCATCGAGCAGGTGGACAAAATGTCATAGCAGTGTGACAGCATAGACCTTCTCCATAGTTATAGGTATCAACTAAAATCACTCGAAAATACATAAACTGCCCAGGCAAGAAACGTTTGATTGTACATCCTTTAGCTGCCAATTCTAGTTTGTTTGCTTATGAGTACAGGTTGGTAATGGTTTTTTTGTGGAAAAAAATAAGTCCAGGGAAATTAAGGCAGCACATGCCTTGCAGTGGTACTCAAGAGAAGAAGATGGAATTTCAACACATTAGTTTGACAGTCACAAATAACTTTAGGTTTTCTGATTTGTATATCATCAAATACATCTGTATGGTACTTTTCTGGAAATTTTAAATTCTTATGCATCTTCTTGAAATTAGAGTTTATACTTTTAAAATTTTTTTGAGTTTTTAATTGTTTTCTTTTTTTCTTCTTCTTGTTTTTTTTTTAATTTATTTTTAGTACTTCTGTGGCTTATTACCCTATTGCTGACTTCCTCATTTATAAAACTGCAGATTTTGCAGTTTGCTTGCTCTATCTCATGTGTTAGCATCTAAAAATGATTTGGTATT
>JAYDZK010000202.1:33280357-33329012 GCA_034509185.1 Euphonia xanthogaster | reverse complement strand
TGTTAGCATCTAAAAATGATTTGGTATTACAAGAGTTTTGTTTGGATTGTTTCCTTTGTTTTAATGTATGAAATAAGACCTGCTGATACAGCAATATGTTAGTTTAGTATTAATGCATATATTGGCCTTTTAGTTGATATTTTATGAGCTTCATAAGGAAAAAAGGAATAAAAAAAAAATAGCTATTTAGCTAGCCCACAGACACAAAGAAGCATTAACACATAGCTAGGACTTTACATATAATAAATTAGAAAAATAAAATACAGCATCACTGTTGTTACGTAATTGCTAATAAGTTTTTCTTTAAGAGGTGGGGGTTTACACTATAATGAAATAGGCCATAATAATGAAAATGGAAGTGCTTACCCTGCCACAGTCAAAGAAAGAAGCAATGTCCTGAAGATACCTTATGCATTTTCAGGTGTTTCCTTAACAATAATAACTAGAAGAAACAAAATTATATGTAAGGTTCAATACATGTTTTTCAGAAAGCCTGCATTCAGCAGATCTGATTCCAAGTAAATCCTGTATCTGCAGCTAAAGACACATGGTTTCCTACCAGGGAAATTCTTAATCATGTATATGGCATACCATAAATACAATAACAGTTCAGGGCCATTTCCTGAGAACACTGAAAAGAACCCATGCATTAATAAATGTATGACTTTGGTGCTGTAGTGTAATTAAGAGTGACTGTTAAGCCTAGGTCAGGACTTCCAAAAACTTTGTGGTAGTTCCAGTAGGCAGCAGAGACTGTGTTTTGTTAGATAGGAAACTTAAAAACAGAGGAGGCATGGTTCATCTCCTACACAGAGAAAACCTCCCTCCCTATTGTCATTTGAAGTAGCAACATTTCAATCCTTACTACACAGCAGCTCCTTCAAACTCTTAATCTGCAGAAAATTAATGCCTGAGAACACTGTGAGTTTTTATGTATGCATATAAAACACAAGATGCTGCAGTGATGAAGAACATATAAATGACTGGGTATATAAATTTGCTATGTGTCCTGCATGTCCTAAGAGTAATAAATACTCATATTTTTCCAGACACAGCAAGCTGTTTTGCTCATCTCTATGTGGCTGATGAACAGCTCCCAGCTAGATTTTGATCAGGCTGTACCTAACTGATTAAATCCAGATAGTTTCAGTCTAAATTAACTGAAAGATATGTAATTAAATGTACCTCCCAAGATGACTGATATCAGCTAACAATTGCTTAACACCTGAGGCCTTGGAAAAGGCCTTGAAGGGCACAGTTAGAAGGAAAAAAACTCCAACCAAATTTCTAGTTCATAGGCTAGTAGGGATTTAGGGAGATGTCCTCTTCTAAGAGGATCTTTACTATTTCCATGACTTCCTCTCTTTCACAGTGTCTTGTTTTTCCTGGTCACCCCAAGGTTAATACTAAAGTGTTATAAACAGCACGAAGCAAGATCTGAAATCAGCAGCAGAGCAGAAACGTCAAGGCAGTTGTTTCATCTAACTGAGAACATTAAAGCTTCCTGCTTGAAGGGAAAGGCCTGATTTCAGAGGGAGGGTCACAACTAGTGAGCATACCAGACAGCACAGTGATGGCATATGGAGCATTTTAGTTCCGGGTCATTGGGCTCAAATCTGACCCAGCTTTTAGTAGCCAGTCGTAATTACCATCTGTTGGCTATTAGTGGCTATATGAATTAGTCCTCTGTCTAAATCCTAGAAAAATTATTCTCTTTCACAGATAGACAGTATTCCAGATTTGTTTGGCATGCCTCCACCATTTTGTCCCCCTGCAGGATGGACACATCTCAAGAAATCATCCTCTTTTCCACAGAATTGGACCCTACAGGAGGTTTTTGGGGTTATTACGAAGGATGTGTGCACTGGAGCTCGTTATGTGGTCCCTGTCGTGCAAACAAAGGGAAATGCTCATGCTCCAGGGCTGCCAGTCTGGCCACCTTTTATAAAGTCAGAATTGTTAAAGCTGAAGAGGAGAATGAAAACCATTTCATCTAACCTGCACTTCATGTGCTATACAGCAAACAAGAATCAAATGAGATCCACTCTCCTGAATACTGTTCTGAGCTATAGCACTCCTGAGCTGTACTCTTTTTCTCTGCTAACCCAAGATATTATACTTTTCTAGATAAGTTGATAAACAAAATAATGTTACCATTGACAACCTGCACCTTCTTTTGAGTCTGAATTTCTTCAACTGCAGATTTCAATTAGGTCATTTGCTATTGAGAACAAAATAACACCAGAGGTCTCTTTATAAGGTAGGCAGTACATGCCACGATCAAGTCCACTGAGTTTATAGCTTCTAAACTCAAGTGGCTTTCAAAGTGCAAATCCTCCCTATGTGCTTTGGAAAGAATTTAAACAATACAAAGAAATTTGTTTTCTTTTATTCTGAAGACAGCTGGGATTCATATTGCTATAATTAGAGAAAGAAGTCTATTGCTTACTTTATGCTTCCTGCCTTTCTTTTTAGGGCTCTTATGTCAGTATCTTAGCACCAGTAAATTAGAAATTATTTCACATCTCTAAAGCCTTTATTTTATTGTAATTCATGTTGCAAGGTATGCAACAGTCTTAATTCATAGATACCTTAATTTTCATTTAGCATTCTTAATATTCATCAAATGAGGCCCCTGTATGAAGAAATTTAAATGTATTGACTCTCTCCATTACTTTTCACCCCTTCTCTGTCACATGAATCCTTCTGGGATTATGGCTTTTCCAAATAAAAAGTGGCTTTTCAGTGGCAATAGACATCTGGATGATTAGTGCTGGTCCCTTCTTTTGTTCACTGTCCTCCTAGAAAAAAAAAACTCTGCTTATTTTAAAATACTAACTTCAAAATGACAGGGAAAAAAATATCTTTTTGTGAAAATTTTCTCCTTCCCCTTAATTCTTCATCTCTACAGCTGGCAACTAAATCGCAGCAAAAATTCTTTAGTGCTTTCTTTCCATTCTACATAGTTATGAGCTATCTACAGGATATTGCAGAGTCTCTTTTAAAACTCATGCTACTGAACTCCAGAAAGAGCTAACAGCCCCAACTTTTTCTATGTGGCCCAAAAGCCATTGTGGTGGCTCTCAACAGATTCTATGGCTTGTGGAGGCTTGGAAACCTGCAAAAGGTCTCCTTCAGCACCAGGGGAGTGAAGGGAAGTCTCGGAAACTCAAGTGACCGGAACTGTCAGCCCTCCTAGAGCAAAGATTAACAATTACCAGTTTCAGGTCCTGCTAGTTCCCCCAGCCCATCCTACAGATGCATGCAGAAAAAAGAAATATTTCTGTGTCTATTCTGGGACCACCATATCATTAAAGGCAGAACAACTTGTGCTGGCCTGTCTTCTCCTTCAGGTTTTTTCAACCCTTACAGACCCTTCCCTCAGCAAGTCTCTGGGCATCTCCAACCTAGTGCATCACCCAGAAGACAGGTCCACCCACCACACATTTTCTGTACTCTCTCTCTCCTGTTACTCACCATGAAAGGGCACAACTGTAGTTTGGCATCAAAAACTCCTTTCTTCTTTCCTAGATTAAGCACTATTTTTCCACAGACTTCAAGTTCCACAAACAGCTGAGAGTCTTAATATCATCACAAGAATTTTCCTCATCTTTATGTCCCTACTGAAGCCATTGATGATCTCTTAATCAAGGTAATTTGTGCCATGGCTTTCAGTCATCAACATGATTTTTACCACTCTATTCAGACTCCTCCTCGTCTGTGTGATCTATGTTTTCATTGCTTCAACAAAACACTATGCACACTTTCTGTCCTTTTGCCCTCTACTCAATGTCTTGTCTGCAGTTCTTAATGTCAGGAATGTTGAATTCATACTTTTTTTTTTTTAATAATGAGAAACATTCTATGCCCTATGAATGTTGATGCTGAGTGTTCTGAAAAATGCTGATGTGCTCTTCTAAGTGATACCTTTTAACCATCAATTATCTACACACATATTACATTAGCTCTGTGCTTGCTTTCATGCCAGTTTGGAGACAAGGTTGCTTTGAAGTGTTTTAAAAGACATGCTTTTATGTGTTGCAGTATTAAAAATGCAATGCTTTACCTTTAAAGGATGAGGAGCTTTCTGAAAACTGTCTGGGGGCTTTGCGGGTGTTTGCGTTTATGGCAATTGTTCCTGTCAATGTGTAATGCCAGCTAAGTATTTTCTCCAGTGACTTTCACAACCAGAATCAATCAGGTAGCAGCATGAATACACAGCAGTACATACTCAGACATAAATTGATTTACAGGGTCATTACTTTTCTCACTAACTTAAGGGAGCAGCTCCTGTTAGTGACACCAGGAGATGCTTGACATTCAACTGCTCATAAAATAATAAGACAAAGAAACAAGACTGAATCTTTCAAACTGACGCTAGCAGCAAGTGGAAAATTACATTTAAAGCTACACTATAATAACAATTCAAGATTCTGGGGTGACCCTGGTAAAACAGCACAACTAATCTCTCTGGAGCATGTATTGTAGAATTAAGCTTTCAATGGTCTACAATTACCATGAAATTACTTCGCATTTATGTGTACCTGAAAAAAAAAAAAATTAGGAATAAAAAAGCAATTCCTTAGGGCAAATATTTTCACTATGCATTGCTTATATAAAATAGAAAATTCCATTAAATTTTACATATATGTATATATAGATCTCTAGATATATAATTCTAAGACATTGTTTCATTTGTGTCTTAGTTTTGTGTCTTAGTCTATTTCTATCAGAATTCCTTCTGATAGATAGAAATATCAATGCTATGTCAACTCTGCATTCTAAGACTTTTTTAAAGCCAAAATGTTTAAGTGATATTTTTGTGTTCAACAATGCTCATGCCACTTAATACCTGTCATCACCACTCTCAGACTACTAAATTTTGCATGTTCTACCACCAAACCTATGTTCTGTACTTCAGCTTGAAAGGGGAGTCTGTCTCCTGAACATCAAAGGCTGACACTTCCGAGCTTTTATGTTACTGCCTGTGCTCTGCCTGACACGGTTGAATAGACATCGTACTGAGAGCTCACCTGAATCAGCTTTAACACTGCAGCCCTGCACAAGTGATGTTCCTTTATTCTGCTAGCCCAAACCCAGTACACCTTCCCCAGTTCTGACTTTGCTTTTAGCTTAACTCCATTCAGAACTTGCCACTGCTCTCAGATAGATGCAGTGGAAATTGTAGGGCCACATCCATGGGGCACATTCCCTCTTTCTGCTTTAACTTGGTGCTTAGTGATGTCTCATGATAGACAGGTAACAAGCATAATGTAGTCTGAATGCTCAGCTCCCCTTCCTGACTGTGCAGTAATATTTAAAATTATTTTTAAGGAAATAATTGCATTCCTTCTTCAGGAATGAGTTGTTTTAGGACTAGAATGACTTTTCTGAACAGGCTGTATTTATGGTACAAACAACAAAGCACAAGTAAGATAAGGGATTTTTTGTCTGGCATCTTTCTCACCAGTGACACAGCACAAGTATGCTGGGAAATTCAGCAAGATAATATAGTCTGCCCAATATTTACCTTCTTTAGTTTTCTGGATAAGTCCAGGGACTTGATAAAATCCATTTTAAGTTTTTGTAAAACAGAAGTACAAAAAGCAGCTCAATATACTTATGTTTAAATTTTCCTCTGAAACTTCAAGTTTAGGGAAGATCCACCACTATATATAATTCAATTTTGTCTCAACAGAGAAGATGACTGAAGAAGTTGAAGGCTTCATGTATTTACAGGTTTCTTTCATAGTTACTTTCATGTCAGGACCTTTCCTTTGCTGCTCTCCATCTTCACCTCCTGCCTTATCCTACTTCTATTTTTTCCCTGTGTTTAGATAGCATCTTTATAAGTTGTCTTTTCTTTTCAAGAATTCTCCTTTAGCTCAATCACATTTATTGAAATATATTTTAATCATTCTGTGGGCATTAAAATAACTAAAATTTATCTGTATTAGAGGCTGTATGAGTTTGTCCTCTGTGTTGGAAGAGCACTGTGGCTAATGCAAAAGCATAGAAAACCAGAGTTTGAATTCTATTTTTCTGGCAGTAGAACAGCCACTGAGGACTATCAGAGAGCACACCTCGGTCTGTTTGGAAGAATGGCTGGCAGCATTCCTTAAGAGGCAGTCCTGAGGGCAGAGGAATCCAGGAAGGCTGGATATTCTTCAAGAAAATCTTTAAGGCATAGGAGAAGGGTATCCCCATGAGAAGAGTGTCCCCCACGTGAAAGATGAGCTGGCAGCCAAGAAGACTGGACTGGCTGGAATTCAGGAAAAAAAGAGGAGAGTTTATGTCCTTTGGAAGAAGGGGTAGGCAACTTGGAACATCAAGGATTTTTGTGAGGTTATGCAGGTTAAGAAATTAAAAGGGCCAAAGATCAGCTAGAAATTTACCTGGCTACTGCTGTGAAAAACAACAAAATATGTTTCCATGAATACATCAGTAACTAAAAAGAGGGCTAAGGAGAATCTCCATCTCTTACTGGATGCCAAAGGAACAAAGTGACAGAAGAGGAGAAAAAGGCAGAGGTACTCAATGCTTTCTTTTCTTCAGTCTTTAATAGCAACACCTGTTGTTCTTTGGGTACCCAGCCCTCCAAGATGGAAGACAGGGTCTTAAAGTCTATGTGTCACAATTAATAGAGAATGGCAGAAAAAAGCAACATAATTATTTTGTTATTTCTCACTTCTATTATCTCTATGAATAAAATATTTTGTCAGAAACCAAACCACTAATGTGATAGAGTCTATACAAACACAATTTAGAAAAACAGTCTCTGGCACAAAAATTCCACAACCAGATAGACAATAGATAACAGGTGGATACTGTGAAAAAAAATGGACATTTCAAAGAAACAGAACTTGCTGTTTCCTGGTTAGACAAAGAAATTATTCTTGGATTAGATAGAAATGGAATTCTACTGACCAGGATTAATAATCATCCTCCTGAATCAGGAACAGGTTTTGTTCAAGATTTTCTGTGAGTAGAGGGGAATTTTAAGGATTATAATGAAGAAGCTTTGTAGCTATTTATGACACATCTCCAGAGTAGGAGACACATCATAGGTCAAGGTTTAAGGGTAGCTTTTAAAAAATTTACAAGTGGAGAGTAAGGGCTGTTGCTACGATATGGTTGACACTGATGAAAAAGAAAGCTCTTGTTTGCACTGAATGCTTCTGCTGCAAGGAAAACATAATTTTCTTTGTGACTCTATTTTATGTCACAAGGTAGAAAGTTTCTGCATGAGAAAAATCTGTCTCCTTGTTGTGTGTCATCGCTATTTCCACAAATAAAGAAGAGACTCTCTTAACTCAGCTAAATGTAGTTGTTACATGATTGTGTTCAAAATTACACATATTTCATGTTAACAATTCATAAAAAAACAGGCCCATCTTCAATGTGGGTAATTTTCAGAGAGCAGACTCTTTTTCTAGTTTAAAGAATACAGCCCGGGATTTTGCTGTTCTCAAATTCTTAGTTCCCTGCTTTTGATACCTATTAAGAAAAATGCTGTTTCTCTTCTCTGAGACTCCACCTTCCTTCTACACCATGCACAAGCTTAAAAGAAGTTAGGCAGTGTAATAGGCAAAGGGTACACAGTTCCCCTTTTGAGCCCCTGCCTCCTCCCCCTAATTGAATTGTGCTTAGACAATATTATCATTATCAATTAGCACTTTGACAATTAGCCAAGCACAAGGCCTACACCTCCTGCAGCAGGTGACTCAGAACTTTCAATTACATCTTTCTATTTCCCACTGCTCAGCACTGAATTATTAAAACACTTCGGGAACTCTAAAGGCAGGTGGCTAGAATTTAAAATATGAATTAGATACAGTAAAAAAGCAGAGAGAAATCTTAGGCAAGCAGTAAAAGACCCTTATATATACAGCAGTACATCCTGTGAGACAAAATTAAGGGAGAAGTAGCCTTCAAGTTAGGATACCCTGGACCTTGTTTATGCATTTCCCACACAAAATCTCATAGCTACGCTTGCAGAGCTTTCAGGTAGTTCATGAATTCCTGCCTGATTAGTTGTTGGTATGTATTCAAAGTAGGTACTTATTTTTCTAATTTAGCACACAGCTGTTTCTGTGAGACCTCTTTGCCACAAACCTATTCCCTCCTATCAAGGTAGAGACAGCTTCAATCCCTGAGCCCTCAAGTCCTTGTGAGCTAGCAAGATTTTTGCTGTTTTAACTTTTTGCTTGGGAAAGCAGGCTACTGAACTGTAGCTTTTAGATTTTATCCAGTTTGTGCTCAATACAGGGAATTCACACAACACCCTTTTTTCTTAGAGATAAGAAGGAGATGCACAGAAAAACTACACAGAAACGGCCAATCTTACCAGGACAGAGCTGAGTTCATTCCTTTTGTTGTGGGAGCTCTCATGACACTGCTGGAAACCATCGCACTGCCTCTTCACCTAAGGAAGGCAGAGCTGCTGGATGGATAAGCAGCAAGATGAGGAAAACATACCTGAAACTTGTGTCATAGTGTGCTTGCTACAATGTCATTCAAAAGCAGTTCCTGAAGGCAAGAAGCACGTGTAAGAAAGGATTGTTGCTGTTTTGCAAAAACCCCGTGCACTGCTACAGCCTCGGAGTAGAGCGGTTTGAGAGCTCTCAGCAGAATGGGGCCCGCGGTGCTGGGCAGCAGCCAGCTGGATGTGAGGTGGCAGCCTGCCCAGCTGGGCTAGAAGGCCAGGGGCATCTGCTGCTGTCCACCAGCACTCCCAGTTCCTTTTCTGCTGGGCAGCTTTCCAGCCTCTCTTTTCCAAGCCTGCAGTACTGCTTGGCCTTTGTGTGACCCAAGGGCAGGACCTGGCACTGGTGTTGTTGAACCTCGTATGACTGCTCATTGATTCAGCCTGTCCAGATCCCTTTATCGTGCACTCTATTCCCTCCCTACATCTAGTAATTTCCCATCATTGTCCGGAAATGTAAACCCCAATACAACCGATGAAATATGGAAAATGGAAACAAGAGGGATCTTGGTTTAAAAAAGGAAAAAAATTTCCCTGTTTGCTCGGCATTGTCCATTTCCTGCACATTTACCTACTTCAGCTACAAGAAAGAAATGTGCTGCCTTATAATTTCAATTTTTCATAGACTCTACTTGTGTTCTGTAGCTTAACACCCCTTTGTTCTCCTCGGTCTTCTGCCATAGGTATGAGTTTGCAACAAATTTTTTAATGAAAGATATGAAACATAATGGGAAAAGAGCAAAAAGGGATCACTAAAGAGAAATCCGGGCCCTGACATGTTTCTGGATCCCATTTTCCTTTTCTTTTCAGGAAATTTCACATCCCCAGACAAACATATCTAAAAGCTGTAGACTTCCTTCCTGCCATTTACTGATAATCTTTCTTCCTTGTGCTGATGGATCCTGATAGAGGCAATAAATATCTGTTACCCAGATTAAAAAAAACCAAGACAACAAAATATAAATCATCAAGTGCCAAAGAAGCTGTGCAAATAGTATGAAACAGCAACATTTGTTGCTGTACTTCTCCCATTCCTGCTAGACCGATAATTTAAGCATAGAGCTCTTCCCTCCATAGTGAAAAGGGAAAAATAAAAAAATCCATCTTTTTTGGGGTTGGTAAAGTCTTGTAAAGCTGCACCAAAAACATTGTGTATGCAGAAAGAGACCTCTATCTTTCCAGGCACATCTACTGAGTCCTCAGAAATATGACAAGTGGTTCTTGATATTTGTCTCCTGTTGCTAATCCTGGTAAGGATGTATTTAACATCAATCTGAAGTTAAACTTCATGACTGCTAGGAAGTGGCTGAATCAAATGCACTTTAGGAGTTCAAGCATCCCTCCTTCTTAACCCACCAGAGCTAAGGCCTATGTACTCTCAAACCCAGGAGGTTTCTCCCAGCCTGACAGATGCAGTTGCTGCTCTTCTCATGGGCAGGTCTGGCCAAGCAGCAAGATGCAGGCACTTTCAATATTGTCATTTTCTCACATGGCTAACACAGTGCCTTTTCCAGCATCCACATAAAACCCAGTCCTACAGACGGGTAAGCACAGATAGCCAAGGCTTGTATCACCTCTCCAGCTTCATCTCTAGATTAATAAAACTGCCACACCTTTATGGGTAATAAAGGCTTAAATTCCTTCCAACCATAAAATTAAAGAATTATAGAATGTTCTGGGTTGGAAGGGACCTTAAAAATCATCTAGATCCAAACCCCCTTGTCACAGGCAGGGACAACTTCCACTAGAAACAGGTTGCTCAAAGCCCCATCCAGCCTGGCCTTCTCCGGGCAACTTGTTCTGGTGACTCACCACCCTCATAGGGAAGAATTTCTTCCTGATATCTAACCTAAACCTACCCTCTTGTCCATTTAAAACCATTTCCCCTTGTCCTATCACTACATGCCCTTGTAAGAGTCCCTCTCTAACTTTCATGCAATCCCCTATCCCTGCCTAACCACTGGGCCCCTTCCCTTGTCACTAACTCCGGGCTTGGGATTTTCCAGGACCAGGCTGCCTGTACTCACCCACCCAGCTGGGGCAGAAGCTGCCTACAAATGACACCGAGATACACACACAGGCAGAGGGCTGGCCTTCCCTGGGTGTCCTGGTTTAACCCCAGCCAGCAGCCAAGCCCCACACTGCCACTTGCTCACTCCTTCACCAGCGGGATCAGGGAGAGAACCAGGAGGGTAAAAGGGAGAAAATTCATGGGCTGGGATTAGGACAGTTTAATAGGGAAAGAAAAAGCTGCACACAAGCAAAGCAAAACAAGGAATGTATTCACGGCTTCCCATGGGCAGGCAGGTGCTCAGCTGTCCCCAGGAGAGCAGGGCCCCATCACATTAATTGGTTACGTGAAAAGACAAACACTATCACTCCAAATATCCTCCCCTTCCTCATTCTTCCCCCCTCTTTCATTCTTGAGTATGATGTCATTTGGTCTGAAATATCCCTGTGGTCATTTTGGATCACCTGTTCTGGCTGTGTCTCTTCCCAGCCTTACATGCATCCCCACCTTCCTCACCAGTGTGTCCGTACGGGAAGGAGAAAAGGCCTTGGCTCTGTGTAAGCCCTGCTCAGCAGGAACAAAATCAAAGCATCTCTGAGATCAACTCTGCTCAGCACAAATCCAAACCATACCCCCATACCAGTGAATAAAATTAACTCTACCCCAGCCAAAACCAGCACGCATAGATACACACACACACAGTCTAAAGGCACCTGTGGTCCCTCTTCCAGTTCCTAGCACTTGGACCTCCTCAATGTTTCTTACACATGAAAGTACAGAGAGTGATAAATAATGGGACGATAGCAAGAAAAGCCCTCAGTGATCAAGCATTTGGCTCAGCCTGGTGAGCACGCTGCTTGTCTTACTGGCAGGAGACTAGCTTCTTTTATCCACCTGTCTCTCCATAGCTCTTTGCTGGGTCATCTCTCAACAACCTTAAACCCTCTCTAGGTCTCCTCTTAATTTAAGCAGTTACATCTAGGTGTGTTTGGCCTTGCAAGAGTGAACTCTCCAAAATGCCCCCAATGCTCCTCCTGTGTGTGCAGTGTGGCAGTCTCTCATATCACTTCCACTTAACTAGTTGTGAAATCTTGTCCTTCCTCAAGGTCCTAGATGCAATTTTGTGAGTCTCTTATTCTGTTATTTATGCTCAGCAGTTTCTCATGTCACGTCCAGCAGCTTCTTGTGGTTCTCTCAGCTAGCCAATTTGCGTGCCAGGACCTGCACACCTTAACAATTATTATTTGACAAGCTATATATCTCTATGCATATGTTTAACTGTATGCCTAAGTTCCACTGGCTTCCTCAGTGGCTACTTTCTACCTACAAGAGAAAACACAAATACTATTTGTGTTGTCTTTGAAGAATCATTGCAAGATGATTGCTATTAATCATAACTCCACAAAATCACCTATGTCCTGTTATCTCTCTTCATGTAAGGGCACCACTATTTTATCAATCGTATGAAGAACACCCAGAGACATAGCTTCTAATAAATCATAATGATTGTTGTATCCTTATATCTGAAAACATCGAACCTAAGGACCCAATAAGACTGCATCTAAGATAAGAAATAAATTTTCATACTTCACATGGAAGTTTAGCTTTACTCGAAGGCAAAAATGTACATATATATAGTAGATATATATATGCTTGTATGTATTTAGTTTAGTCAGCATTTCTTCATAGCAGGCATAATTTTTCCCCACAATTTCCTGTTTAAATTATACAATAATGCAAAAGCAGCCCTGGACTACAAGTGTACTGCAAGCTGATAGGAAGATACTATTATCTTCTCTTACAGAGGAATGTCAGTTAGAGTTTTGGCAACTTAAAATTTACATCTTTTGAGACAAACACTTTCATACTACAATCTGGAAATAACTTTACTGCAATGTGCAACACATTTACTTGCCTTCATCAGTAGTATTCAGCAGGATGTCCTTTATTTTGCTGTGGTCTTTGGTTTGTTTTAAATACGATCAAGAATACTGAACTCCTTCAAATGCTTGTTGCAGGAGCCATCTGGTGTGTGGGCATAAGGAAAGAATAAACATATACAAGGGCATACACAGTCTACAGCAGCATGAGCAACTTCCAGTGACAACCCACTTGTTTCCCTCAGCAAGGATGGGGCAAGAAAGGATTTAACCAAGAAGGACATCTAGCTTGTATGGTATTTGGGTAAAAAACAGACCTTCAAATCTGCATACATTTACACTATTTGCAAGACTGTTATAGATTTAGCAGTCTATAAATGCAAAAATTTTAAGTGAGAAAACCAAACTGTCTAAACACAGAAGCAAAACCATCAACAAAAAAGGTGTCCTCTCTCATAGAATATTGGATCTATAAACTAGCTGCAGTTAGTTATGGATTTTCATACTGCTGGAGCAGCTCGAATTGAAATCACTTACATACCAACTGAGCTAGGAAATTTGTGAGTCATTTTAAAAATCCTCCTCCTTATGTAAACACTGCATATGGTAAAGATGAAACAAGTGACCTAGTCAAGTGAAAGTTTGCCCTCTGGCTCTGGCCTGTGCACTCAGCTGGCTGAATAATAGACTGTCTGCCTGGAAAGATTTGCCTTTTCTAATGGTTCAGACACACAGTTCAGAATTCACATAAGGAGGAGACAGAGTTTAATTCTCTGCAGCCTGTTTTTGTTCAGGATAATTTCTAGGATGGCATAACACCTGAAGGAAAAGTGTCTATTTCTCACTAGGAATGTAGTTACTCTGCTGCACACTGCAAATAAGGATGGAAAATGTTCTTAAAAGTCTATATAGTGAAACCTTAACTGTAGAAATCACTCCAATTTAAACAAAGTCAAGCCTAATTAAGTATAATACTTTCTATAATTTAGATCAATATGCTTTTTATAATAAAGGTTGGGGTTTTTTTAGCTGAAGAAGAGCCTACATTGCCTGGCGATAACACTGAAGGATATAACAAATTCAGTTATCCAACTGGTGGAACAGATAATGTCCTTATATTTTCCTGTGTGATTTTGCAATAAGAAAAGTTTAAAGCTAGAAATGCCTATGCCTTTGCTCAGATGACAACAAGGCAAGACTCCCTGAACATTTAGACTAACAAATAAATATTTATTACATTATTAATTTCTTCCATGTACAAACTGTTTTATTTTCTTTAATATGGAAAAATTAAATTACAATGAAACAATTCAGTGGGATTATGCTCTCTTTTTAAATTATAATTTTGGTATCTACCTAACAACACTAAAGATCAGTTTTCTCTGCATGTGAACTGCTGAACTAGGAAGGAAAAAGGAATTTAAAGGAGAAGTCTAGCAGTGGTTAAAAATGCAGTTCACATAGGAATGATAATGAAGTAGCAGATGCAAAGGCTTCAGGTAAATTTGAACGAGACAGAAAAAATGATTGGAGATTTTCAGGTAAGGCATATGTACAAAGACAATGAAAATTTTTATATGCAGTCTCTCAAGCATGTAAGAAATCTAAGTAGGTGTTTGGAAGTAACTTTGCTCCAAGCAGCATGGGAACTACTTGTTCTCCCTGATTTTCTGTCAGTGTACTGTATAAACAGAAAAGGCAGGATAAACTGAAATATTATTTCAGACCTTGTTGGAAAAATTGACATCTTACTTCCATTAAATACTTTCTCTCTCACACTCTGGGATACACCCACAGAGATGCTGCACTTTCCCTAAGCGCAGGCAAGGTAAGCTCTTTTCTGGAAGTACATCCTGGGAGGCAAGCGGCTGTGGCTCTGCTATACACGCTGTAGTGTCAGAAATTTTAGGCAACAAAGACTGTCTGATATAGCTCCACTTGTAGCTCCAAAATTCAGCCCGCAACTGCTTCCTCTTGCAACAGCTAGCTAGTCCTAGCTTATCTCCTTTGGCATGCCAAAGCGAATTGAGAATGCCTGTTGAGAAGTACAGAGACTGTGCAGCAGCCACTCATAGAACTGATATACCATTTGATCTACTTGATCTAATAGGCTGCAAAGAAAGAAAGAGAGGAGGCTGTTTGTATTGGTTTTAAACACTCTTAAGTGGTGGCTTCTCCTCCACCTGAGAAGAACTGAAAAAGAGCACACATCACTCAAAGGCAGCTCTGTTTACATCCTTGAATTATTTTTTCTCTGAACCTTAAGACACTTTAACCTTGAATCTAATTAATCTTGTCAATTACTGTGTATCATACAAATCTAATAATGTTTCTCAGATATTGGAAGTAATGTTCATGCTGGATTGACATCTACCAGGTTTCTACTCCTTCAGATAGAAGATGAGCCAAAGACGAAGCCAGGTACAAATGTCCATCTGCTCAAATATTACTCATTTCAGTCAGTATAATGGCTTTGCATTTCTTCTGCATTTTCTTTTAAAAAGCAGAAAGATGAAAATGAGCTTTCACTTCTCATTAGTCAATATGGCAATTGCTATATTATTTCTCAGTATCATTCACTGCTAAAAATCAGCTTTTGTAGACTAAAAAGCGTTTGCACTGAAATTGTTTGAAGAGCATTGACATCCACAGCAGTTGGTGTCTTTTGCTGTAAAGAGAAGAAATGTTTTCCATTCAGTATTCAGGAAGAGTGGCTTAGACAAAAATCGAAATAAAACAGTACTTTCAGGAAGCATCATGCTATTGAATACTCTCCTGGTCACACCTTCTCATACACAGCAGACTTTAAGAGCCTCTGAACATGAGGTTATATTGCATTTGTATGAACATTATTCTAAGAGGTATAACAGTGACATCTAGTGCAACAATGTTGCATGGCAGGGCCCAGAAATGGCTTTGGTACTTTATTTTCATTTTTTCAAATACTGAGGCAAAATTCATTGCCAGTCAAATTTCTGTGAACTAAATTTACTACATGAACTTTGATGCTACATTTTATCAGACCGATGTTAATTACTGTAGTCTTAGTCAGTCAAAAAAAGATAAACACTTATGACGTAGAAGAGGAACAAACTGTAACGGAAGAAATGCACAACTTTAGTTCTGATGTGCTCTTAAAGAAAAAGGAACCAACCATGTGGTCCTGACAGGCGATTTTGTACCAGGGTCACTGACTTCGGGTGTCTCTTATGCAAAGGAAAAGGAGAAAGCTAAATAGAAATCTGTTTAGATAAAAGAGAGAATGAAAATATTGCCTTGGGAAGGAAAAAATAAAGGTTACCTGAAGAATTGCTCAGCAAAGCAAAAGAGAAAATAAGATATTTGAAGAGGAAAAGGGAGAACAATTACAAGGCATCTGAAGAAGATAAGAAAAATAAGAGAATGACCATGTAATCTGATATTAGTACAGGGAAAAAATCCTTAAACACCAAGAGGCCAAGTCTAACAATATTGGGGGAGGCAGGGGAGGGGGAAGAAGAAATAAATGTGGGAAATGACATTAAATAAAAGCTGTAGTTAATAATTCTGTTAGAATGAGGAAAGCAGAGAATGACAACACTGTCCTATTATTTGCTGTTAAAATAGCATGAAAGGAGCACGAATGAAGATGATAATGCTGAGACATTTTAAGAGTGGAACAGCAGAGGATTAAATGCATTGATCACATTCCTTCAGCTCCTGTTGGCTAAATATTAGTGTCACTTGAGATGAATCATGGGTGAAGGTACAAAATATATCTTGTCCTGTTACCCTGAAATAAATACTATAGCTACCTTTTCTCACTTGTGATTTTACAGTGTCTTAGTCACTTCACACTGTGGCCACTTTGCCAAGCAAGACAGTCCTTACTCATACTAGACACATTTGCATTTTTTTTGCAGTATCCCTGGCTGTCTTCTACTGTCAGTTTTGATTGCTGAAGAACTTTTTGGATCCTTATGGCTCAAGAAAGGAGAGAGGATATCTATCTAGAAAAAGAAAATTAGAACTGCTCTATTTCTTTCAAGGAGTTCCAATACAGAGAACATGGTGACCTACTGTGTTGCATGTGTGCAGTAGATCCAAAGCCTTCAGGACATTTGTGTGTGAATACACTGTGTAATATGTGCACAGTAAAGCAAACATTTTCCAGAACTATGGTGCTGACTCTGTGTGTGTATGCCATGGAAATTTCCAGACTTCCCAAAGTCACAATTGCTCTGTCAGCTACTATATAGTAACTCCAAAAGGACCGAATCGTGGTCAGGAATTGTAAGGAAATTAATTGTTTCGAATTGTTTTGAACAGTTTTGAATTCTATTTGAGTTCTATTTATTATTCAGTTGTGGGGTAAAATCCTTCAAACCTGGAAGAAAGGCAGGAGAGTCTGATTTATCTCTCATTTGCCACTGTCTTTTTGACCATCTCATAACTTAAAGCAAAGCAGCCTATAAGACCTGTATGAAAATGGTGGTGACTTTATGGGGAGCAAAGAAGGTTGGCTTCCTTCTCCTGAGCTGGTCTCAAGTGAGGATTCTTCTTCCAGACATTAAGAAATGCCAGGGAAATGCAGCAAAATCAGCCCAAGGGAAAAACAAAAAATTATTCAGTGACATCTGGAGATTTGTAGTCAAAAAAGAGATTAGAAATACTTAATTTATAGAGGAAATTAAAAGAGGAGAAAAGAAAACTATATCAGTAAGATAGCAAAAAGGAATCACATACTTACCCATCATCTCAGAGTACAAATGGGCTGTCACAAATGCAAACCCAAATTAACAAGCGCAGCCTTAAAAATCACAGATAAAGACAATCAAGCAGATTTTTGACTGAAAGGATCATATTACACTCTGACAAGTTTGCCACCAGAGTTATTAAAATGCTGTGTCTCAAGCAAAACCAAAACCAGATCTCATGTTTTCAATGGAGCAAGAGCTAGTAAATCACAGTTACAGGAGGCCTGCGACACATGCTTGCCCCCATGGACAGCAGATCCTGCCCACACGTGGTTGCCAGCTGGGCAGGAACCTCTCACCTCAGCCAGAACTTTCACCTCAAAAGAAATTTTAAATTAAACCACAAGTGTCCTCTCCCTGAATTCACCACTGTGTCTGCCTTTCCCTGCTCATGACTTATTAAAACTATGCTCAGCAGGAACCATGAAACCCTGCATGCGCCCCTCAGTTCTGAGTTTGAAGTTTTCACTTTTTTTTTTTTTGCTTATATAACTGGTTTTTTTAAAGCTTTCACTTTTTGAGTCCTGTTATGCCTGAACTTACATTTTTTAAAAGGTAGACTCTCCCATCAAGTATGATGTTGGTTAATGATTAAGGCTACATATTTGACTGCCTTAAAACCAGAAAAAGCTGCTCTTCTCATCATTTTCTGTCTCTAATGTGATTCTAGAGTGCGGCCACAGTCTCTTCTTTCCACTTCTATAGTCATGTTACATATAGTTTGATACCTCGGCTGACTGTGCAAGATTTCTCTGCCTGGCACAAGTCCATTCTCTAAATCTTCTTCATCTCCTGTTGCAGTTACAGCCTCAAGTCCTGTCATCAGCTCATTGTGGACTCAGGGGCAAGTTACTGTACTCTGTCTCCGCCTTCATCATCATTCTGGTATTGTCAGTATCTCCATGGATTGTTCACCTCCTAATCCAAATAAAACATTATCTTCACATCTTTGAAAAAGATCTGAAGAGCTGCTTCTTTTTCTTCTTTAACTACACTTAGAACCAGATTTATTTTTCTTACTTCTTGTGTACCTCTCATCCTCACATACTCTGAAGTTATCTTCCATTTTTGGATAGCCTTCATCTTCTTAGATACTCGCTGACCTTCCTCTTCCCATCCAATATTTTCTTATAGCACTTGCTTGTTTCACTACACTTTCAAAGGTTTGTGGAAAATGTGCACCCTGAAGCCTCCTGTGCTCAGAAGCCACACCAGGCCCCACTGGGACTCTCTGTACCTGCAGCCAAAAATTGGCTCTAATGATCCAGGAGGGGATTAAAACACACTTTATGAAGGTTTTGCCACATTTCTGAGCCAGTCAAGAAAGACAAGCTTTTGTGGGAATTGGCTCTTGACAGATGACTAGCTGTTTTTATGGGATTTGATGCAACAGCAGGTCCATCTCCTACAAACTCCTGTGTAAACTCTGCCCCCATGAAGAAGCTGAAGAGTGTGTAATAGTGCCAGCTGTGGGTCAATTTCCAGTATCACGTTTGTTTGTCTAAAGCATAAAATACTTTTCAAAGAGTATAATTTTGCCCATGGTTCTTCTGCATGACTCCAAGCAACTGGCACCTGGCTTATTTGCTTTATTCAAGGACAATGTGAATGGTGGTTTGCGTATGAGGCAGCAATACGCTTTGTCTGACCTGAAGCTGGGGCTGTTTTCATACGGGAAATTATTTCTCAGATATGGAGGGGCAACTGCATTTTGTAGTTCATGTTCCATGTTTGGTCTTGGCCTACAGTTACCGGCCAAGGCTTTAAATACTGTACCAAGTCTCAGAGATACAGCTTTTCTCCTCTATGCTTACACAAGGGTTACAGGTCTTCAGATGCTTCAGACGCCTGGTTCTTCCACCTGCAGTCTGTTCCTGCAACAATTTCCTTTTTTTCAGGGCTGTTTTACAGACCAATAACTTACAATGAGTAATTGTCTCTAAATTCAAGCAGTCATTGAAAATGATTGTCTGCATAGTCTCACCACTGTGAGCTCTAATAAAGTCTTTTAAAGGATTTTCAGTACAGGGGGTTCACCTGGGACCTTGGATTCGCAGCAAAGAACTATGTAAAATACAGGGCGTACTATATTCACCTTCTTTTCCAGCCTCTCCACAAAGAGGTCACAGGCATAGTAGATTTATATTTTGTACACTGCAATGGAACAGCGAATACAGACATTTGTAGTAAACCCACCGAGAATGCATAAATGATACAACTGAACTCAGTATGAACAGCTCAGACCTAAAAGTGGTAGATAGATGAGGCTGCTTTCAGAGCATTTGTGTACAACAGCTAAAAAACCCAAACTTTTTTGTTTTCTTGGACACAATTTTCTAATGCTTCCTGTTCTAAGAAATTACTTCAGCACACCTGTACCGGTATGACTTCAGAGGTAAAGAATCATAAAATTAAAGGCTATCACACATATATTTAGCAATTTTTAAGGCTCCAAAGAAGGAACTAGTTTTCCATGATGGGTAGTTAACAACAGAATTCTGGTAATATGGAATTCAATTTACATTGAATTAAAAGCAGATCCAATTTATATTGATCAAAAGCAGATTAAACTAGCTCCCTTTGCAGTAACTAAATAGTATGCTTAAACCTTCACTCTTTCATTTTAGATTTTAATTTTTATAGGGCTTTCAAACACAAATCCCCATGGGAGATATTTAATTTTGGAATATATTTTAGATAGCTTTAGATAGATTCAGGTGCTTTTGAAAATTTGAAAATTTTAAAGTGAAATTGTAAAATTGAAAATTAATGTCTCTTCCAATAGAGAGAAAAGAGGTTCATCTTCTGCTCATACTTACAAACCCCACGGAGGAATCATCCCCATTAACAGTTTGCAAAGTGAAGTGAGGTAAGGTAACTCTTCAGACTTTGTGCTTTCAGTCCTATCTCCACAGCGCTTGATAGGCCAGTGAAAGAATTTTGCTCATTTATTGCAATCTCAATCTGGCACATGAAAAAAAAAATGCTATTTCACAGACATCACAAGACTGAAAAGTCATGTAGAGATGGGTAAAGAAATTAAGACTAACATTGTTTTTCATTAACAATTTCACACCTCACACCTCAGTACTCCTTGACAAAGCACTTTACAAAGTACCAACCAATGCCGTGAGGTAAGTTAACCTGCAATCAGAAAAAAATTTAAGAATACAATTCTTAGTTCTTCTTAAGTTTAAAGATTGGTTTGGAGCCTCATTGGAAGTTCATCCAGAAAAAAAGGTTTGAAGGTATACCTCTACATCAATTTAAAACCAGGCCCATTCCTATTTTCAGAGCACATTTCATTTGCAATTTTACATTGGTGGTAGGGATACAAATCTTTAGTTGCTTCAGCAACTAAAGGTGCTGTGTTCAGAAGCTAACAGTAGCTAGAAGTAATAAATATTATACAGCACACAGCTGAGGAACCTCATTCAACAGAGGTACCAAAACTACATTAATAATTTTATCATTGTAGATTTATGATGATTAGCTTAGATAAAAAACCATTTTGGAAGATTTCTTATATTACTTTTCTCCGTGGTCCAGTTGTTGCACTTGAAGTGATATCAAAGAATTTAAAAGATGTTTTTTAAAAAAACCTCATCTTTCTAAATGGCTGCTGAAAGCCCATGGGCATTTATCCAAGGGCTATTTTAAAGCAATGTGCTCTTGACTGCAGAATTGAGGAGATATGATGTGTATACAGAAAGCTGGAAAAGAAGGGAGTTGTGGAAGAATAAAGATGGAATAATCTGAATAATGCCTCTGGTAACCAATAATGCTGACATGCCTGGTTTTGCATTCTGTTGTCATCTACTAATAAAGAGAATGGAGTACATCTCATTTCACATAATAGGAGCAGAGGGATGCAGTAGTGTTCAGCATCATCTACAACAAGTAATTGTATTGCCATCTCATTGACATACAGTCTACATCACTTCTCTTTTGTTTGGCATGCACATATTTTATAAAAATGCCCCAAAGATGCAGCAGTGGTACATTAAGAGCTACTACAGGGAAAGATGAGGCATTCCCACCTGTTCCATCTTTTACGGTCCTCAATCTCACAAAGCCTTTGGGCTGTCATCCCAAACCCCTGCAGAACAAACAAGTGTTTCAAAATTTCAAATGTGGCAAAGCTGAGAACATGCTTGGGTGCCCTAGTAATTTGCTCTGCTCCATTTGTTTTTAAATCAAATCACAAAGGTCATACTCAACATTAAAAATGTGAGCAATCTCTTACTTCCCAAACAAAAAAAAAATAAAAAGAGCAAAAAAAACACAGAAAGAAGCAACATTTTCTATGGTTTTTAATATATTAACTTCAGTATTCATAGAAGTAATACTTGTAAAAGGTGTCGTAAAATGTGTCCTTTTCCTTCATTAAGAACTTTTTACTGGGGTTTATTTTAAAATTATCTAAAGCAACTCAGGTCATAAGAAAAGCACACATAGCTCAAAACTATGAATTTCCTCTGAGCTGTAAACATGAGATCAATGTTTTACTTCTCCAAACCCAAAGAAAAAGGGAGCAGTTGTCTCAAACACAGAGAGGAATTCAGCCCCCAGTCCCATATGACACCACAAGTCAATACAAAAGTCTGAATGGTCTCAACTGCATCCAGTGCAGGCTGCTAAACCATGAAATGACCTGATGGCCTCTTCCCTTCCTTGAAAAATAAAATACCTCTTTCCGTTTTTCCTGCTTCTCATCACAACCACCTACCTCTGCTCATCTGGCCAGGAAGAATATAAAGAGGGTGTAATTGCTACCCTTGCCTGTTTGGGACTGCTGAAGGGCTGGCTGCTGGTTACCTTTAATCACTAACAGAAGTATGATTCTTTGAGACAGAAGTGTGTGACACACACACCCCACAGCTTCTCACTTCCCTTACACAGCTAAGTTTTTTTTCCTATTAAAGGAGAATGCACTAAGAAAGGTGTGCTCAAAAGAAAGTCATCCTTTCAAAAGTCTTTCCAAATACAAAAAAAGATGAAATGGAAAATGTAGTTCATGAAGAAATCTGTTAAATCTTTTCAGAGAACAACTGAAACAGGAAATAAGTGTTGGGTTGCACAGGGGAGCAAAAAAGTCACACACATGATATGAGCACTTTCTGTTCTTTGCAGTGAATAGGAAAGGACCTGTAATCATGATAATTACAGGTTTAACCAAAAGCACATGCAAATGGAAAGGGGGAAGGCGGCAATTCAATGTTATTGAATCAAATGCCAAGTCTGATGGTTTCCATTACACTTTTACCCATACTCAAACATATGTTTATATACTTATGTTATATACTTACATACTTATATTATGTTATATACTTACATACAGTATGTACTTAAATGTATGTATATTATATACTTTGTCTAAAAATATTTACAATTATCTGGAAATCTTAGGAAACTGTTAAATTTTTTAATTACCTTTCTGTCTCAAAAATGAGGTTCAGACTGTGTCTCAGGTGTTTAGTCAACCCAACTTCTAAACACCAATAAAATTTATAAGCTATCAATATTGGAACTTCTTTGTTATTTGTCTTATCATAAAATTTTCTGATGAATATATATTGTCAAGGTCTTTTCAGACTTGGAGGTATATGAGGGAATCTTTTAATAGGCATAACAAAAAGAGAAGTTCCCTTTATATCAACAAGAGACCATAAGGAAATCAGTTTCATTCTACTTTTAAGAAAAAGAAAGCATTCCAATTGCTTTGTGGATACCATCATTATTTTACTAATTTTTAAATTGAAGTTATGCCATACTAAATTATTACAACACCCGTTTTAGGGTATACTTCTGTATCACTGGTATCCGTTTCATTGGAACATAGCTCAGACCACCCACTGCTCAAATAAAACCTTTGCCTGAAGTGTTGGCCAAAAGGGACTGCTCAGAGCTGTGACTGATAGATAAACTGTTTACACAAGATCAAAGTGCTAGCAAGGTCAGGAGAATGTTACAAAAAACACACTCCTATCAGAAGTAAGTAATTGAGATCAATTTATTAATCACAGGATGCTGCACGGCCAAGGATAAGGGAGGAATGTGAACATGGGGATCAGAGGACAGGTCATGACCAGTGCTCGTGGAGGGCTGCACTGAAGGTGGTTTGGGTCACATGCACACGTTTAGGTCAGCATGTACCTTCTGATCACTGGAGAGAGAAATCACATAGCACTGCACTGACCAAAAGAGCACTGCTTTCTGCCAGGCACACAGACACTGATACCTCAGTAGAACATCAACCCAAGAAGCATCCTCATGATAAGAAAGCTTGCCCAGCCTAAGTCAAAATTGTCATCTTAAAACAGAAGAGCAAGACTGAGGCTTTCCAGCTGGCATCATGCTAGCACCAGTGTCCTGTTAGACCATAAAAATACTACTAGCAAGGACACCAACAGCTTTTACAGTGCTTAAAAGTCAACAAGCTCTAAATTAAAGAAAGGAGAGACCCTTAAATGTCTGTATTTTCCACATAAAAGACAACATAAAAGAAATTACCTTAGCAAATCTTATAAAATTCCAAGTTTGTTATTACATATTAAAAACTATATCTGTATATGTAACAGCGCATTGCTACTGCTTTGAGGGAAGCAGAGCCAGTCACTTGGAGGAAGACACTGACTAATCACCCTAAAGCAGAAGCTGTTGAAGTGTTAAACTAGCTTTTAGCCCCAGCAGCTCCTTCTGCTATCTGGTTATTACAGTTCAATAACTCATTTGCTCAAGCTGAAAACCAACTAAGAGCTGAAAAAAGAGCAAGGGTTGTTTTCTTCATGCAGAAGAAGACAATAGAATAGTAGGATAAAAATGGTGTGATAGCTGATAAGGTCTGCTACTTCTGAAATGTTAGGCATGTACTAACCAGAACCAACAGTTAATTAATTGCGCATAGCATTGCATTTTAAAATTTAACTTCTTCTCAAGTATTGGGCATATTTAAGGTAGATTTAAATGACTAATAAAAACACCAAATAACTCATAAGCACTTTCATCTCCTGAGTAAATTCTATCCAAATGTAGTCTCAAATAAAACACCAAAAATAAGCTTAAAATAAATTACATTCTTTACTTTCTCCTATCAAAGAGACACAAAGTGAAATTGAAACCAGAACTGAAATACTTGATTTGTATCAAATTATTTCAGTAAAGACATTCACTGCTTTATTTCTAATCCATCACCATCGTATTTTCAAAGACAAAAAAAAACCCCTCTCGGTAAATATGAGAAACACTTTTTGATTTGGAGGAGGGGAAGAGGGGTTAATCCAAAATAATGCTTTTATTTTATTTGCAACAGCTCTTCTATCCCTTTCATGCCTGCAGCAGCTGATCACGATATTTAATAATTCTTAACCCAGCCAACACTGTTAGCTCATCTACATGCTGTCTAGTGTAAAAGTCATCGAGCCACTGGCTCCTGGCTCCCCTTTCCTGAAATGCCCTCAGTAAACTGCTTTCTCCACAGAAAACAATCAGACGTGAACAGCAGGGCATCCAGGCCATTTGGAGCTTGTCCAATCCAGCCGCACATGGAGAAGGGGGAAGTCACTATTCATTTTAATGCTGACTGCTTCAGAGATGACAACAAAGTATTTATTATCTGAAAGCTGTCAGCATATGTAAGGAAGAGAAATAGGAAGCTGCAGCTCTGTATGTGTTTTGTAAGCCATAGTCACTGCTAGGGAAGCAATATATTCCTAAATTGTTTAAGCGGTGCATGCAGCTTAAGGCTGAAGTGATTGTTTATGCATTTGTAATAGCATTACACAGAGGATTATGAGCTAAGTGGTTAACAGATGGAGGGACAGAAATTTCTGAGTCCTTTTGTTAAAATTACCTAGGTTGTTCTTCAGTAGCCAAAGAGATTTTTGTAAAAAGAAAATTACATACCTCAGGCCAAGGTTTATAAACTTGCACTTCAATCTACTATCCTGTTTACAAATACATGAGAAAAACATTAAGAGACTGCACATCTGAAGACGCCTGCAAAAGTGATCTCACATTTATTCATAAGTTGACTTAAATCTTTTGCACTGATTCAATGGTAAAATTCATATTACTTCCACTGAGAACAAAAGGGAAACCAGTGTTGCTATCATGGAGTGACCTAAATCCCACCTAAAGTCTCCACATTAATGCAGTGCATTTATCTGTTCTGAAATGAATCATTTACAGATGGCTTTTCCTCTAACTTCATGGATGATTTCTGGGAGAGACCAACTGATGTAATTTGCTTCTACAGAACAAGTAGTAAAGTTGTGTCATTGTCTAGATTAGACTTTACGTGCAAAACCCACATCACCACAAAACAATTTATGCAAGAGTGGTTATCTCTTTGACCAACCCCATCTTATAAGACAATAAGTATCTACTATCAAAAGAACATCAAAAAGTATGTGTTCGGAAGATGTACTTATTATTTCTTGGAATTTGACTGTAAGTCACTTGTCTTTCTTCGTCTATTCTTCATCTATTTATTTGTTTTATATAGCTTATGGTCTTTCTTCATCTATTTATTTGTCTTATATAGCTTATGGTTATGAGATGCTGGCCCCCAGTTTACCTTCTCAGGCAATACTGCAGGTGTAACAGAAATATTTCCTGCCGCTGTGCTACAAAAGGTGAAGGTGATAGGAAGACTTGTATTTGCTTTCAGGGTGGCATGCCAAAGGAGCAATTCCTGTTACCAGAGCACACAAGTAGGGAGATTTTGAGAGTCTCTCATTACAGAAGTTACTTAAGTGCTATGCAAAAGTAAACAATTTAATTTTTATATTCTGAGGGCAGCTGACATAAGAGCAACAACTACTGGTGTATTAATACTTGTTCTTTATGGCAGGTCTGCAACTGTGGACATCAACACCTTCCAGAGGAAAATAATCTCAATCATCCTGTTTACAAATACGATCAGTAAAAAAAAAATCCTTTTATTTTATTTTCACCTTGCCTAGGAGTAAGGCCAAAACCCAAAGGCCGTTTCTGAAAGGGATTTCCCTTAAATGAGTGGCAGCATAGGATGCTTTGAGACACCAAAGGAGAGAAGATACTAGAAGGAGTGGAAACCACTTCACTAGGATAGCAAGGGCAGCTTGTCTAAAGAGGCAGCAACAGTGCAACAAGGCTTATCTGTGCTGACATTCTCAGTTCTTTAAAAATGAGGAACACTGTTGAACAGCTTAATCCTTGCTTCATATCATTATTTTCTCATGACAAGACTTTTCCCTTTTCTCTTTGCATATCCAAATAGACCATCCAGCCAAGAACACTAGTTGTGTTCATTTGCTCATCTCATGCTCCAGAAGAAAATCAACTGTCTTCCCACCCTGACCCTACATGAGCATGTGCCAAGGCTGCTCCTTTGTGCGTCGGTGTAAACAGATGTTTAACTCAGTAACTGGTGTCCTTGAGTCTTGTAATTCATTTGCCTCTTCCTGTGGGGATGTGATTCATAATACCCTCTCTCTCTTCCTTTCATATTTGTCCAAATACATCAGCAGAAGCAGCCCTACAGGCTGCTGGCCAGCAGAGTTGCAGACCCCTTCCTGTAGTCATTAGAGTCCAAAGGACTAAGTGGAAATGACATTAAAATGAAGGTTAGTCCACTTGATATCTCACCATCTTCCTCACCAGCGGAAAAGGGAGCAATTTCTTTTAAGCAGGAATGTGGGGACAAAAATTCCTCTTCATGCTGGGCACCAAACCCACAATGTAATCCTAAAGAGAAAAGAGTGTATTTAGACACTGGACTAACATGCAGAAAGCAGAAGACAACTCATCCTATCTACTAATTTAAATGATAACAAATTGCAGTTAATTAGCACAAATTCATTATCCCAAAACATTAAAGCAAATAAAGATGAGTTACAATCACAAATCCCTCTAGAAATTAAAATTCCTCACCTTGGAGCCTAGTACTCTGGTCAGTCGCCTAAACCACAAAAGTCAACATTGTTTTACTTTAGTTTGGCAAAGGATTTTGAGTGAAGTTGCAAAGTCCCTACATGGATTGAGCTGCACAGCTCTTTGGATCCTTACCATATGGCCCTTCAAATCCCTTCCCTCCCTGGGACATGACTTTCTCGTTCTTTCTTCCAAATGCACTGCTGGAGGTGTTGATTTCTGTAAATGCTAGGGGTTTGTGCCTTCTAGCCCCTTTCCTGGCAGGTTGCTGGGGCCCAAGAATGGTATATGAGTATATGATTTTTCATTTGTGCCAGATGCAGAAAGGCAGCAAGAAACTGAGGCAACGCTCAGTTAAGCAGCTAAACCGCATGGAGTTTCTCGTCATTTTCTGCTTTGAATGGTCCTCTCCCTGTGCAGCAGGAAAAGAGGCTCCATCAATCCCATTCACTTCTTGCATCCAGCATAATACAGGCAGTGTTCTGCTTCTTTCTCTCTCAACCCCTGCCAGGATAGCCAGTAAATAAAGGCGATGTTTGAATTAGAAGTCCAAACCATTGCAAGGGCGTAATGAGAACTTCTCACCATCCCATTAACAAACAAAACAATCCTTCCCACCTCAGCCTTGTTCCTCCACATTGCTGATACCCCAAGACCACTCCAGCGCCCTGTCCACATACAGCCAATAGCAGTTGTATAAAAACTTATTTAAGGAATTGTAAGGGAATGGGATACAGAAGGTGAAGAGTTCCTTCTAACAAAAGGAAGATTATTGTCTCAGTCGAGTATGTATTTTACTTTGAGTCTACTTAATGCATTTATAAGTACCTTCTGCAAATGACTTGCCATCTTTTTTCCTTTAGAACTTAAAGGTTACACTAAATTTCAGAGATGCCTGATATTAACTTTGATTTGTGTGTTAAAAATAAGTAGATAAATGATGCTAAAGTCTTTTCATTCCGGAAGGATGTTGGCTGATAAACTGCAAGGGTCAAAATCTGACCTGCACAACTCCAGAAGAGAACTTCATTGCTTAAGCTATACAGAGAGCTAAAAAGACCTGATTTCCTAGTGGTCCCAAGAGACATAATGATTGACAGGCAGATAAATAAGGAAGTAGAGTTATAAGAAATATGGACTATCTTTCAATTTAGAGGAAATGAGAAAAGCAGAGGGACCTTTTGCAGTCCAAGTTAAGTGCAAGCTTAAGAATAAAAGGCATAACATTAATAAATCTTCAGATTAAACAAATATTTAAGACAGGAGAAAAGCAAATTGCTAAATCATAAAGTGCTCTAAATTTGGATTAGAAAAGACTGCTCTTCAGATAAAAATAAGTCTTCCTTGCAAACCGTATGCAAGTGAAATTGGAGGAAAGAAAGACTGGCTTCCAGTAAGAAAAATGTTTTCACTTCTAGAGATGGATAAATTGCATTTTGGGAAAAAGGCAGAGTGAACTGATAGGCTGAAACATAGCAAAATAAAGGAAATATTCCTTAAATTTTGCCTGGTAGGAAATAAAATTTTTAAAATCCAACAACCCCCAAATCCATATGACCATTTTTATTTATATTTAATAATTTACATTTATCAACATACAAACAAAAAATCATTTTTCTTTCTGATAGCAGCTTTAAAGACAAATGTGCAGTGGTAGAAAGCACACAAGGTGCTTCATTGTCCAGCATTTGTCAAAGAAAATTCCAAAGGAGAGCTGCTGGTTATTTATTTCATAATAGATATGACAAATATGGAACCCAGTAGAAGGTGGTTTTGCATTTCTTACTTCCATAGATGTCACAACAACTACATAATTCCATTTTTGTATGTGTGTCTATCTATTCTTAGACATGGTATGCCTTCTGAAGGAATAGCAAAAAATTTCAGAATTCCACAAGCTCTTTGGGTTGAATCCATCACATAAAGTAGTAAAAGCTAATAGCATTTCAGGAAACAATGTTGTGTCTTTGCTCTTTGTGTTTTTTCAGCATATAATAAAGTTATTTCAAATCATTTTAGTTGTGGGAACAAATTTTCTCACAAGTTTTAATTAATGAGTTGATACTATTTTTTTGAGTCGCATACTGGTATTTTGGATAGGGTGGTAGGACGAAAAACAGACCTTGGAAAAACAGAGCTTGGCTGGGTATGGCCATTAGGCCCTGCTGTGGTACACAGCAATAAAGTTACTGAAGAAGTCTGATGCTTATTAACAGCAATCATCAGCTCTATAAATCAGACTAGACCTTACCTATGTTGACCACATGATCCCAAATGAATGACACACGGTCCCAGCACAGGCCATGAGAAGAGCGCTGAAGTCTGTAGATTTTATAAAAATAAGGTAGAAAAGCACTAAAACCATTCTGAACAGAACAAAAAAAAAAGTGATAATTAAGTTTGTTTCAAAACTGGAAAGGTTTGCTACTCAACCACTAACCTAAGACAAATGCACTTGGGTGATATATTGTGATAAATAGAAAAATACAAAAATAACAACATGAGTGACATATAAAGAAACCTCAGTGAAATGCTTTTACCTCTGTAAATGTCACTGATGTTTTTGTGGAGTGCCTGGCCACAACCACTATTTCCACCTCCAATTTCCATGAAATGCGCCCTTAGTGCAGAATTTAAAAGCCATCACTGCAAATGTCTTCCCCTTGCTTCTTCTCCCAGCTTTTACTGCTGAGCATGACGTCTTATAGTATGGAATATCCCTTTGGTCAGCTGGGATCAGCTGTTCCAGCTGCATCCCCTCTCAACTCCTGGTGCACCCCCAGCCTCCCCACTGGCTGGGTGGGGTGAGGAGCAGAAAAGGCCTTGACTCTGTGCAAGTCCTGCTTAGCAATAACAAAAACATCCCTGTGTCATCAGCAGTGTTTCCAGAACAAATCCAAAAGACAGCTACTCTGAAGAAAATTAACTCTATTATAGCTAAACCCACCACAAACATCTTCACATTATTCTTAGCCTTGATTTTGTCCTGCTATTCACTTATTCTTTACAACAGAAAAGGACCAGTTTAAGAAAATATGGTCTTCTACTTTCCATTTCTTCCTGTATTCATTAGATTTCTCTCACTCCTGGATTAAATTTCCATTTCTTTATTTGGCCATTTTTTTCTTTACAAAAACTTGCTTTTTAACCTTGTTCTTTATGTATTTTTTGCTTCTTGTTTGTGACTGTCTGATGACTGAAGACTCTGCTTATCAGAGCCTTTATCTTACAAACAAGATAGTGACACTGACCATTTACAACTTGCACTGCTGTGTACAAGGGCAGGGGCATGCTAGAGAATGAAATAGTAGTTGGTGAGCTACTCTTGCACTGAAATATATTTGAGACATGCAGGAATAGAATGGAAATTGCTGCATTTTAATGAAATAAGAGAAGCCAGCTAACCAACACAAAACTCACTCATACTCAGTCAATCCAACATATCCTCTTCAAAGCACTCACAATTTATTTCAGAGTCCATAAGGGAATAATCAAAAGAAACAATGTCACAAACTATGCCATGTTAGCCACTAAGATTTAGCTGAAATGAGTATAAACCAAGTCTCTCCCTTCCTCATGCCTAATTAAAGAGCAGTTAATTATGATTGTCTAGAAGAGACAATTTCCCTCAAAAGAAATTGCTAGTGGGAAAGATGAAACCAACTTTTGAAAAGCATCTTGATAAATGATTTTCTGGGTGGGAATTCAGTTCAGTGAAGAAATATGACAAAATACAAAACAGGCAAGATGTGAACGTAGGCTGGGGTAACTGTAGGTCTCTTTCAGAACTCTACTGTTCATGCCAGGGATCCATTTCAAAATGCAATCCTGATGTTATTCTACCATAAATCTTGCTACAAGCTCATGTCTGATTTCCACTGTGTTTCTTACACTTTGAATAAATGAAGTGGGAAACAGAGCAACAAATTCTGAAGTATTCCTCAGGTGACTTGTATCAGAACACAGTATTTAATGAAGTGCCATAACAGGCAACTGTAGCCCTCCTTTTTGGAAGGACATCAAGCACTGGGGATGCTGGCAATAGCATACATTTTTCATTTGAACACTATTTCCAGAGTCTCTTTTTTTTTTTTTTTTTTTTTTTCCACTTGAAACAATCAATCTCACTTAGGATGCAAACAGCTGTTCTTCATTCAACAGCTTCACACAGAATAAGGGATCTTAAAGGACACATTCGGGGTATTTTCTGTATTCGTATGTGAACTTCTATGAAGATCATGACCAAAAGTAAAAATTAAAAAAAATAAAGGTCCTCCCTTATGCACAGAAGCAATAATACCACTGTATTTTATCATAACATTTCAGGATTTCTGCTCTTCCTCAGTCATTCTACACTGCAGTCAAATCCTATTTTCAGATTCAGGAGCTCCTTATGAAGGCACATTGTGACAATGTCAAATTGTTTTTAGCAATTGAAGCTTAGAGATTCAAACCCCTTTTTTCTCCAACTTGCTCTTGCAATGTCATTTGTTTTGAGATTTTTATATAAAAGCAGTGAATTTGTGGCTTCTCGGAAGAGACAGGATGTATGCTGTTTTCAAGGAAAGAAGAGAGGCAACTGAACATCTTATTTCTTGATTCTTACTTCTGACAAATGTCTTCGCTGCTGGTTGACTTTGGTTAAGTAGTCTCAGTATAAAGTAAACAAATTTAATCCAATATTTATTTCTAAGTATTTTTCCACTGTTTTCAGTGTGATACACTGAATCCAACAAACAATCCAGGTTTTTTTGGGTAAAACCCAGCAGCTGTATGGATTGTCAACTGTCTTTTCAAGGGGAAAACTAACCATCTTCTTGGCTTGTCTCCTCAGGAAAGGAGATCCTCAGGCCAAGGACTTTTTAGAAAGACAAACCTAATAGCCTTTCATTCCTAGTTCTGCCAAACCAACACTAAGAAAGACTTGGAATCAACGCTTCTAAAATAAATTTGAAGAAAAATAATATAATAAAAGTCTGATTTTTATTCATACAGCTATTCTAATTAGAATCAATATTTTCTCAAGGCTTCCTGAAACAAAAGTACTTTGAAAAATTCTCAGCAGAACATTCATGGTGGCTGTACATAAACATAACAACTAACATGCCCTTTGCAATAGAGAATTTGAGAGCCAGATTTTGTGTAAACAACATGGAGAGCTGCCCCTCCCTGTTTGTGTCTCTCCCTCCCCCACCATTAATAGGCATAATGATGGGTTACCACACATTAAATTCATTTAGCCCTCACTAAATTTCCCAAATGTTAAGAAGCTCCTTTGTAGCATTAAAAAAAAAGCCAACAACACAACTCCTGCCAATGATATCATCAATCAGCCCATACTTTAAACAGTTGTACGCTAAAATTAACACTAACATATTTTTATGCCAGGGCAAACTGACTAAGAAAATTCAGGATTTATCTGCTCTAAAATACACATTTGAAAAGGTATTATGTCAATGGTGCAGCAATCTCAAGGAAGTTTCACATTAATTGGCTAAAAATTGAGTTACTACTATGATTAGCTAGAAATATTCCAAAGACGTTTTATTCAATGTCTTCACGATAACATTGCCTTTGCTGACATAATAACAATTAGAATTCTTAAGTAATCTTTTAAATGTCAAGAGATAATATTTTCAGCTCTGTATGGTCTTCTTATAGAACATAGTCAAGGCCCTGGATTTAAGTAATTAAAACTGTTTGTCTCATGACCATCAGAAAAAATAGCAACAATGTAACAAAGGCAAGCATATTAGTGAAGATGTCTCAAGGAAGTCAGCTTTTGTCCCTGCAGCTCTTCAGACTTTCAATTCTGTAAAGGCATCTCAACAACTGTCAACACCTGCTATATATTAATATTCAACTTGAGAATTATTACTCAAGATGTCCAGGTTGCAGATGTGAGTCGTTATTATATTTATATTCTATCTATTGTAATAGAAGTGTTTTCATCTTCACTAGCTACAGTTCTTTCAATTACAAAAGTGTATTGCTATTACTATCTAATTAATTGAACATATAGCAAATGTTTTGCACAAATTTGAGCAGAGTTTTGTAACTTAAAGGCACCTTTGGGTATTGCTCTCTCTCCATTAGGCAACATTATGTACGATATGGCTCCTGATATTTGAGAGATGGGACCATCATCCCTGGGAAACTATTCTGTCTCTAGCACTAAAGAGGTCTCCTGACACTCAGCCTAAATATTGTATTGTTCAGATTCGTTTTTTCACTCCCGCATGTATTCTTGCAGCATGTTCTAAACAGTCTGACTCTACTCCATGAATGACATGCCATATTCAAGCCAAAATGTCTTTTTCATCTTTCCTTTTTCGCTATAATTTCCCCTCATTGCATTTCATTGTGCGGACACTTACCTGACATGTCCCTAGAAAACATTACTGCGGAAGGAGAGAAATCTTGCATTACATGAGATTGGATAGGTTACAAATAAAAACCAGGGAAAACAATTTCAGAAATGGGATCCAAATAGAGAGACTCAAGGCTTGCTAATGCTCCCTTTTGCTGTCCACCCAATACAACTAAATATTTTTTGCCACTGCCATAGCTTGTTTTCTTTGTGAACTCAGACTGAAAAATCAGGGGAAATGAGAACATTTTCTAAGTTTCAAAATGTATTTTCCTTTGTTCTTTTTGTTTTAATCAGACTTCATTTATCCCAATTCCCTGAAACAATATTAAGCAGCTGCTTATTGTTTTGAATAATTGAATTAAATCAAGCAGAGTAACATAAAAATGTTGTCCCAAGTATACAATTTAGAGCAGAAAAACTTCATAGTGCTAGAGAGGAAAAAAACCTCAACCTGTAAGAGCTATAGCCCAGTGTTACCACCTCTCACAAATGGGTAGTTACTCTAGATATACGTGATTAGGAGCCAAAGCAAGCCATTTCTTTTGCTGCCTTCAGTTCTGTGTTTGAAAAATGCACTAAACAATGCAATTAGTCATCCAACTGTTCCCGAGGTAGGTGACAGCAATACATCATAAAGCATTTTTAAAGAATATGAAGGATGCATTGATAAAATATTATATCAGTAACAGTGCTGACATTAGAGACTCCTTTTTTTAAATATAATGTAGTTGTATCTGTGATAGCTTTATATTTTGCTTTTTCAGGCAGTTTGTTTGTTCTGGCTCTTTTTTTTTTTTGACTGACCAATTAATAATCAAATCATAATCAGCTATGATAAAATAAAAATCAGAGGAAGTCCTTTTGTAAGATTCTGCCAATCTGTATGATCAGGTATGTTAATGTGATATAAACCATCCCGTCCTATTATTCATTTGGACCCAACTTCAGACCTAAGTCAAAGCAAAATTCTCCTCTGGTTTCTGGCCAGGTCTATTTTAAGATTGAATACTTTCCTGAAATTGCATACACATATCAGGTCTCTAAACTCTGAGATCTCTACATTTTGGCAGAACATAACCATTTAATTATAAAAGTTCCAGTGAGCCTCAGAGGTGACCACTCTCTGTGGTGGTGCAGCACACAGTTAAGTGCAGCACACACACAGCCTGTGAGGTCAACAACAATTTCCTCTGTTAGAACAAATTGGGTGTGCCACTCGCACCCTGACAGCATAGCAAAAGTGCAGAACTGATTCCCCAGGTGGATAAAGCTTCCATCCAATGAATTTAATTTTTACAGTGGTTCAAAAGCAATCTGCTTTAAATGAAAAAGTAACGCTGCAATATTGTGTTAAGGATCTGATTTGGCTCTCACCCATGCTTAGGTCAACTCGTCATTTCATAGGTCTCACAGCAAGGCAATATTACTCAAATATGTTGTAGACTGTAACAAAAGGCCAGCAAAGAACAGAAAATCTGCTGTGTGTGCACCTATCTTGCTTTATTCACTTCAGCTTGACCCCCACAGCTTGTGTGTAAGGCAACCATTTTAACTGCTTTCTGTGATGACTTTTACTCTTTTAACCTTTTTCTCTCTTTTATTTGTTTGGGTTTTTTTTTAAGGCCACAAGGAAAGCCTCTCACAAACATACCTTACCTTCCCTTTTATCTGAGTGTGATATTGATCACAGGATTTCGTCTGCCACAGACTCAAATTCTCCAAGAGCCTGTCAGCCATGCAGACCAGTACATTCCATCAAAATAACACTTTATGCTAAATTTAACTCTAAAGAATAATATTCAGCACATCAGAAGCTCTTTAGGTAGTTGAGAAGAAAACTTTATGATATGCTCCAGGAAAAGTAATTTAAATCCAGTGACTTTGCCACAGTGAAAAAAAAGTTTGTGTCAAATAGGAAGCAGAGCAAGTATCATCTTCACCCTGATGGGAATGTTGTCAGTAAATGCACTGTAACTAGATCTCGAAGCTGGAACTGCACATGTGGGTAACCCACACTGCTTTTCGCAATTTCAAAAATAAAAATAAATTATATTTTCATTATTTTCTTATTGTTAGGCTAGTTACAAGGCATACTTCCCCTATAAGGGAGGAATTCACTGCATATGTTAGATAAGGAAAAACCTCCTAGGACTTGTAAATAGCTGTGTTTTTAATAGCATCTGATAGCACCACGAGGCACTGACTAGGATCATGGCCGGTGAGAAGATAGAACCCATATGGTCCATTTATCAGCAAGTCAATCATTAAGAACACCTTCTGCATTTTCACCACTCTGAAGCATATGAGATCTACAAAGGAGTAACCAATCAGAGAAGTAAAACCAAACTTTAAATATAAAGTAATGGCAACTACTCTCTTCTGACTTCTACATATTCCATGTGAAAAAATCTCAGCAATGCTGTGCTCAAAAGCAATATTTTGACATGACCATAAAGAATCACCTTCCACAGGGCTTTGGAAATACACCATAACATGTTGCCCCCAATCCAACCTCTCCTCCATCCATTTCTGCTGCACTATTTAATATAGGACAGCAGGATTTATACAGGGCTCTGTATGAATCAACAACAACAAAAGAAACCTTTCCAAAAAGTAATGATCTTGGCGCAACTCTGTGGTTGTTAGGGTAATCCTGAGGGGAATAAGAAAGCCAAATTTAGAGAAAAGGAAGGCTTTAGCAAACAGAGAGAGATAATATTATGGGGAGATGAGAACAGAAAAGTGGAAAATAAGATAGCATGGAAATTTGCATTTGCTTTCAGCCTTAGATTTTTCCAGTTCCTTTTGATTAAGCATAGCAGGGAGACACTGCTGCTGCTTGCTTTTCTTTCAGAAATTCAAGCATTGGAATTCCACCCAGGTGATAAATTATGTAACATCAAGAATACATATTTTATTTTTTTAACTTTAGTAATATCTCTGCCTGAACTTTGTAATAAAAGACCTTGGAGAAAATGTTTGTAGTTCATTTCTTGATCAAACTACCTGAAAAATGAGCCAAAAAGACAGTGGAGCAGCATAATAAAAACACAGAAATGATTAAGTTTTTGAACTTCACACACATCAGCTATCTAAAAAGAAAAATATATGTGAGTAATAACAGGACTGTTAAAACAAGCAAAGAGATCTATACAGACATTCAGTTTTTATTTTTATAAAAAAAGGTCAGATTTATTAGTGCCAATGTATGTTCATAGAAGGAAACAAAAACTAAGCTAATTTGAGTAGCAACTTACATCAAAGGATATCAAAATAATATTTCTTGTAAGTGAAACATAATACTTCATTTAAACTTGATTCTTGCAAACTGGAAGTCCTTGTTATCTGTCTATGAAGCCTTTAAAGAAAAGTTGCTACAGTCAAACAGGGTCCTGATAGAACTTGGCACATTAAGAAACAATTCCATATTCACCCATACATTACCTCTCACTCTCCTGGAGCACTCATTCATACAATACTTACATAATGCATATACATTATGACTAGAGCCATGTACGGCCTAAAGCACATAGAATATCTCAGTTCTAAATGTAACATAACTCTACATCAAAAGCAGGTCTCTGTATTTACAGCAGAAGATCTCTCTCTGCAGATGGGGCTTTTGCTTGAAGATCCTTTTGTTAGTGTACGCTAAGATGCTCGAGATGTCAAATGATTTATCAAATTAGGAGTGTATCTACAGGAAGATCTGTCTGATTGTGTGCGAGGATTCTAAGGCAATAATAGTAGTTGTTCCACAGGAATAGCACTGCCATTGCAACCCACTTTCCATTGGAGCAGTAAAGCCTTCTTCTCCAGATGCAGCCAGGTATAGTGAGACATTCATGATCTGCAAACTGTTGGCTCAAAAGTCTAAAACTTCTTGGTTTGCTTTTTTTTAATGTTCATGGAATAGCACCATAGGAATTCACACTTGATATCAAAAAGTTCCCGGGTCTGTTGTTTCGTTTTGCTTTTTTCGCCATCACAGATAGTGTTACTCTTAGGAAAAAAAACTAACAAAAACCTCTTTGGGAAACTTGTCTTTTGGACACTACTGCAGCTTCATTTCTCAATAACTGAATCAGGCAAATAGCTCATTCACAAAAAGGTCCAATGAAATAAAGCTTAGCAGTGGTTTCAAATGTACTGCTGAAAAAAATTCAGTAGGAGGAGTTTCAGATGATCCTTGACCATTTCTCTTTCTCATGGATACAGATTTTGATTCAGGACAGATTTTCATTTCAGTCTCTTTCTATATTCAGTGCAAAATAAGAGCACATCATCGGAGATAGCTTACTTAACCAGTAAACCAAACATTTTCAGATGCTTACACCATTAAAATTCAGTCAGGTAGTGATTGGTCACTAGTGATGACTGATGTAACAGTTCAGACTTCTCAGTCATTAGTAAAAGAAAATACTCTATAGATCAGTTATGTTTCAGAAGTAGGATTTTCCAGTTTCAAAACACCGATAACCTGATATGACAGGTGAATTTGTAAAAAATACAGAACAATGCAGGAAGGCCTTCCCATTTGCTATCTTCTTCCAAGTCCTTGTACACACCCTACGCAGGATTCAAGGTCAACCAACTAGATAGAAGGACAGTATTTGAGTGTGTGACCTAAAAGAGCTTCTTTTCCTTCTAGACACCATACAATTGTCAGAAGGAAGAATGATCTAGAGGGTCACTTCCCCTGAAAGAAACTGATTGAATCCACACGTGGTTCTAGCAAATACTGGACCATGAACAAAAGCTTTTCTATTTTCCCTGCATGCCAAGTCCTTTCACAAGCTCTGCAGAGACAGTCAAGTATGGAGCCTGCACATCGTCCTCTTGACTATTCCACTGGGATAGATGATTTTCTTCTTTTATTTTATTTCAGTCTCTGGTATTATAAGTCAGCATTTCAACTGAACTTATATTAATCATTTGTGCTAATAACTTCAGTTCTTAAAAAAATTACATGCTTTCCTTCCTTTTCACTGTGCATTCTTTCTTTCTCACTGTTCTTTTCTGGCATAGAGGTTCTTGTGTTATTTTTTGGTGTGCACACTATCTGGATATTTTATACTTCTGTATCGTATATGAAATCCTTTCTTGTTGATTGTATCATCAGTGTGAAAGTGAAGTAAAAGAGATTCTCCAGCTGAATAAATTTCTTCTGGTGGCTAAAATAAATTAACAAAAAGAAAAAAAAATTATCTGGCCACTCTGTATTCATACACTATTTTTCTCCTTATGAATATTTCTCTTTTCCTGCTATACCTCATCATGTAATTCCACTGTGTCTCTGATACAATGCCATCTGACATCAGACAGAACAGTTTTACCTCATTGTGCTCTCAGTTATAGGCTAGAGGCAGACTGAGGAAATAACCTAACTCCTAGTTTTTCTCTAGTTCTGCTGAAGAAAGAAAGTGACTGGGCAAGACCATATACAATACTCTAAATTTAGATAAAAACAGAGGCCAACACCTATTTTCTATCTTATTCTTCACAGCCTTCACAATGTCCTGTTTTATTACTGAAGCACATTGATCAGAAGTATCAGCTGAACTACCAAATCCTTCTTCTAAAGTTGAGAAGGTAGCAATATGTACTAACATAAATATTTTTCCCAGTCCAGTTTGGATCATTTTGCTTTTTATTTTCAATAGCTTTTCTATTTAATTGTATTGATCCTATGCGGCATCCGAAGCCATTCATTTACATCTTATGAGAACTAAACCACCACCATCAATGTGCAACCATTCCAGCCCAAGACCCCAAAAGGAGAAAATAATTCAGTCCATTTTCTGGTTCGCTGCCCTTCTACATGTAAAACACAGTAACTTGCAAAGAAAAATATTGTTTTGTGTAAATTAGCAGATTTTAGACTCAATTGTAGCATTTCCCTTAGAATACATCCCCTACAGCTCAAGTGGAAGCACTTTTTGTGCATCATTAACTAGTGTTCAAAAATGCACTAAAAGGATTTAAGCAAGTTTACAGTTAACTTGTCTGTATGACTAAGATGTTTGATCCAGCTCAGAGGCTGAAAAAAGTGACGCATAATTAATTACTTAAGAGCTCCTGCCATCTTATATAGTCTTTGAAGCCTTTTATCTAGGCAAAGAGTATATGTACAAAAGTGTGCTTGCACTGGCACACATATAAAGAATTGATGAGGACTTGTGGGATCATTGCACCCATTTTCCCAAGGCAGGCAGGCAGCCAGCAGACCAATGCAAGTCTAAAATGAGAAATAGGATACAGCATTTTCAGGGTGTCCGCTGGCCAAGTTCCTCATGTTTTACAGTTAAAACGTGCCAGAATGCATATAGGATTTCATGGTTTTCTTAAGACCCATATTAATCAGTCAAGTTAGGAGCACTTTTTTTTCCTAAAATCAGACTTAAAAGTTGATGAGCATACTATAAATACTTCCCAGCTGCCCCTCCTACCTGAAAATGTGGCTTCTTTCCAATTCAAAGAACTTTAATGTAATGATTTTTAACACTGATGCATTTCCCTCTAAATAAGGAAAAAAAGCTGCTAGCTTTTATTTGTGTGCTGATAAACATGCCACTGCCAGCTACTTAAAGTTTAACATAACATTATAATACTTTGGTCAAAAAATACGTAAGAATTTATTGATGAAAATATTTCAAGGGAGTGATTGTACTACAAGCCTGTAAATTTATCCATTAAAATATGAGGTAGATAATCTAGTACCTTTACTATAAGGTGTTGTGACTGAATCTCATGACCCTTACCTTCCTCGGCCCTGACTTTCTTATTCTTTTTGTAGAAAGGAAAAATAAAAAAAAAATGTCTACCTATTTACTTACCCCAGATCCACAAAATCGACCAAGTCTCACTGCTGTCTTATCATGACCATCAAAAAGCTCCACGTAATCGTAGCCACAGTCTGCCTCTTCCTCAACCTCGAAAGTCTGGAACATCAACTCGACGCGGCCGCCGCGCTCGGCCACCAGCAGCCAGTCGCAGTCTGCCTGAACTGGGTAGTTGTTATCACCAAACTGAGCATGTGAGTACAGGTCCTTGGGCTTCAGTTCAGCTTTCAAACGACCACCACACTCTAAATGGAGGGGGGGAAAAAGATGAAGAAACTTATTCAGTGTGAATTTGTGTTTTCTTTCCATAGATGCCTGGTCTCATTCAGGCTGTGTGCATTTTAATGCCGCAAGCAGGTTAATCAAACAAGCTGAGAGAGAAGTACTACACAGTATGAGTAGAACTCCATCATTCTGAATTTTCTTATATAAATTCTCTTTTATAACTAGAGACACTTGAACACAGTTCATAATTTTCAACTGAAAGACAAAGACAGGGAACATCAAAGGAATGTGGCTTAAGCAGTATGACAGTCTGAGTCTGGAAAAGATTCCTGTGGCCAGCAAGACAGCTGCTGTAAGGATACCCACATTTCAGCCGTGGTGCTTCCACAGGACTTAATGACACCATTTGCAAGTGATAGGGGAGCATCAGATCCAGCACACTTGTAGTCAGTGACTGAGTGCAAAACTTTTTTGTTTCACGGTAGTGTCAGCTTTAACCACAACGTGGCACCTGGAGAACCAGCTCAACACTCAACACCACTGCAAAGCTTGCTGCCTTGTTTGCTCCGTAGTTCATGGGCAGGCCTTTCTCTGAAAAAGAGTGGGCCAGGAGAAAGCTGCTGCTACCAGATAAAGTCTTGTAGCTGAAAGCCTGTTCTTGAGGCAAGCCTTTGGCAGGAGATACATGCTTTTTTCAAAACCATTATTTTAGCAAAAATCTCTATTTGTACACAGTTGCAAAATGGATGTGGGGCTTTAGAGCTTGTTTATAACTGCTCAAAGAGTTCAAAATTTAAATATGAATTAGCTCTAGTGTGAAGCTGAATAAGGTGTAAAACAAATACGTAAAAGTGTTATTAAAACCCAATGAAGAACAGCCAAAAATTGTACTTAAGAGAAAAAATGCATTGTTTCCAAAATGCATCATATTTCCAAAAGGTGGGTGCAGGCTTTTTTACTTTACATGTATGAAGATTTCAATGCAAACAGAATAATTTTGTTTTGGTTTCTCACCAAGAACAAATCATCTCTTACAGCACTTGATAAAAACATCAAGTGTAAATGAGCTTGAACAAAATACTGAGAATCACAAGTTTAGATTTAATTTTTATAAATAAACAGGTAATATTACCTGCATTAAAAAATATGTAGATATTTTTGATCGATCATTTTAGAGTAACCTGAAACAAAGAGCAAGATTCAAATCTTTCCAAGCTTTGGTGAAGAGGCACTTGGGATTTTACTTCATGGACTCCACCCACACTAAACATGACCAATTGCACTATTATATTGCAAGGAGTCACATTTAGCTAAAAGTTAACAATGGTAATGACCAAATCCTTACTTTTTAAAAAGAGTGAGTTTTTTCTTAGTAGGGTAATGAAGGAATAAAACCAGGGAATATAATTTATAAGTAATCCATTATGCATGATCAGTTCAATCTGAAATTTCATTTTTTTGCTCTTAAAGAACAAATAAGAGCACATGATAAAACATTGGCAAGAAAGATAGTTTAAACAGTTATTTTTCATTGATATTCTAATTTACTGGTTTTCCTCCCTATTCTGAATTTCATTTGGGGTTTTTTTTGTGTTGGTTTTGGGGGTTTTGGGGTATTTTTGTTGAGGGGACAGGGGGTTATTTTGGGTTTATTTTTTGTTTGACTGGACTCTTGCCAACATTAGGAACATCTCACTGCCTCAGACACCAAACAGCTGCAAACAAGAAAACATTTAATGAACTGTCTGCATTCCTTCCCTCTGCTTGCTACAGAGGACAGGAGCTTAAAGGAAAGTTGTAGCCATACAACCACAGAAAATGGCAATTCCTGTTCCCCTGCCCTTCTCTCACAGATTATAGCCTCATACTTTAGAATAGAAATTACAAGCCAAATTTTCAGTTTCTTAAGAATTAAGCTGTAGTTTCAGAAGCCTACATCCAGCCTGCCCACCAAGACACTGCACTGGGACAGGCACAGAGCAGAGCAGAGCCGTGCAGCACTGCTTGCTTAGCCTTTACCCGAGCTGACCCATTGTGGTTCCCATTGTGCAGGCATGGCTGCCCTGCTGTAGGCAGGCTGTTTGCTTCTGACTGTAAGGGAATATGTCCAACTTGCAAAACCATGGCCATCTGGCACTTTCAGTGAAAGACACTTTCTAGATCATCTAGAGGCACAAAAACCCTCTTATGTTTCATGACCTTTCTGGGGATTTTCAGGCTGCTTACAAACATAAGAACAAATCAAGCAGTAGTTTCTGATTGTTTAACAAGCCAGACAGTTGGGAAAAGCTTAAATCCACACCATCTGAACTAATGAAACAAGAGTATAAATTTGATTCAGCACTCCCATACTGAATTATTACAGCTATTTTGGAAGCAAAACAGGCATCTAAACTGAGTGACATCTGAGATATCCGAATTTGTTTGAGACATCCTCCCAGCACTGGCAGATATGAATAGGACCTACGGTAGATCTACAACCTCCTAGAGCAGTGGCTGGAAGCCAGGCACCATAAATGAAGCTGTCCAGAAGAGAACTAGATTCCTGAGTTAGGGCAGACAGATCACTCCCTGAGCAATGATGTTTAATGTTCTGTCAGGAGCATTTTTATGAATTCCTCTTGGATGGGTTATGGTTTCTGAGAGGGGAAAATATGACAGAATCTCCTTCTAAAACTGTGTTGCTCTTTCAAAATAGCATTTTATAAATTTTGCTCCACCCAAGGAAGCCTTTCTAGCCAGTTTATTTTTTAAGCTTTACTGTATTTGCTGCTACATTTTTATCCTGTTTTCTGAACTATTAAATGGAAATTTTGAAATCAGATAGCACTTCAAGCCAAAAAGTGTCATAGAAGGGAAATCATCATTGACAGCATCCACTGGAATAATAAGGGGCCATTAAGTGATGAAGATGCCAGGAATGCAGTAGCAGAAACAGCTCTGGGCACAGAATCCAGCTACTTGTTCACTGCTCTGCTGTTAGACCAGGTCCTTTCTCTGAGTGAATTTTGCTAACATGTTAGAAGTGACGGGAGCAGCCTCCTCAGCACTCCCTGTCTGTCTACACAGGTATACAGGATCAAACACAACCTTGTCTACTTCCATTGCACACCATCAATCATTTTTTTTCCTAGAAAAGATGAACTAAGGGATTACAATCCTCTGCCCATGCACTTGTTAGGTATCTGTTCATTGACATGTGCCCATAGCACAGGGGTAAGATTCTCACCGAATTCTCACAGAGGAGGAAGGAGGCTGGAGGAACAGAGTGTGAGACCTAAGCTGCCCCTCATTCAAACATTACCTCCAGGTACAGGCCAGGGATGAGGGCTCATCTCAGGAACAGTCTACAACAGCAGCTGACAGAAGTAAATGTCCTCTCAAGGAGGTAAACTTTGTAGTTTTTTATAGCATTCTTAAAAACTGAGTAGATTTTATTTTTCTCAGAAAAGTACGTGCTTGTCCATGCTATAAATGTTTTTATATTTAAGGCACATGAAACTCAGCAGGTCATAACAAAACTTGCAATCTTTAGAATTTAGGGAGTGTACATCTGCCCTTTGTTCACATACTGACTGCTCTAGTTCTGCAAACTGAAAGTGAGGACAATAAATGAGACAGCAGTTTTACGACACCAGTCCTAGCAAGACGTCTGACCTTTAACTATATACTCTCAGGTAATTAAAAATGGGTAATTATTACTCCTATCCAATTTTGCATCTAAGGGAAAATGTTACTGTAGTAGGGAACACAAAACATTGCATGCTTGTAAAAGAGGATTTTTCACAAGAAAAATAAACTGAATTACAGGTAGCTAAACTTTTTCACTTTCGAGGCCCAGATCACAAAGATTTCATATGCTATTGTCTACTTTCTTTCTCTAGAAAGTATGAAATGTATGTCATGAAACATAAGAGGGTTTTTGTGCCTCTAGATGATCTAGAAAGGGAAATTGAATTAATAAAGATTTTGAATTATTTGGAACAAATCATAAAGAAAAAAAGACAAAATGACAGCATTGATATATATGAGGATTTTTTAGTTGAGCATTACACATCAACTTGATGGATACTTTGGGTAATATATTACATTAACCTTGTAATATTACAATTATATATTATATATTGTTAAGATAATATTTAATACATTTAATATATTATTATATATTATTAAGTTTTATTACAATGTAATAAAACTCATTACCTTGATAATTATATTCATAACTATTACCTGTCATTAAAACTTATCTCCTAGAAGATATATTTATGAAATGTTTTCTGAATAATTTATTGCCTGGATAAATTAGAATGAACTCTGGAAAGTAAAGACAGACATTATAATTTAAGATTAAAATAAATGTCAAAAAGCCCCAAATCCTCTTGTTTTACTGCAGGCACTGGATGTTCAGAGCTTCAGCACTAGAGGCCACTGTAAGCCAAGCAACATCAGGGGAAAAAGCTATACACTGACAATGTCCCAAAAACTCTATAAATGCAATTACAAACCACTGTTTCCAACTTCAGTGACTTCTGCCAGACAAGAAAATTGAATGGTAAATATGAAGAACATTATATTCTAACCGTCCTGAGAAATTCTTTAATGTTGTTTTTTCCTTATTCTTCTTTGGTTTGTCTTTCCTTTTAAGCACTACAGGAAAGAAATATCTGTTTACATGAAACCCAGATTTTTGTTTAAGTTAGAACAGGAAAGTAATGGAGGTGCATCACATGTCCCAGTTAAGTGTTGTCATTACAAATACAGTGAAAAGATGTTCAATATTTTATGATCTCACGTCATGAATCCTGAGGAACCTCATTTCTTATTTGACTGTTTCAATACCTTTTAATTTCTCACCTATGAAAGGGAGAAAGGAATACCTAAAATATTAGAGAACACTTTCTGCAATCTCAGACTTTTCCTACTGGGCTTAAGGCTTCATTAGATACAGCTGTTACATCTGTGAACTCATCCCACTCCTAAAAAAATAAAAAAAGTCTGCATATCTACCACTAAAGAACAACGGGTAAGTTATTAGTAAAAAGCACATCCTGATCTCTGACCTGTAGAGTGAGTTGCTTGGAAGCCTTTTCTTTGAACTGAAGCATCAGAAATAAAGCGGAGGAACATTTTGTTTCCAGTAGCAATGAGAGGATCTGGTATTTTATTGCCGCATAAGCGTCCCAGGATGGGCGATTTTTCACTTTCACCATCAAACACTTCCAAGTGGTCATAAGCACATTCTTGATGTTGCTCTATTTCAAATTCATTGAATGTCTAGGGGAAAGAAAAGTAAAATTACCCATTGTCCGACTGTAATTATGACAGATTTAACATTACTGCTTCTACAAGCCTGTAGGTTTGAATAAAATACTGATCTAATTAAACTTTTATTGGAATAAAAGTTGACACTGAACTTCAAGAGTACATCATCCTTCATACAGAAAGGCATTAGCGTCTTTATAGCAACTACTAGCTATAGGAGAATATTAAATCTAGAATACTGCTGCCTTTCTGCTGAATTTTCACTGGTTTTAGGATTATTCCAAATTTCACAGAGCATTCAAAACAACAAAAAAGTCAGAAATTACTGTTCCTTGCATTGTTGAGGATTGATAGAAACACCTGCAAAGCATAATGGCTCCCCCCACCCTTTTCTAAAACCGACATCACACTACAAATAAAGCCTCTGAGAATGACTTTTCCACATGAAGGTTTATTCATGAAAGTTATATTTTCTAATCTATTATTTAGAAATCTATTTTTTTATTCTTACAACTTCATGATGTTTCAGACTTCAGCCTTCATGCTAAGGTCACATTTTTTTAGCAAAAGCATTGCAAAAAACAACAAAATTTTGTTAACTGTTTGTTAGAACAAACTGCAGGCATTTCCAAAAACTGTTTGCCATGCCTGACAGAAACTGTTAACACACATGCAACTAATACCCACATTTCAGATCTGGTAGATTGTCTTCCAAGACTAGAACGATGTGAACAAATTTATTTCAAGGGGACATCTAAGATTTTTCAGATAAAACTTTTTGACCAGGGCTAAGTTCAATAATCCTGAAGCTTAATACCTGGTAATTTCTTATCATGTAAACACTGTGAAGGCAATATACATCTTTGCGGATTTTGTTGAGAGTAAGCTACAATTTAAGGTGGAATTCAAAATCTATTTTGTACAGCAAAACAGCAAAAACTACCAATTACACAGCCTTTCATGCGTAGTCATGTAGCTGACTGTTTATGAAAAAAAACCCAGAAGGCCCCAAACAAAACCCCATAACCCAAACAGAATAGGATTAAGAAACAATAAGAAAAAGGAATAAAATTGAAGTACCAAATACTGAGCAAATATCACAATTAAGCATTCTCTCTGGTACACCAAAAGAAATCTGACCCACCAAATCACTTGTGGAACCCCGTGAGTGTGAAATGCAAGGGTAATTAATATTAAAAGCTGACCTAAAGAGCTAACATAAAGGTTTTTTTCCCAGAGAACTTCGATATTCAGAATAACACATTTTATATGAAGGGCTGCGTGATGCAGTGGATGCAGGTTCATTTCACTGTGAAAGTTTGGGGTTTACATTAAGGGAGTGAAACTGCAGAGGCAATTAAAAGAGCTGTACAGCAGTCACTCCTGCTGCTCTTAAATTGTGGTCAGCCATCCTACTTTTATGATGCCAGCTATGTGTTGTCGCTTATACCAAAATAAAATCTGAAGGATTAAGAAAACCCCAGAAAGCTGAGAGACTTAAGTCTCAATAAGGGAGTTACTTAAACACAGTGTTGAGTCAAGCCAGCTTGGAATCAATGGGAGCAATAGGCATGATCCAAGAGCAGCCTGCAGAAATTCACTTTTTTTAGAGGAAAATTAGATCTGTCCTGTTCACTTCTTACCAGCATGAAAAACCCCTAACAAAACCAGCCCTCTACAGGAAGCACATCTCATTATGAACTGTAAGGCACACCTATTATTTTAAATATTTGACTTCTCCCTGGGATTCCCAAGCTTGCAGAAGCACAGTACATGTTATATTGGGTCCCTCAAACATGACCAGAAAAAGTTCTAAATCTGTTGTGGGTATAGCAATCTATTCTAGCAATTCCAAAGAGAATGCAAGGAAAACTTGCTTTTTAAAGGAAAATCAGATCTTAATGTGCATAGTCCTTTAAAATCTAAACATGTCTGATATTTTAAAGTACCCAAAGACAGTCTCAGTTTTTTAAAGGTCAGCCAGTACTTTGCAGGTTTGAAAGAGGAGAACTGACATGAACTTCCCTTAACCATAACTGAATAGTTCCTGCCAAGAGTTCACAAATGATCTAATAAAGTTTGTAGTATAATTAAATCACACCCTCTCTTCCTGGGACAAATACTTTTGAATTCCTACTCCACCATGACTATTTTAACTCCATGTGATTTGTCTCCTTAGTGGGAATGGTGCTCAGAAATGTTACATATAGCTTCTGACCATCCAGCCCTTTCTATCTACACCACTCAAACAAGTAGATACGTTGGTGGCACTTATGGACAGCTGCCTGGAGGGGACACTTAAGTCTGTCTCTTATAAACATCCGGCTGATTAGCTCATGGAAATCAGTCTCTCTGCTATGTACATTTTCAAAGCCATCTTTATCTACAGGCTTCATTTCAAAGTTCTGAAGTGCATACCCTTTTTTTTCATAGGCTTCTTAATTGCACCAAATACTTGAATTTAGCCCGTTCAGGAAGACACTTTTCAATGGTTAGCAGAGTGAGGGCAATCACAACAAAAGATTCGTTTCTATACACACATCCCTCTCAAAAAAGAAAGCACAGCCTCACAATTCTTGTGCTTTGTTACCGTGAAGTAACTAATTCACTTCTTCAATTTGAACAAGAAAACTATGAAAAGTAAACTTAAACAAAGTGTAAAAGAAAAAAAATCATCCAATGTCAAATTATGGTATTAACAATATTGATATGGGACCTTGCTGTTTCTACACAAAGTTATTGCACACACAGAATTTACTAATTGACCCTACTGGTTTGCAAAGAAGAGCAGACTCAGACCCTAAATCATGGAGGTAATGTTCAAAATTCTATCTAGTAAAATTCTGCCTATTTTTCCAGTTCCACTGGCAAAAGCCAATTAAAAAAAAAAAAAAAAAAAAAAAAAAAACCTTTTCTTTGGAAAGTA
>JAYDZK010000202.1:33255901-33280257 GCA_034509185.1 Euphonia xanthogaster | reverse complement strand
AAAAAAGACTTTTCTTTGTAAAGTAGACCATGGAATATTTGGCTGAAGATATCTGAATGTTGGAATTTTTCCTGCTGTGGGTATAAGTATTGGAAAAGCTTTTGCAGTAACAGGCCTGTACCTGTCTGGTTTTAGTTTATTCAGTCAGTATGAAGAATACTTGCTCAGAAGCAGCAGTAAGAAGGCTGCCTGAATTAGAAACCTATTTTTCACCCTTGGAATGGACAGAGCATGCTCCACTCATTCTCTACCACCATCCCCTCCAGTACGGTTCAACTGTTTCACTTTTGGCAAAGAGGGGTCAATACACAATCCCACATCAGCACCAGTAACAGGAGTGGTTTAACCCCAGGCAGCAGCCAAGCCCCACACAGCTGCTTGTTCACTGCCCCAACCAGTAGGACTGGAGAGAGAATTGGAAATGTGAAAGATAGAAAACTTGTGGGCTGAGATGAAGACATTTTAATAGGGAAAGCAAAAGCTGTGCACGAGTAAAGCCAAAGAAGGAATGAATTCACTGCTTCCCATGGGCAGGCAGGTGTTCAGCCATCACATGGGCCCCACTATCACTCCAAATACCATCCCCTTCCTCCTTCTTCCCCTGGTTTGATATCCTGAGCATGATGTCATGTAATCTGAAATATCCCTGTGGTCAGTTTGGGCCACCTGTCCTGGCTGTGTCTCCCCCCAACCTCCCATGCAACCCCCACCTTCCTTGCCAGGAGAAAAGCCTTGGTTCTGTGTAAGCCCTGCTTAGCAATAGCAAAAACATCTCTGTATTATCAACATTGTTCAGCACAAATCCAAAACACAGGCCCATATCAGCCACTATGAATAAAATTAATTCTACCCAGCCAAAACCAGGACAGGGGGTTAAGGTTTGCTAAGGTCAGCAGTTATGAGATTGGAGTACATCTTTCATCCCTGCATGAGTACTGCCTATTGCTTCTACCTCTGAAGCAGAAACATCTCTCTCCTTAACTTTATCTGCTCCAAAACAGTTGAAAAATCAATTTAAGAAGTTTAAATGTCTGTAAGGCCAGCTTTTGTTGTGGCTGTCCTGAAAATAAGCTGCAGAAGAAATGCTGGGGCTGAGCTCAAAGTAAAAACCCTATGGGCAGGACTGTGCCTTTGGCCTCATACAAAGGCTACATAACCTCAGTAAAGCTGCAAAGCTATCTAAGCTCTGCTAGGCCTGTATTTGGACACCAGCACTGTCCTCAGCCAGCTGGACACAAAATTCACAAATCTACTCCAGGCTGCTCTTCTACTTACACTAAAATTTGAAACCACTTTAAAATGAGAAATCCAGATTCTCAGGGGGTTTTGTGTGTTTTTTCCTCCTCAAAAAAAACCAGAACAGGAAAAGGTGTGTGTAGAGGACTGCACATAACTCAAAATTTTGCTTTTTCTATATATTGGAATTTGTGTAAATGGCCTCTGCCATATTTGCCAAAAATTTGCACAAGTTTTATGAGTTGCAACAATGATATAGTAAAGTCTGACAGGAGGAAAGCGTTCCTCCTGCCTTTGCTGTACAGAGTATTTCCAATCACTATAAACTTAAATCACAACTCTATGATATTGAGTAGTCCCTGTTGGCCAGAAATGGACAAGATTCAGCAAATTTTTAAAATAGTTTACCTCTGGGATGCAAACTGACAGTAAAGTTTAGTAACAGTTTCATATCATTGAGCAGTCATTTGAGAAGATGATTTGATGGAAGAAAAGGTGGAAAGGAAGGGAAGGCAGAGACTCACCAGTTTGACCCTTTGCCCAGGGGTGGCACTGATTTCCCACGTGCACTCCTTCCTGCTGGGATACTTGTCAGGCCAGTTGGGACTCGTGATGATGCCGTTGGGACTGTGGATCTTCTGCTCGCACTCAGCTGTGCCAATAGGGATAGCATCAGTTAGTCTGGGGTCAACATTCAGAAGTAGTCAACAAAATACTATTTTTTGTCAGGGCAGCCACCAAGTGGAAAGGATTTTTAGGAAGATAGGTAAGCATGCTTTTCAGAGTGCACAGTCATGTTATCTCCCTCAGGCATGTGCTTTAGAGCATTAACCCGGCATGTTTCTTTATGGATTGCTGTGAAACATACACTGTTGTTTAAAATGGATGGCTTTATTTCAGAAAAAGCCTTATACAGCAATAAACATGAGATAAGTATTAAAAGTTAATCAAGTACTTTCCCATTCCCCCTATCCTACATACAAGTAAATGTGTAAATCCATATGAAAATCTCACTACTCCAACTTCAAAACAAATTTCTCAAACAATTTACTTTCTCTTCTTGGTAATTTTCACTGCAGCTACAGAGCAATCAAATAGATTTGTAAACCACAGTTTCTAGGTAAACATATACACAATGTGAGAACAGCTAAGACTAAACTCTATGTACAAAGAGCAGCTTAGTCACTGACTTTGCAACTAAACCACTAGCACCCAGAACTAAAAGAAGGCATTTTTGTATTTACTTTTAACAATCTCAATTTCCTTTCTAAATATCAGAGAATTATTTGACAAAAAAAAAAAACCACAAACTTTTAGAGTAGGCAAGTAGCATTCCAAAACCAGTGAAAACGCAAATGACTCACAAAGTGCATGCCTCTCAGATTAAATCCATGCTAGAAAACACTGAAACATTACAGCAGCTCTCATGATATTGCACACTTGAGGTTCATCTGCAGAGAATTTAAATTCTACTTAAGTCCCAAAGCCTATTGTTTTCTTGCAGGTAGGCGCACCTTGAGAGAGCCAAGAGGAAGAAAGATGTGCGGGACTTTGACTGGAACTTAAGATTGTCTAAATATGATGCCTAAAACAATCCCAGAAAGGGTAGATATGGTTTCAACCTGGCTGTGAGGAAACTAACTGCTACTGATAGCAGCTAATCACACCTTTACCGGGCTTCTCTCCAGAAACTCTACCCCTGTATTTAATACAGCCTTAGATAAATACTTTATCAGAGCTTTAAATATTCTACCCTTCACAGAACTATTGAAAGCAGCACTCTGTGCCAACGATCCCAAGTCTTCCAAACTTCATTCCTGTGGACCTCGAACTCAGCCCACACAAATGCTGGGGATAGAGGGGATGGGAAAGGGGGGAGATGTTGTTGTGTTTAAGCCCAAACGTCTAAAACCGCATTACCAGGAACTTTTTTTCCTTTCTTTTGTTTGAAAGGAGAGCTGCAGAAAGCTTTCTGCGAGACAGTTGTGTAGGCAACCACTCCACTGCCTTCCTGCTCACCTTCCTTGCAGTCATGTTTATTTTCGTGTAGCACGAATCCGTTCCGGCACTGGCAGACGTAGCTTCCTACGGTGTTGATGCACTCATGCTGGCAGCCCCCGTTGTCCTTGGAACACTCATCCTTGTCTACAAAACGCACAACAAGCTCAGGTGAGCATACAGCTCCCAGCAGACCTTGCTACCAAGAGGAGCACGGAGCCCGAGGCCAGAGCAGGATAAGCTACAGCACAGTCACTCTTCCCAGTGAGGCACTTTTGCAGTGCCTTAGTTTTAGGTCACTCTTTGCTCAGCCTGCAGCCTTGCACTGTGGCAAGAGTCTGTCTCATCTTTATAGGAATTGAGCATTAGTTCCTAAGGGAGAAGAACACTAGTAAAACAAACAAGCTAGAACAAAGGAAGTAAGAGATTGACCAGCTTTTACTCTTTCAAGTGGTCTAGCTGGTAAAAGTTTCATAAATATCCAGTTTTATCTTAGTAAACAATGGTAGTGTAGTTTATGGACAACACATATTATTCCAACTTTGTGCAAATTCCATAATTTAACGGTGATATCTTGAAAGGAATACATAGATCAAAAAAGACTTCAATTTCTACATATTAAACATGTAAGAAGAGAAAGATTCCATATAAGCTTTTCTAATAAGTTGTGCTTTTTTCCCCAGCAGACTGACAGTGTGCTTTACTTTTAATGAATCTGGACATTATAGACCATCAGAAAAAGAAGAATATTTCATTGAGAGAAAAAAAAGAGAATTTGGCATTAGTTAGTTCAAAAGCTACAATGTGGCACACAGTTCTGTTTATTAACATATAATCCTTCAAAAGAGCTTTTAGTGCGTTAGAAATAAAGCAGAGAGTAGTGAAGGAAATATGACCTGCATTAAACAGCTACAAATTCATTGCATGGAAAAAAGCCAAACTAGATTAACAGGCTGTCACTGTAGCAAGAGGCCTCTGCTGCCACGCTTCTATGTCATTCAGCTGTTCTTCTTTAGGTGAGGCTGGTCCCTTTAAAAGAGGCAGACTGCTCCTGACATGTATACATGCATACATGCATATATGTGCGCACATGTATATAACTATAAACATACACACACACACACATATACACATTCTTAGATGTAAAAATATATGCATATAAATATATATATATGTATATAAACACACACATATTAAACCTCCCCTGTATTTTACTAAATATGCCATTTCAACACACAAAAGAGAGGAGGAACAAGAGCAAAGGAATTTCGGTCATCCCAGAGGTCTGGTTGTTGTGGGTTGGAATGCAGACCATTTTTACCCCCTTCAGTCTTATTTACCTTGGAAAGCAACAGTTAACATTATCTCTAAACAAGGCAATGTGATATTTCCCACTTCAGCAGGTACAGCAAGAATTTCTATAGATTAGAAGCCACCATAGATAACTTAAGTCTCTTTTCATTGTCTTAATCATGCATTTTTTCCCTGCCCTTACTGATGCTCATATTCAGTAAGACAACAAAGGAAGTTTGCATGGTAATTGCATACACGTCATCTTCCTCTGCCAAAATGTATTCAGCACTTGACCTGTTGATGGCAGGTCTTTCCATAAAAATCAGCTTCTACTTGTAATACCAGATGATAATCTGCATTTATAGGTAAATGTCAAAAGTCAAACCCAAGCATCCTTTGCATTTTGTATTGTAACTCTCAAATCTGTTTGCACTGAAAGTTTTTGGAAGCTTTCTGCAAATGTGAACAGATCTGAAGGTTAAGAAACAGTTGAAAACATAGATACCTCTTGGAACCATACATTCAAAGAGATACTACTTGTTATTTTGATGATGACAGGAAGCACAGAAGCTCCACAATACACTATTTATGCACCTTGCAAAGCAAGTCCCTAACTGAGGAAGCAAATCAATGCAATTTCAAACTAAAGTCGTAATTTTGCAAAAGCAAGCACTATCATAAATTAATTTCACATTGCATTTGAAGAACTAAGCAACTAAGAAATTAGAACTAATATGAACAAAAGTCTTCAATATTTCCCTCCAAAAAATTCCTTTGTAATTTTCAACCAGAATAACAAAATGAAAGGAAGGCAAGTTCAAAACGCATTCAAGTTAGGCTTTCAAGTACAGAGTAGGTGCACAAATTCTAAATAAATAAAAGCCCTGACCATTTCCATCATTAGCCAAACTCTGTGAAAACACTGAAAAGTATTTTAACATTAGATATTCTTATATTCTGGAAAATAACTCCTAAGAGACAGGTGCATAACCAAATAGTCTCATGTTGGATGTCCTCAAAAATAAAATAATGGACAGAAGGTAGAAAGTAGAAGTTTTGGAACATATTTGAACTACATTAATTACTTGTACATAGTTAATCAAGGATGCAACTGTTGAACAAGCCTTCCTCACACTTCATAATTGAGAACAGACTTTCTGTCAAATTGATTGCCCAGTTTAAAAATTTGTGAAAAAAAAACAAAAAACAATTAGTCTGTGTTAGTTATGAGAACAAATGTTTTGCCATGTAAAAACAAAGCCATTTGTTATGCTGACAGATGGAAATGAGTACCCCCAATTTTAAATGGATACTTTCTTTTCTCATTTCAGTACTCAGAAGGAAAGATCCATTCTCAAGAAAATAATAGATTGAATCATTCTGAGGACAAATGGTCATACCTCTGAGACCCTCAGAGGCCACCAGTCTGTGAATAATATGTACTTGGCCTGAAGGGACCTGTACCAAGTCCTTGCAAGATTCAAAAGCAAAAATTTTCTCTTTGCAGGCAGCTTTCTTGTCTGTGGAAAAAAATGTACCAGGATGGCACGAGAGATGAGTTTTTGTTCAAGGCTAGAAACATTCTTGCTTTCTCTTTTTAACTGCACAATGAATCACCACCCAAGAAGGGATGTCCCAGCAAACTTCATTTTCACATTATATCAAAACCCACGTACATTTTGAATGATTATGCAAAGAATCAGTCATATTTATTTAAAACACTGAAATAAGTCTAAAACTTATGATAAATGGAAGCAGTTTAATGACAAACTAACTATGACTATGACTAATCCTTAGGTCATCTTCTCAGAAAGATCGCAGAAAAAAAAGGGTATTTAAATATATATATATATATTATTGCTATCTTTTTGGAATTATTTAATACTACTCTAGTCTTACAGGCCCAGTAGTGTGTCCTGCAGGGACTTACTCCTAGGTCTTGGTCTTATAACAAAAGTGGGAGACAGAGGAGGACAAAAGAAAGAGGGAGAAGAATAAAAAACTAATTATTGGAAGGGTTTTTTTGTTTAGAAGCCTAATATCCAATTCCAAGAAGTTTTATTAATTTTTTTAAAATAATATATAGTGACCCCCTAGGTTCCTCTCTTTATCTGAGAAACTTGATTATAAATATACAATAGAGTCTCTGTAGTTCAGCTAGATCCCTGCAGACACTCCTAACAGAGCTTTTCTCTGAACTGTCCCATCACATGTAAATTTTGCAGAATGCTGAAAAAAAAGTTCTCACTTTCCAGTAGCACCTGTCTGGCTGTTAACACTATTTTACAGCCAAAAATATAATTCCATGTTGTCTTGTATCAACATAAATACCTTCCTAATGCAGGTCATCTGTTGCCCTATGTCACTGTTTGCTTTCACAGTTTATCACAGCAGGTTTCAACCACCCAAAAACTGCTTTCTGTCGTCTGAGCTGGAGCTGGGCCATGCTTCCTCATCTCTAGCTGTGGTGCAGAATTCACCACCAAAAGAGTTGCTGAAGAAAAGAGTAGTTCTTTGGCTGTGCTTGAGGAACAATTTTCAGTTCCTAATCTCCACACTAATTTTACTTATCCACCTTTCTATCTTGCTGAGCATTGCATATGGCTTTTACTGGTGAATAGAGTGCAAGATGCAGTGCTTTACTCATTAAGTTTTCTGTCATTATTTCTGTCTTTATAACTAAGCACTTTCACATCTATTGTCATTCAATTAATAAAACTGGTAAATGCCTGCAATCAAGTGCCAAAGTATTTCTACCCAGATATCATTCTAAAATTATTGTCTTCTAAAGATTAATATACATATAAACAGCAAAAAACCAGCACTTTGTCAGCTGAAAAATTATGTCATCAACTCCCAAAAGTCAAAATACTTGAAGTCTCAAGTCTGTTCTTCATTGACAGATCAATAGCATATTATGCCCAATTAAGGAATTCAGGGATAAGAAAGTAACAGTGTTTTCTGACAGTCCTAAGGTGTCTGATTAATTATTTGGAGATGATATTTCTTTTTAGATACTTTAAGTTCAGAAGTTTGATTTTTCTCAAGCATTACAAATTTTCTGTTTTAATCAGAAAACATTGTCAAACAGGGAAAGCCAGATGACATAGAAGAATGGAATCTGCTAGAAATTAGAACAAATGGAAGATAGTTGAGAAAGAATAAAAATAAAATACTGATACTATATTCAGATATTTGAACTCCTATGAAATGCTGGCAGGACTGTCTTATGAAGCACTCAGTAAATTTACATACTTACAGATTCAAAGGCTTTTTATATCAAACTATCTTTTTGTTTTTTTGAAAGAGATTAGATATGTGCAATATCTAGGACACAACACATTTCTATTCATTGAAAAATACATTAGTTCAAACTTATCTCTGACTAAAGAATTTATTCTGTGATCAATGACATCACTTAAACATTTCTTTTTGAAATTACCTTGTGAGGGAAAGATAACATTTCATTCAGAACTGAAATATACAAGGGAAAACTAGTTCTGAAGAATTACAGCCTGATGCTTTGTAATCCATTACCTTCAGTCTAGTCTCTCCTCAAGATACAGCATTGGTGGTACCCAGTCATTTAAAGAAAGTCACTTGAGCAAAATAAATAAATTCACATGTGTAGATGAACTATTACTTTAATGAAACCCAAAATTTCACTGACTATAGCTGTATAAATGACCAGGATGTCCAGGAAACACAACTTCTGAACCACGGAGCTTACATAAATTACTGCACTATCATTGCTACTCTTATCTGAAATATCCGTGAGATCTTAAAAAGATTTAACAAACTTCATTTGCAGTCTTCAGAACTTGCACATGTCAATATATATTCCTGTAAAAACCAGTGTGACAACTCCTGTTGGCACTACTAGACCAACATAAAATGACTAGTTGTGTGCTTCTAGGAGGAAGATCTGTTGTTTGCACATATGCATTTACTACAAATAATGAGTAAACCTTGAACGCTTCTTGCTAATGTAAATCATAAATTTAAAAGTAGAAAGTGTTACTATAAGTAAAGATAGATCTTTGGAACATTATGACAAATGTGGTTACTAAGGAAGAGATATACTTGAAAGAGATCAAACGTTTGTTATGTCTTTGTATGAGACAAAACACCTCTTTCCATATTTCATAGTTGCTTAATAAAAACATCAAAATAGTCATAAAAGAAAATACTGAAAGTCTAAAGTGTTTGCCTTGGTAGATATTTTTTCACTTTCCAAACCACATTCCTTGCACATTATACAGATTCTTATTAGTCATAATTATTAGTTATTAGCAGTAACTAATAAATTAACATTTTATTTCAGTTTTGATAAAATATTTTAAGCAAACAAATGCTAATAATGGTAGTATATTTTACTACATGCTAAGTGTAATCAGGACTGTCCAGATTTTTCACTGTTATCAGAATATCTGGGACACAATTCAACTCCCAAATTTTTCTGTTTGACATCTGGTTTAGGGAAGTGAGCAGATGGAACTGGTGTTTTTTGTTGTTTTAGACAAGGTAAGTTACCTATCCCTGTGTGTGAGTAAACATGCAGGAAAGACACAAAGCAAACTTTTCCTACAAACACTGAGTGGTGTCCTGCCAGAGCCAGATTTCTATATTCCACACTCAATGGATAATTGCAGAGGCCACTGTTGAGCAAATATTTCCTCACATCTTAATCTTCACTCATGTATAACTTCATTCAACAATGTAAGTCCTCATACGATATAAACTTCCACCGCTCTGATCTCCCTCAGTAAAATTATACTCATAAATAAAAAGACACAGGTTTTTTTTTTTTGCAAGATCAAGATCTTAAACCCTGTTCTTCTGCAAAACATTAAGAAGTGCAAAGTTTGGCACAGATGTAGCCATAATGTCAAACAAATGTTATACCACAAAGTGGTAATTTCCCAACAAATGGAATATATTAAGACACTTGAGTAGAAAAAATACAAGAGTACACAGTGTGCAATTCGTATCACTTTACAACTGGGATTTGAAAAAAAAAAATAGCAACAAAACTTAGGATAAAAGAAATCTAATAAAAATATAGAAATACAGTGAATTTTCTTTTGTCCTCTGTATCTCACAAAGTTTACTTGCTTCTGCTGTTATTTAAGTACATATAGATATGTTCCATATATTTTCTACAGACAATACAATTCAGAATGGTATTTTAAGACAGAAGAGTGTTCTAAGTTTGTGTAAATAAAACTAATTCAAAGCTACCAGGAAAACCATAAGCAAAGAAGCCACTCATTTTCATACCAAAATTGTGGTCACTCCTCCTAGTCAGGGGACACCCAGAAGCACTTACAGATATTCAAGGGTACTTTTCCATACCTGAGAAGAAGTGTGCCTTGAAGCCTTTTTTTGAGACAGTGTTGTCAGACCGAAACTCAATGCGCATGTTGTTGTACTGAGAGGTGATAACTTCAGGCACTTCTGTACCGCAGAATTTACCGTGCAGCTTGGATTCAGAAGAAAGGCCACTGCGAATCTCCACATAATCGTACTTGCAAACCTGAGAAAAGAAAGAAAGAAAAAATACTTGGCTAATCAAAACAAAATATGAAGCCGTTTGCAAATGCCAGAATTCTGATTGGTATATATACTGCTGCTGAATAATAAATGATCAAAATCCTTCTTCACTTTCTCCTGATTCTGAAAGCATCTGTAAATTCTTACATTCTTTGATTAGAGGTAAGAATGTTTTAAGGTCACTAACACATAGCTATACTATGAAATATGTTCCAACGTATATTTTTATAGATACTGATCTGTCTTTAATATTTAAATTTCAAGATGCTTAGAAGCATTTCCACTTCATTAAAAAAGCAAATATTCCATTGACAGGAAACTAAAATCTAGAAACATTCATCCTAAAAACTATACCTATCTTCATGCTATAAACCACATACCCAAACCTACAAACCTACTTGCATCTCAAAGATGTTTTTAAATATTAATTTTCACCTAGAAACTTACAAGGTAAGTTTTCATCACTACATATTTAAGACATATTCATTTATTTCCAAACATATAACTTTCCACTATTAAAACCATGCAACTTTCACCAACAGTAGCATAGCTAAAATTTGGAACACCATGTATGCCATTTTTATTAAAAGGTTAAAAATAAAGTAATAAAAAGACCTTATGCAAGGCCTAGTTCTAATGATAATACTTTCAATGCATAATCCCTTGGTCAACTTAAAGCCATTCAGCCAAAAACTTCTAAGCTTCTTAGGCTCAACTACCAATCACTCAATCAAAAATGTCCCAGTTGTCTGCAATTAATAGCTTAAGAGAGAACATTGGCCAGAAGGATTCGTACACAGCTTATATTGGTCCATTAAATCCGAGCTGCAATTGAAAAATTGCAATTTCTAGTCAAAAAAAGTGTCAGGGGAGCTGGAAGGGAACAATAGAAAAGGATGTTTTGGCCTTTGTTGTTCTCTCTCTCTCTCTGTGAAAAATTGTCATAATTTCCAGTTGGTTTTAATAGAATATACTGAAGATGTAGATTAAACTTTCATTGTTACCAGAAGAATTTTCACATGTGGCAGAGTTGAAAAGTAACTAATTCAGCTGAAACTCTTTCTGTACAGTGTAAAGAAAGCAAAGATACATAAAACTTGAGTTACCGCCACATGTTGATCTATACTAATTGGAAGACCTATTTCTGATAGTGCTTGTGATTTTCAAATATGGCTCACTGCATTAATAAATCCCATAAATTCCAGCAATATAATAGTGATGAGTTTTTATGGTTGCCTAGGTTTAGATCAGAATTTCAGATAGGTCTAATTTCCACTATACTACACTGAGCTGAAAAAGAATTACAAGTGAAACTGCACAATATGAATGTAAAATATTAAAATTGTAATAGTCTAAAAGACATATTAAACTTGGTCGTAAATGGAGGACCTACCACAAATAAAATAAATTTGCAAACAAATCCTCCGATAAAAAATAAAAAAAATATAGGACGTGATAAATGAATACGTTTTATGTCTGCACTCAAACAATATATTAGAATTTTCCAGATATTATATGTTTCTTCTGATTTTCTCAGGCATCTATCCTTAGTGCTACTATATAACAGTATGAAGCCAAGATTTAGTAGCACATGAGATGATCAAACTCCAGTTCTGATTGTTGAAACAGATTTAGAATTTTTCTGTCTCCTTATGTTGAACGTCTTTTATGACCTTGGAGAAGTGATTTAACTTCATTACATGGCAGGTATTTTCCTTGCAAATCTTGCCTGTGTACCAAGAAAGCACAAGAAAAAGGATTTTATGATTTGTTCAAATGGCAATTAAATTTTAATTCTTTGGGACTTTTAGGCTTTTATTATATCTCTTGCACTTCTAGTCAAAATGATTACAGGACACGAGTGTAACGCATTTATCATTTAAAATCAGAATTTCATGGACTTGAGAACCCACTCAAAAAAATTATAGGGGGAAAAAAATCTGACATTGCTGCCTCTGAAAATAATATTGAGGTATTTCGGAGAAGTCATGGATGGTTTGGTTCATAGTTATAAATCAAACTCTGGCTTTTGTACCTTTGAATACCTCTGCCCTAAAGGCAGGCCATCTTTATACTAAATACATTGCTACAAATTTATTTAGAAATAAATAGAAATGTCAGAAATAACATCCTGGGATCTTTGTTCTTAATGCCATGTAAAAAATGTGCATATAAACTCGGTGGTTACACCATGTTATTGCTGGAGTGTGGTGAGAGAATTGAATATGACATGAGAGAGAGTTGCCTACAAAGCAGAACAAAAAATGAAAAGGATGTTGAAACCCACATTTTACTGCTTCTCATCCAAAAAAGCACTTCAACACCCACCATTTGTTTAAAGCTGTCAGGAGCATCCTTTAGCACATGGAGGACTCTGCTCTGCTCCTCTTTCTACCTGGGCAGAAGATCCCCTATGCCTCTGGGGGTTGCCCAGCTCAAAAACTGCTGCTGTTCTATTGTGACTTATTTCTGGTACTGCTCATTTCAAAGTATTCCCCCAGTGAGATACTTGTAAGTGATTTAAATGCTCCCTCACTCCATCACTAACCACAGCTTATGTGTATTCTTTGTAGTCAGTCTGTAAAGATGATTCGTTTTCTCCAGATTTTCTTCTCTTGAATTCTTTCCAATATGCTTCAGCCCCATTTGCTCTGTTTAATTTTGTTGATAAAAAAGTCAGCTGAGACTCAGCAGAGAACATTTTTTAAAATTTCTTGTAATACATATACATTTAGATGATATGTAAAAGAGAGCTATTCTTTCTGTGTTTGTTTTGAAAGAATCCAGAAACAGTCTCAAAACGAAAACAAGAATATCCGTGCTTATTGTCAGCATATGAAAGGTCAGCAAGGGTTTTATAAGACAATATCTATTTTTGAATGCTTGTGAAACCATTTAGAGTATAAGAGATTGTGCAGCCCTTTGTTCATGGTTACTTACTTCATTCCCTTCTAACTCAAAAAACTCAAACTTCATTGAAATTCGGTATTGCGTTGGGGCAACCACCTGCCACACACAGTTTTTGTTTGGAGGATACTCTTTTGGCCACCCTGGTGTGGTTATAGTCCCATTTAATTTTGTCAGGAGTCCTCCACAAGCAGCTGTAAAATTAAAAGAGAACATCATTTCTTGACTGACAGTGCGTTTTACTATAAACAGAAACGTGCTAAGAAGAATCAGTCCTCTCATTACTTATACGCTGCAATGCCCAGACAGACTAATCAGAATCTTGCTTTATCATGCTTGGTGCAAACAAAGAGAAAGAGACAGCCCCTATCTTGAACAGCTTGCAGGTTTGTGGGCAGAGATAAGTTTCAGGACTACACAAGGCGTTATCATATTCATTCTTTCCCCCTCCCTCCAGAGACTCTGGTTATTCTCTCACATCTTTTCCCATGCAAGTCCTGTGACCTCACCGCCCTCCCCAAGACCTTGACCACCCCTCTTCTGACAGAGGGATACTTAGGATGTGCTTCTCTCCTTGATTACTGATGCAGAATCAGCCCTACCTGTCTCAGCTCATATGGCTGTATATGCCTCCCATAACCCACTAGGTAGGGTCACTTCTTTGGAAGAGCAGGCACGTACACTTCAGTCACAATTACTTTTGCTGAATCATGGATGTTCAATTAAAAGAGAAAATGCCTCTTATTTCCAAGAATATGCCAAATAATCACCTCCATAAAACAGAAAATACTGTACTACATTCTTGAATGCAGTTCAACTAGCAAAGGATAAACTCATTAATCTTTTCCATCTGTGTATTTTTTTTTAAGGTAAGTAAAGGGATTTAGAGAAGCTCTCAATCATACCCTGCTACATTGATAACCATTACAGCACTGTGACAGCCCTAGAAATCATCCACAAATCTCCTCCCAAAGAGCTGAAGGAAGGAGCTCTACTCAACTACTCTCTGCTAACACTGAATGCTTCAAAAACAGGCTATTCCAGTCTAGCTGATGACGTCACATACTGCATCTACTCCATCTAACGCAGCTGGGAGAATTCACCAGTTACTGTGTCAAGGCTCATTTTGTCAGCTCAGGCACACACCAATGTTTCTCCTGGTCCCTAGTTTCCCATGGAGCACACTTCTTGGTATACATGTAAAAGTAATCTGATAGGAATGGGTGAACTAAGACCCTGGGTCATACCTCAGTGTATCAAAAAAGACTAGACATAGGTTTAAAGACTGCACCCAGGTGACACAAGCTGTCCCCTCAAATGATCCAATCTGGGTCAGAGAAACTACTGCCAGATTTCAATTTCTGCTTTTGAACATTGTTCTACTGATCCTTGAGGCAAGAGCAGAAAATGTGGAAATAGTGAAAAAAGAAAATCTTAACCCTTTCTCATATGCTGCCATTGGTGGAGACTTGGATTAGAAGATCATAAAGTAAATTTCTGTGCATGTCAACACTGCAGTGAAGTATAAGGCAAAGTTTCTGACTCACACAAAAGGCCCAAATTATAACGAGGAAGTAATGTTCACAGTGACTACACAGTCATTTTGATTGAGCAGTTCCAAGTACTATCCACATACAGTGAGTGTCACCTCAGCTGGAACAAACCCATACACTTTTAGGGATAGCTCAGGGTTTTTGTTCTACACTGCACTGCAGTGCTTAGAGTGACTCCTTTTGACAGAGTTGTTTTACTGTGGTGCCAGGAATGTATCTCCTTTCTATTTTTCAGAGGCAGAGAGAAGAGTCTTTTGAAAGACTTCTCTAATATTCTGACTTGAGTCAGCAAGCAGACTAAACTCAAGTCCTTACCTAAATTTGGGCTGATGATAAAAAGCCCAGAGATCAAACCTTTGTCTTCATGGCTCCCCCTTTGATTGAACTAATTTTCTTATAGTCTACCTAATGTGCAGACATCCAAATAAATTGTTTTTCCAATGTTCTCTTTACTAAAGGTCCACGAGGGAAGAAAAACAACCAAAAAAAACCCCAACCAGCTTGATGAGAGCCACAATCTAACATGCTTTTAATCTAGGACTTCCACCAGCTCACACAAACGTACAATAAACAAAAAACCAAAACAAACCCTGCAGATCCAAAAACAAAATAACTAGAAATAATTGCAAAGAAACTAGGCAAAACTACCCCAAACTGAGAAAAATAATAATTTAAAGACAGGAAACTAGAAAAAGGAGAGACCAGTGAATTGCATCAGAAGAAAACCAGGACTCAAGCACCCCAATTTTCAAAATCCATTCACTAGTCAAACAGATAAGCTAAGAATAAATTTGTGCTATCCTTTGATTTATTGGTGTCTATGAGTAAAAAAATCAAACAATAGTTGGTGCATAATGATCAAGAGCTTATGGTTCTTTCCTTTGATATGAAATATGCATAGAATGCAAAATCTTATCTCATTTCAATCCTATGTTTACACAGACTTCACTTATCTCTTTCTTTTTTCTCCAAATGATTATTTGAACACACTTTGCTCACCCTGAAAAGTAAGAAAAGTCCACAGTGTGACTAGGAGTGGGGAGGATACCTCTGAGCTTTGAGCTAAAATGGAGGACCTTGGCTCTTCTAGACCTGCCAGCTTCCCAGGCACATCCCAGTGAGAGGTGCTCAGAGGCGTCGTTAAACACTCTGATTCTGAGAAAGTGGCACATTACTCTGCTAGTAATTGTCTCCTTGAGAGACTTTGCTTTAGTGACTATGAATCATGTAATAAGTGGTCTGAAGCCCTACTTTGCACCTCTCCTGATTGACTAACAGCAAAATCTGCAAAATTAAATTGCTGACAGACATGGGACAAACATGGCTCTGGCATGACTAGTAAAGGACAGCACTGGTTTTCTGGGTTGGGTTCCACTGATCTCATGCTGCTCAGACAGAGCCTGAGAAATGTGGAGCATTTCATTCGGGCCGTGGCACTCTGAGAGCTTTAAGAGCCCATAAGACAGCAGCACACTGTACCTTCACAACTCTTCTTGTCAGGACCAAGTTCATAGCCAGGATCGCAGGCGCACTGATAACTGCCCAGGGTGTTCACACAGCGCTGCTCACAGCCACCATTGTCAGGTTTGGCACATTCATCTTCCTCTGCCAAGACAGGCAAGAATGCAAAAATATGTTAAATCATTACCTTCCTCAGCTGTAACTGCTGGATCAATATTAACCCAGAAAGCTGTATGCATGTCATTATAAGATGCACTGCATAAACCACTGTGGTTGCTGACTAGAGGATTTTCAAATGCTAAGACCTACAATGGAGAAAAAAATTTTTCCTTTGTAGGGTGTGGGTTTTTTTGCTGGGTTGTTTTGTTGTTTGTTTTTTTTTTAACAACATCTACTAACAGCTGCAGGACTAATTTATAAGCACTTTGTGTGCAGCATACAGTAATTCAGGCAGGCATAATCTAAAGATTGTACAAAGTATTGAAGGAAAGATTGAAAATCCACAGTAGGGTCACTTGAAGGGCACTTTATCTCCCTCAGAATCAATCTGTACATTATCCTGAATTCATACTCAAAAACAGATTAACAGAATCCTCAAATCCTAGGTTTTTATTCTACTGATATTAAAAGGAGCAAGATGAATCAGGGCTGGGGGAGGGAAAGGAATTGTGTGTTCTCCCTACTAGCTCTGAAATATACCCATAAGATTCATTAAATATTTCTCAGATTGCTGGAAATATTGTTTTTTTATACCAGGACAAGTAATTTCTCCTACTCTCAAGCCTATAGCCTTCAAAGTTATAATTGTCTACAATGAAAACTATCAGTTAGGATTAGAAAAACCATGGCTTCTTTTTAAAAGAGCAAAAAGGTCATTTCAGGTGCCACCATGGTTACACCACTGCCGGTGGTTTTAACTGTGCCACCGGCAGCACCATGTGCAAATTACCAACTTTCCATTAATGAAATGCTTCAGCCATTTGTGCAGTTGTATGATACCCTCCTTTCCCCAAAAATACACCACTTCTTGCACCTAAGCTTCACAGAAGACTATGAGGTTATTGCTCAATATGGTTTCTGATCTGGTTTTTGGGTTTTTTCCCTCCTTACAGAGAGTAATAAATTGATAAAGCAGACCAACCCAGAAGATAGATCAGAAAAAAACTAACAAGATTTAGACAAAGAAAAGGAAAAAAAACTTAAGCAGGAAAAAAAAAGCCATTTGCAATTACACTGTTTAAATTTATATTTGATAACACAATGTAAAAAATGGGCCATTTTACAAAATTAGATATGCTTCAGAATTAAGCTGATTAAATGAACCTGAAGACAGTGGAAAGTTGTGCTGAATATGTTCCTTCATTCCTTGGACAAATTTTACTAGGAGATTCAAAAATCCCTATTGTTTTGTTTTGAATAAATTTAATGCCCAGGAAAAATTATTCTATTCAGTCTAGTAGTAAAAAAAGATTGAGAAATATTTTTAATACCTCTTCATAATTTTCTAGTCCAAGAAGAAGTGATAAGCTGTTCATAACTCCCAAAATATGTTTTAACACTTACCTTTAAAAAAGTTAGCAGCAAACCCTGCTTTGTTAACAGTTCCATCAGAAACAAACTTCATCCACAGGGTATTAGAGGTAGATCTAATGTCTTCTGGCTTGTCATAGCCACAAAAGTGACCGATCAAAGGACTGTTCTCATTTGTTCCATCTCGGATTTCCAAGTAGTCATACGCACAGTTGTCGTGTCTTTCAATCTGTAAAACATAATTTTCGAAATGACCTGTCTGAACTAGACCATAAATATCAGTCAGATATAATAAAAAACTTAAATTTTTCAAAGTTAAAGTCTCTGATTAGGGTTCAAGCAGCAGGAAGATGAACAAACATCACTGAATGGATTTTAACTATACTTGTTTTCTACACAAAAAAATATATTGAAATGTTACTAAGGACACAACAGTCTAACTGGGAAAAAAGCTAAAAAAGACATGCTCACCTCTAAGCTCCCTAGCACTCTGTTAAACTTCTACTCTTATCTCAAGTAAAGGCCTTTTTTCTCATGTACACTCATCTAAAGAAGATTAATGGCTCAGCAACTAAACAGGTCAGAAATATTCACCATTTTAGCAATATTAAAAAGCTCAATTTTCAACAATATGATAAGATTTTTAGATTCTCCCTTTATCCTCCAGACAGAGCAAAATTTTGCATTTGTCACTGTTCACTGATGTTGCAGGATAAGGGTAAAAAATTGCTATGCATAAGGAATTTGATGCATCTGAAAAATTAGATCCAAACACACATCTAAAATGATCAGCTCCCAAGTAGAACAGAAGACAAAAGTCCGATGTGTCCTGTTTCTCTTGCACAATTCCTGATTTCAGGTGTTCTCTTTTGATTTTCTGGGTCAATGAGTGAATCTTCATTGTACTGATGAAGAAACCTACTGAAACCAGAAGAACTGAGAATTTCCCTTTCCATTTAAACTTTCTGCTGGATGACATTCAAACACAGACTAATATGTGAGTGGGCATGTGTGCATGTCTGCTTGAGTAGTGAGCCTTGTGCTCCTTACATAATAGTATTTGCAGAGTAGATCAGAATGGGAATTGCACCAGAGAGGAAAGCAGTAGCAGCCCAAATGCGACCTTGTCCAGAAGCTAGATAATTTACAATGCTTGTCTTTATTGAGAGTGTGTCTTTCTCAACAAAATTAAAAACCCTCTTGAGCTGGATCACTTTAACTGCTGGAATATTCACATCGCTCAGTCTAATTTATAAGAGAATTAACCAGATCCAAGCATTCAAAAATAATTCCTATGACAACACTCTTGTTAAACTAACTAGCTGAGCTGGGAGAGGCAAGCTTAGGGATGGAGAGGATGGGGAGGGTAGCAGGATCACAGTCAAGTAGAAGGGTTGGAGAAAGCCTCAAATCTTATTCAGCACATCCACATTCTGTAAAATCAATAAAGAAGTCTAAACTAAGCCCAGAAAAATCTACATTTGATCTCCAGAGAGAGTTTTTCTTACACCTAAGCTTCACAGTAAGCAGAAGTATCCACTGATTCGCTGTTCTACTTGTGCATCACGACCAACACAAAGCTCAGGAATGAACACAGACCAAGGAGCTTCCACTTAGCACATTAAGATTTCTTATTTCAGAGGGATAATTGGGGGGAAGGAACTGTTTGATTTTATGCCATTTTAGTGGCATCAAAATATGGCACTTACACACAACATTTCTCTATCTTCTTTCCACCTTTCCAATTCTCGAGGCATTTACATGCATAATTTTCTCCCACCCACTCCTCTGTCACAAAACATATTGCCATTTACTGTAATTTCCTAGATTTTTGATCAGGAATGGCTCTGGGACACAGTTTGGGAATGAGTGAGGAAAGCCAGGAAGATTTGGGATGCAACCACCTATTGCTGATTTGAGTGGCAATTGTATGCAACTAAAGCAGTACATGAGCACTGGTAAATTTTTGACAATACCAATTCCAAATTTTCATTAATCTAAATAATAAATTCATGACATCATATTCTGATTTAAAATAAAGTCTGCCTTGTTATCTCAGTAAAAATTGAGAAGTGAACTGGTCCAAAGATCACTAGTATCAATGAAGGAATTGTGCATTTTCCCCACACATCTGTGGTCATTTCAGTACTTAAGAAATTTAATTAACATCAGTTTTTTTCCATGTTTCCATTTTTTATGGGCAATATGGAAATTATGATTATCCACCAGCCCAGTGTGGCTCTGAGTTACATGTGCCAAATTTCCACTGAGGTGAATTAGTAATTTCTTTCCTGAGGATCACTTTATTTTGGGCGGAAGAGAACAGCTAAAAACACATTTTGTATAGGAGTAAGTTTCTAAACTTGCTAAGACTATAAGAATCAACCAACTTGCAGTTTCAAAAAAAAAAAAAAAGATTGAGTTTCAAAAAAACCCATTTGAAAGGTGGCTGTTCTACCATATTCACTGATATTTAGTTTACTACTAGTGCAGGTGATGCCAGCATTATCAATATTAAAGGATTAAAGTGTTACACCTATATAAGACCTAACAGATAATTATTGTGGTTTTGAGAAATAACTGGTACTTGGTAATCAATGAAAGAAAATATTATAAAACACGGGGTTTTTTTCCCATACCTCAAGTTTTAAGATTATGTGGTACTAACATCTGGGAACAGTACCTTATAAAAGTGTATTACACTTGCAATAGTCTCTTATTCCTCCTGTTTCCTCCTATATTTTCTATTTTTCTTATTCTTCCTACTTCCTATTTGTTCCTTGAGGAAAATCTCTTCCAGTTAATGAAAGGACTCCTGGTGAATTTGGCTGTAACTGGACTGATCCCATAAATCTTGTTTACTGGAGCACTAAAATTTCACAAGGTATTTACACAATGTTACATGTTGATGAGAAGAAATACACGGAATATTAGCAAAATTTAAAAAAAGAATCATCACTAAAATTTTTTTACAGAAAAATGCATTTCCTACAGGAAGCTGAAAGATAACCTTGGCTCCTGAAGTCCTTGGCAGAAACCTCATATTTGAATGACATCAGAGAACTAAGCTGAGAAAATGTCAGAAAAATTACTAAAGCAGCCACAGAAGAGCAGGAAAACACTATGAAACATCCCAGAGAAATGGCAAGCCAGAGGTATTCTCTACATCCCTTCTTAAAAAAATGCCTCATACGTAGTTTCTGGTATAGAAAAACAACAATAAACCAACGAAACCAAAACACCCAAACAAAAACCCACGTAAAACCAAACAAATACACATCCAGAGTATCTTTGTTTTAGGAAAAAATGGAGATACAGGAAAAAATGACGATAAAAAAGAAAAATTAAAACAAACCCTAAAATTGAACCCCCCCCCAAAAAAAAAGGACAGAAAAAAGGATATTAAGGGGAAATCTGGGAACAATTCTATTGCAGTAAAAATATTTACATGATTTTTTTGTCATTGTTAATTTCTTTGTTCATCAAATTTCAATACAGGTAAATAAAATATCTGCCTTGGGTTTTAGACTTCAGTCATAAAAGGTGGCATATAGGCCTAGTGAAATCAGAAGATCAGATAAATTTTATTCCCTGATTGATGTAAAAATAATTTAAATGATCACTATCTGCACAGAGTTTAACAAGGTCACTTAAATGAGGATGATTAATATGCATATGCTCTACAAACCCTCTGGAATTTTTTAGCTGGTGAGACTGCATGCCAAAAAAAAAGTTCTTAATTAAAAAAGCAAACAAACTAACAAAAAAGCCCTGCTAATTTTCAAATAACAATAATATAAAGGTGACCGTAACAATGGAAAATATGGAGTTCCCAGTCCCAACATCTCTACTCTCACACAGACAGTGGAAATTATAGCAGCCGAATAAAGTGTGATCCTGCACTCAGTGGAAAATGTGTTGCCCACAGCAGGCAAAACAAGATGACTCATTGATACAGTTTGAAATTCTCAGTTTCCCTAGTGCTTTCATTTCAAAATGAAGGTTATTTATACAGGTTTTTTTTCGAGTATTACATAGGGATAATGAGAATTCCTCTTACTTAACTGTACCTTTCAGAAGGCAGAGAAGTAATTTTCTCACAAACGCACTGCAATAACTCTCTGGGCTGACATTTACTTTTTTCTATCTCAGCTGGCACCAGGAACAGTGATTTTTAAGCAACTTTTTGTTTCACTGGGCAGTGCACCAAGGATTCAGTCCAGAGAGGGACTCAGTACCAAAAACCAGAACACCTACCTTCAAGAGCTGGGAGCAGAAATGGAAATTAGACCCAGTGGTCAATGTCCAGGCACTCCAGAGCAGCTGCTAAATCAACTCCCATCCTCAGCAGGGAGCCCAGTGGATGAGCCATTAAAAGATGGCACAAAGTACAAAGATATAACAGCCTTGTGCCTGCCTGGGCTGCCTCATTTTGTGCTCAAGGGCATCTTGCCACTCTGGAATTACAGCTCAGACTCTCCCTGGAAAAGTCCCTAAGTCCCTACTGCTGGAATTATTTTTTTTCAAAACACATGAAGTATAAGCCCCAACTTGAGACTGTCCTCTGCCTGTATTTCTGCTCAATTTCCTCTTTCTTCTTATGAGGTGTTAGTCCACATGTCTCACCTCTAGAGAGTGCCATAATACTAAACAGTCTGGAGAAAAACCGGACATTTCTTCTGAAGGCCTTAACCACTTGTCTATTAAAATGTTCTGTTGTTTGCTGGTCCTTTGTTCTGGTTATTTCCTGCACGGTGAGGCACAAGCATGTCACATATTCACACTTGTAAATAGTCCCTAACTTGGTGATTAGAAAAAGCTCCTGAAAGATGGGGAGAGATGTTTGATTCCCCCAGCAATGATATTGAACATGCACGTCAGTTCATGCACGTGTAGACCATTGCTGACCAACTGCATCCAGAACAAATATTGCAGCAAGTGTCTTTTGCGGAGGAATAGGGCCATATCCCTTGTCATCACATTAAAAAATGCTGAGCACCAATGGCAAACTAGAAAAGCTCCATACCTAGTCAGTAAATTATATAAAAGGTACTCGAAACATACATTTTCAACAGGGCTTAAATAAAGAGACTAACATACAATGGTAAGTAATCTTGAGCCAGATCATGCAGATTCAGAAGATCAGGGGAAGCTGATCTGGTGTGCACTAGAACTGGCATTAATTCAGGATTGGAAAAAAAAAAAAGAAAAAAGGGAAAATTAAGTAGAATCTATGAAAATATTAAAACTTCTATATTTTACATTCATAACTGCTGATAAAGTCCCAATCCCTTATTGTCTCATACTCAAATCTTTCTACCAGTCATTGCAAAAATGTGCCATAACCCTGAGGTCTGTCTGCAAGACTAAAGTGTCAGGTTGGAAATCACCTCTCTGTTTACTATACCTGTATTTAGATCTATGTACAACATAAAGGCAAAAAGTTTAGATTTTTAAAAAATGTTCTGCATGCCCTTACTGCTGAAGCATATTCAAATAAAACAAATTAACTCAAAGCATGCTACTAAATTTATCTACAAAGTTCAAGCTGGTGTATTGTGTAGGAATAAAACAGACATGAAACATTACTTTTTCTTTTTTATGTAATAGCTTACCACAGTTTATCAATGTTATACACAGCATGAGGTACACTAAAGACATACAGGTATGACAACTCACCACATCTTTTTTTCTTTCCTCACTAAATATAAGTTTTTGATCTGAATATTAGTTTTAGGGTTTTTCCTTTTCAAAGCACAGGCCAAAGAACACAGTGTTTTTTTCCTCCAGCCACGCATTCATTTTTGACAATAAGATTTAGCAAAAATAAAAATCATGGTAATTTAACAGAATATTGAAGTAACCTTGCTGAGCTGGATGATGTACTTGGTAAAATGTGACTATCTTCAGTAATTTTAACATCCAATTAAAACATTAGAGATAACATTAAAAAACTATAATTTTGAAAATTTCTAGGGAAGGGAAACTTTCATGGGTTATTAATTTTTCATAGAGAACTCGTAAACTCATTCACAGGTTTAATAAATATTCCCTTAAATTTCACTGTCACTTAGCCACTAGATGCTTCTCTGAGATTAGTTAAAAGGCTTTACCTGAAAAGCTTGAAAGGTTAATCCTACATTGTAGTTTTCTGACACTGTTATTTTCCACACACATTCCTTCATTGGTCTGTAGTCATCAGGATAATTGGGAGACTGGATCTGGCCTTCATTTTTGTGGATTTCGCCTCCACAAATAGCTGATAAAAGCATAAAATTTGACAGTCAGTAATGATATTTTCTGTAATTTCTCCATGCCCAAAGTGACATTATATGCTCCCATTTTCAAACTAATAATGAAATTGTTCTGGACAATACTTAAATCTACCAAGGATAAATTATTGAAAACACAATCGCTTTAAATCATTATATGTACTTTAGTTAGCAAATATAATTTAGCATTTCTAATAGCTCTAAACATGTCTCAGAGTGTTGAGGATGAATTCATAATTATGGATAATCTGAATCTATACATTTTACAGAATATATTTAAAGGGTCAAAATAATTAAATTTTTGTTCACCCTTGAAACATACTTAATAATTGTTCTTCATTGATATTTACTAACCTTTAGAAAGAGACAAATGTAAGCAAAATCTCATATTTTATAATGATGTATGCATTTTAACCTACAGTTTATCACTTCAAGCTTGCATTCAGTTTGAAGAAACAGCTAATATAAAATTTAAAATATTTTCATGAAAAGTACAGCTTCTATTTTAAACAGGTAAATGTTGACTTGCTAATATACCCAATGTGCATGGGTG
>JAYDZK010000202.1:33177514-33255801 GCA_034509185.1 Euphonia xanthogaster | reverse complement strand
TGTGCATGGGTGCATTTGTTAACTATTCTCAGAGTATATGGAAAATATGAGACAGATTTTTCTGAAGGATAAACAGAAAGTACACACAGAAGTCTTTGCAAACCCTAAGCACAAGAACATGCATATTTAGAAAATTAATGACTGGTAAAAAATGTGTATGATTATTATAAGTGATTTTCCTGAAAAAAAGCTCGGCTGAAATCCAATCACAGGAGGAGTTTCCGATTCCCTGTCTAGTAATTTAGCACTTACTGTCTCTTAGCAATAAAATACTAATTTCATATGTTACTTTTGGTGGGGGATGGTTAATTTTAAAGGGTATCTGGTTAATATTATTCCTCCATAACCAAATTATTTTTAATGCTGTAAGAGGCTTACCTTCATAAACTGCTGCAAAACCCTTCCCAACCCAGTTGCTGCTGCTGCGGAACTCAATCCACATCCTGCTGTCGGTGGATGTGAGCACTTCTGGCAGTTTGTCACCACAAAACCTGCCTAAAAACATGCAACCAGTAACTGCATTTTCTGCCGCCTCTGAAGCCAAATGCTGCAAACATTTATACAAGTGTTTAACATTAAAGGCAGAAGTAGCAGAACCAGCTCAGTGGAACTATTCATATGCTTATGGTTAAGCACATGTGTTTCTGCAGATCAGGACCTAACACACAAAGATTTTATTATAAAGCTTTCAGAACTTTTTATTGCAGTCAGCCTCACAAGTCTAAGCATTAAAAAACTCAGGAGAATTAATGAAAAAAATTATTGTTAGAGACTTTTTATATACATACAAACACATGCATTTTGGGAGGGGAAACTGAGTACTAATCTTAAAAAAAGAACAAGTGTAGGTCACAGTAATACAACTGATTGTGCCTAAGGTCCAAAGAGATTTAAAAAGTAGCATCTAAATTACCTATTCTACGTTACCCTCTCAAAGTCTGCCTAGGTCAGTAAAATTGCTGTTTTTCTAGTTGATAGAGAACAGGAGAAGATAATAACTGGCTGGCTTTAACTGTTTCTTCTTTATTTACTGTTCAAGGCCAAGAAAATAGCCATTCATTGTTGGAGAGCTGTCCTCTGTATCTGGGCACTAGCATTATGGGAGGTGAAATCTTCCCACCAACCTTCTGAATTAAAATAGGATGATTGCAGCTTCTACATTTCAGTTGCAACTCAAACTTAATTCATTACTGCTTTGCATTTCTCTTCTCTGCAAGAGCAGGGAAGGACACACAAGGAGCAAAGAGAAGCAATCGGCCCCAAATCTTAAAGGTACAGGCACAGAGCTCGCAAGAACAGCTCTACAGCATGCGCATGTTCTCATCACATGACCTATGAATCTCCCATCACATGCTCTATAGATTTTTCTGTAAACTTGTTCCCTATTTCTCTGAAAAAAACCAAAAAACTATGGCAGCTTCATAATTCAATATCCATAAGCAAAGCAAAATCTTGCACATTTTGTAGCTGTCATCTTTTCACATTTGCAGCTGAATAATGCCAAGCTGCAGCAAAAGGAAGGCTTGAGGCTTGAAGTCAAGGCCGCCATTTAGAGGGCTTTTTTCCCATCCCCAAGTTTAGATCCGTTCTAGACACCTGAAACCCAAGAAGTTTGTTGTGGGTTCAACAGCAGGTCCACTGAGCCCAATGAGTGCGGTGCAGTGGACGGTGCAGCGTTTAACAGTTGCATACCAAGCAGAGAGGATTTTCTCCAGTAGCCATCTCTTACTTCAATATAGTCGTACCAACAGAGACTGCTCTTGTAAAGGTCCATGGTGGTAAAGTTTAAAACGATCTGCAATCAGATGAGAAGGCCTAAATAAATCATGCGTGGTAAATAAAAGAAAAACAATCTTGACAACATTCTGAAGAACTGAAGCCAGACGGATCACCTGTAATGGTATTCCAACCATTCAGACATTTAATTATCTTCTAATTATTTATTTGACTAAGTACAAGTTTACTGGGAACATGAAATCTTTATTTTATTTAATCTTATATATTTCTGCAAATTCAAGACAAACTACTCACATTTAATTGCTCACAGGGAGTTTTTCACTGAGAAATAAAATTTTGAGAATGCTAATTATGTAAATATTAGAGTAATATAATTTTAAGTATGTTACTTGATAATTCTACTGCCAATTCCTCTTCCATTACATTTTGACTATAACCAGCACTGACTATAATCAGTTGCAAATAAAAAATAAAAAAAATTATTTCATTTTGTTTTGTGCTTCTCCTACTACTGTTTTGACAAGATATTTTACTTTCAGACACATAAACGTTGACAATGTTGGACAGTAATTCTCTGAAAGAAATATCTGTAATAAGAAAGAGTATACAGTCCCTTAATGATTCTTAATGAACCTATAATAAAGCTTTTTACACAGAAATCTGAAATCTGCACATTTCTGGAACTTTTGAACTTGGACTCCAAGTGTTATTGAGAGCATCTGTAAACAAGCATATTTTCAATATTTACTACAAGGACTACCCTTATATTAAATTACATTATCCCTGTTTTAGAAATATTAATCCTAAACTGCCATAAGCTTACACTTTTAACACAAGAATAGGACTTTTCCTGATCACACATCGACACAATAGCTACAGTTCAAACCCTGACTGACTGGGATAGTCTTAGCATTATGTCCTGCAATTACAGGGATAAATCCAAACAAGCAGATTAAAAGTTATTCAAATTTTGTATTATGAAATCATTACCAATTAATATGTTTTTATAGGATTTAGGTGTACTTGGAAAAACAATTCACCTTCTTCAGAATCAGTTTCTCAGTGTACATAAATATTTCAAACTAACTGAAATTCTTCTCTATTCACATTTGAGCATAGAACTGGTATTATCTTAGCTTTGATCCTAGAAACTCGCAATTGAAACCTGCCATTATAAAACAAACACAAATTGCTGCACAGCACCAGGTACCTCACACTGCAAAAATACATCTCCATGGCAGCCTATGGAGTGGCTGTGAGTGTCAGTTGAAAGGAGAGGAATTTACCCTTAGTCCAGATGCAAGGTAAAAATTTTAACACCATAACTGGAAAAATGAACCCAGACAGTCAGATAAGATGGTTTAGTTCCATCTCAAACTTCTTGGTTTCATGCACCCTTTCATGGATATTTAACCCACAGGACATTTTGGCTTTACTACTCGGGCAGTCCTTCAGGAAGATGTACTGAACAAAATAAATGCACAAATATTGCCAGAATTCCAAAACCACCTATTTACCATGAGAAATACAAAGAGCTGGCTAAAAGTAAAAACATTCATATGCTTTACTCTGCTTCAGTTTTTAATACATTTCCAAATTCTATTCAAATCTACTTCAGAGGGTGGCAGAGATCATCCTCTCATTCACAAAGAAATTCCCTGCCCTTGGCAGAAATTTTCTCCTTCAACTCTTCCTTCAAATAAAGGGACCACACCAACTTACAAAACTTTTGTTCTCCTCAAATTATCCACTTTGCACTTCAGCTTCCCTCTAAACTCCTACCTTCTTTTTTTTCTCAAAAGCTAAGCAGCTATTTAGCCATACTGCCTGGAAAGCCTGCTGCCCTCACGAGTTTTGTCCTTTCCCAGCCATGCCAAGTTTATTCTCCCATCTGTGCAGTCAGAGGGGTTCACAAGGGGGACCCCCTTTTCTTTGCCCTGATCAAATGCAGACAGCTGCTTACACTAACCCAGCTGGCTCTGCTGGAAGCAAGCTACAGAAGCCACAACCTATACCTCCTCCACTGCTTCAGCTCCTTAGAGCCTGGAGGTCTCTCACCAGTCTAACCACAAGTTTTCCTTTTTCCATGACACAGCTGAAACATCAGATTTCTTCTCTGGTTTTTGTCTGGAAATTCATCTTTTTCCAAACCTTAGTTGCCAGGATGGGGTAGGGAAATGGATGGTTTCACTTAGCTGTGATCATGTCAATGTCTCAAAGTGCTGCTATCTAAATGGAAACAGTTAAAATTTAATGAGCCTCCTCAATGGCCCCTGCTTTTGAAACTACATGAAATAACCTGCACAGCCTTTTCTCACTCTGACTTGCCAAGGTATTTGATGATACAGCAATTTCTTAACACTGACCAGAATTCATTAGCTGTATATAGGCAGAACCCCCAATCTGTCACAGCGTGATCTCTGGTCATGAACCAAACAAGTTTAAATATATTTAAGATTCCAATTTGCAAAGTACTAAATGGAGCTACAGAGAAGGCAGAGCTTGTTCAAGGGGACAGGATGGCTGAGAGGCTTCCCAGGAAAAGCAATCAATGGGTATTTGTCAGCACAATTAAGGAATTATTGATTACACAGCAGATTAGATTGTGCAACTGCAGCTTCCAAGAGAATATATCATACCTCCTACTGCCTGAGATAAGAAAGCATAAAATACAAAACAAATACCAGTAATACGAACCAAGGTTTTTGCAGGTGGCATTTTTTTACCCATATCAATCAAGGATTTTTCTGGCCTATTTTATCTTGCATGTAAAACATTAAGAAAAACTGAAAAGTAGTGTAAACTATTCAAAAAGGCAGATTCAAATAAGACACTGGCACAGTTGCAACTCTCCCTATGCCAATAAAATTTCTAAACACCAGAAAGCAAGATTCTCCCTGGCTGGGGGCATACAGCATTGAGAACACCATCCTCCCTCCAAGACATTTCTGTGTACAGATGTACTGAGTACAGCTCTTACAGCTACAGTTTACCATGTAGTCTTAAGTCTCAAAAGTAAAAGGTAAGAGTAAATTGGGAAAGGAGCCAGTCCTCTCACATTGCTGACTTCAACACAGGGGCTTTCCCCCATTAAGATTTTGTCCAGTATAATGCAACTTCAGAGGTGGTTACAAACTCAAGACTATTTTTTTGTTATATTACAAACATATTAATATTACACTGGTGCCTATAGATAGGCTTACACAAAGTTGGAGTATGCTATAAATGCTTAAACATCAACATTAACTCAGACATTAGATTTTTTTCAAGAGCAAATAGTTGTAGATGAACATGCTTTTTATTGTTTTTTTAATGGAGTTTTGGGGGGAAAAAAAGCCATTTTTGTTGTTTTCACAGTCATGTCTAAAATGCAACACAAATAATGGGGACATAAATTTACTATCTAGAGTAATTTTCATCTTTTGCACAAATATTCTCTTGTTCATTTCTTCATTTTTTTCCCTGACAACCTGCTGAGCCACCCTTTTCCTCCCAGCAGATAGTGTTTAGTTTTCCTCCTGGCTCTGGCTCTTGCCCAAAGGAGGGCAAACACTCTTGAAATGACTTTTCTTTCACTCCCCACAGTAGCAAATTCCCTTACAGCTCCTCAGGATCTATTAGAACAACAAGAGTATATATTTTTGGTGTCTACCAGGACCCTGACCTGAAAGAAACACAGAACAAAGTAATAAAATCAGGAGAAAGCAATGTCCGATTCATACATAGTGAGAGATTTCTGAGACAAATTACGGAACTTTCTGGGGGCAAGTGCTGGGTCTTCCTATTTGAACTTGCCAGTACTGAATCTGTTAGATTCCATATTTCAGTCCTTGGATTCTGTATTTTAGTCTTTAGTACTTGACTGCTTGATCCTAGCCACTGCTTCACTTAAGGAAATTTATACCCTTTTTCCAGCATATTTTGTCTCAGAGGAAGCTTTTTATCACTCCTTTTATTCTTATTTGTTTTGAAGGAGCCCGATATTTGAGCCAATAATTTAAAATGAGATTTAGCTAGCACATTTTGAAAGTGTACACAAGAAGGACAGGTTTTGCTTTCACTAGGATGGCACACTTCTCTCTCCAAACTGCTCTCACCCAGCCCATTCCCCCCCCACCCCTTCTTTTCCCTATAAAATTGATCCCCAGAAAATAAAACTACATGCACTAGAACTAATTCCAGGGAACATCCACAGTGACACATTCTTTACTCATGTTATTATGGTTTCATTTTAGAAACATCTTATTGAACACACAGAGAACTTCCTTAGTCACAGCCCAAGCTATCAGCCCCATAGAGCTCAATCAGCTTGCTCAAGCCCATACTGAAAAACGAACCATTCAGGAGCTTGAATCACCTCTTCTACTTTTATATTGAACCATAAATTGAACTGGGAGCCAGTTTTAAAGGGAGTTCATGGTGCAAACACACTGCAGATTGAAATCATGTCTTTATTTCACAAGCGCATCCATTGAATTGATGATATGGTTCTAATGCCACAGATCAAAGTAAAGTCAATAGTACATAACCCACAGTCCCATTTTTTATGACACTCCATTATTTTCAATTAATATGCATCTTTTAAACTTAAGCAAAAAGCTAAAAAAGCACAACAGTTTACTTTGAACATAGTATCTGTGTCTAGCTAAAGGAACATTAAAATACCTTCTCTCCTGGGGTCACAGAGATTCTCCATATGCAGTGTGTGTAGGAAGGATAACCATTTGGAAACCCAGGAGAAGAAAAGTTGCCTGTAGATTCTTGCAGTGTTTCTCCACAGGCTGAAAGAAACAAATTACAGTAAAAATATAAAATTTCATGTGCCTAACAGAGAAAAATGCATCTTTCCAATATCTACTCAGAACACATTTAACTCACTGCAGATGCAGAATGGAAAATAAACTAGTTAGTTTACAATTTATTAAAAGCCATGGTTTTAAGCCAGTCTGACATTCATTCCATTTCATGCAGGATGTTTTTATTCCATGAACTATTTCACTTGTGTGCTGTCTGCTGACATAACCAAAATTATGGCAGCCTTAAAAATATCATTGCTGTCAATCAACTGCAATATTACACATAAAACTCTTTTGGTAATTAAAAAAAAAAGTTAGACAGCCTTTAAGAACTAAAAGAAATGCTAGCACAACATGACTTGCATCACACTGAAATTTTTTCAGTGGTTTCATTTAATTTAGTCCCTTACCCACATGAAAAACAGATCTGACCTAAACTCACTTATTTATGTTGGTATAGAAAACTAAATCCTATATTTGACAAACTCTCTTAGCAAGAGTGATTTGTAGAGATACAAGTAATAAAAGCAAAGCAAATTTAAGGTCTTAAAATACTAAAGACCTTTTACATTCTTTATTATTGAATCTTTTAACACCCTTCTCTCACCTGTCAATCATGCTGCTAGATGCTGGCTAAGAAATTATCATCACACTAAAATATAACATTGGAAGTTACTGCCACTCTCCACCATTAAAACTGATTTTGGTAGGGTGTTGCATCTTAGTCATCCTTTTTGATCTTAATCAAATTTTTTCTCCCACTGATTTTGCAGGTGTGATACAAGATATGAATTTGATTATTATCTCATGGCTAACAGTGTAATCAGATCTGCAGTGCTTTCAAATTACCATGGCCAGCAGGTGAACAACAGTGTCATCAAAATATCAATGAATTATAAATGTTCTGGAAAATCTTTAAATAAAAGATGACAAAGGTAAAGATTGCCTTTGACAAAGGCAGACAACACAGCTATAAAGCTGTCTTGTTAAAATACATCTAAGATGTGACTGGACAACTACACTGTTATATCAGGTGGAAATTATATTCAAGGCATTAAATATGCTCTCTGACACAAATGGTTATCATGTTGAGAAGAGAAAGGAAAGAGTGGCATGGCTCTCAAGAAGTGTAACAGCTGAAGCCACCATCATTGTGTCCTTTAGGAATGAAACACGAAAATAAAATATTTTCCTCCCTTCATTTATAAAATGCAGTTTAATCTTTAAAAAATTGCAGGCAGCTGCAGCAAGTGACATTTCTGCACAAGCCCTTTCAATGAAAAGGCTATACCTGTCATTAACCACAATTTATTTTTAGCACAACAACGAAGTCATTTAAGTTGCAGAGTCCTGTACTGGGCTCCCCCAGAGCTGGTGACCTGTGCCAGAGCTTACAGTGCAGAAGTAAAGCACTTCAGAAAAAGTGAAATTGTTGGAGTAGAGGACAGCAGGGCCTAAAGATGAGTCAGGCACAAGAATCCAAGTACTCTTCTCACCCCTTTTAGAGCCCTCTGCTATTCTTCCTCTTATCCATGTTTTCCTTAAGTCTGTGTTGGAACATTCCATGCTCCATATACAGAAGATGTGTATAGACATAAAACAATGGATTTAAAGTTGCAAAAGGAGTCATGGAACTCTTTTTTTTCCCCCCAGGAATTACAGCATAAAGCTATTTAATATGAAAATTTACCTTCCATTCTTATTAAATTCCTGGAAGATCTCTATCAAATTAAAATTATTTTCAGAAATATCTCTAAATTTAACAGAAGCATAAGAAAATTTGTAAGTAGATAGCATCTACTAAGAATTAACACAATCAGAATTTATAAAATGCACTTGGGCTTCATGTGTTTTGCCATACTTATCTTTTAATTGTAAATTCTTGATTACACAAGGGACCTCTAACAGGAACAGCTTATACCAATCAATAGTTGAATTATTTTCTATGGGATTTGAGCTCTAGGCTGGCTTCCAAAGCTGCAGTAGACAGGGTGATATTAGGGAATTTCTTGTTGAAAAGCACATTTCTAGGCAACGGGAAACAGTTAAAGTTCTATGACTAGAGAATGTAAAGATTTTCTTTGTATTTGGACTGTAGCAACTGCAGTATTCATGACTAGGTTTATAAGACAGAATATTACATTTTTTTTTTTTTTACTGTATAATGATCCACTAGTAATGAAACCCACTTTGCGAGAGAAATGTGGAAGGAAAATGAGTAGTAAGGGCCACTTATTTAAATTTCATTTCATACTTATTTTAGTATATCTCAAGTCAGAAGATATCAATTACAACTTCAATCTTATCTGGCTCTGCTTTGTAAGGCATTTGTACATTTTTATTCCTTTGTTAATCATTAACATTTGCCAAGGTTTTCTCTGATGCTTTTTCCCTCCTTCCAAATGTCATGCCTTATATCAATTTTACTAGGCTAGACCACTTGCAGAAATGCCACTTTAGCTTTCCCCACACACATACTCTAGCCATAAAAGCCACTCTCCTCTGCTTTACAGCTTGAGAAGGTTAGACATCTAATAAGACTTTCCATGGTTAGGAGAGGGAAACTATTTTTGCTTCTCTGTATAAAGATTAGCACTGGGTGTAGGCAGCAGGTAGATTATGTGCTTATACAAAGCCATTCCCACCAGTGTACTCTGCAGCAGTGTTTAATTACACAGCCTGAGTATGACACCTCTCTGGGCTGGCCTACACACACGGCCGAGTCCCATCAAGGATTACTGTGAAATCTGCAAATGATGAAGTCCAGATCCCCCAGGAGACTTAGGGAACCAAGTCTCATTCCTTAGTATCATTTATGGCTAATTTGAGCTTACCCTTGTTCTTTAAGTTCTTTAACACTTAGACACAAGTCTGTACAACTACATATATATAGCATATAAAGCTGCCGCAGAACCCTAAAAATATCTACTGCTGAGCATATTCTTGTTAAATCAAAAACTTAATTTTACTGCAGGTCTTACTATTGCCTTGATTCCTTTATATAGTTAGAAGGAAACTGGCTTAATCTAAAAACCCTAATTCTTCTTATACAGGAAACAAAGACTGATTTTGAAGGTGAACATTCTTTTCAAATCTAACCCAGGCAATTTGTAAATTTGCTGAACTTTGTCCATCCACCTTGTCTTCCTCTAAACAGATTTCTCCCACCAGTCTGAGAGTATCCTATCCATTATGCAGCCCCACTCTACACACTTTTTTTTTCCCCCTTTGGCATATGAGTATCTTTCTCCATCATTTTCCTTTCTTCTGCTCCTATTAAGCTACATATAAACATTAACTACAATTTCTGTATAAAATTATAGAGGCAGACCAGCGTTGAAATTTTAGCAGCTAGAAGAAAACACATTTTATCACTCAGTTGGACTGTCTGAAAACCACTGTAACACATCCAACCTTGAACTTCAAGTTTTATTCTCAAATACCAAGACACTCAAAATTCAAAATCAGATTGGCAGAGGAAGGATTTCTACTTAGTTGTTTTCTTTCCCCTTATTATTCCCTCACATAACAATATAATTTGGTTTTAAAATGTAACAGATCCCTATCAGCAATTACATTTTCCTTTTACAAAAATCCTAAGGAAAAGTTAAAAACAAACCAAAATTGCTGTTGCTACATTTTAGAAACCTGGCACTTACCCTGCTGCTGAAAGGCAGGTTATCAGATCTCACTCTGGCTTCACCAGTCCCAAAACTGTTTCTTGGCCAGTAAGCCCCTTCCTGCATAATGACCCTGAATATCCTGACTATCTAAAACACCCTGGAAGGCTCAGCTTCTTCCCTGCTGTGAGGATCACCTGTATTTTCCAGTAACCCTGGGCTCAACTTCATGTTCATGGGCCCCAGAAAAGGACTTGGGCCTGCAACTGTTTGCAGAAATAATTAGAACTCCAAACAAAACACACACAATACTATAAAATCCTTTATCATAGAAGTGTGGGTCTCTGGAAAATGCTGATCAAGTCATTGGTTTCTGAATTTTCATTGCATTGCATTTAAGGCAGCACAAATGAACACATGAAACAATGTAGATATTATTAAGGATTGAAATATTCACTGCTGTTTTATAATAAGCAGGCATCATGATTAATAACTTTTGTCTGAAATAGGAAATAAAACATACCTCCAAAACAAACACAGTATCAGAGATTTTATTGCTATGTACTACAATGATCATTTGATTCTTTACTTAAAAACAAAAGCTTTGTGCCTGTCTGAATTTTCAGTTTCAGTATTTGCTGCAAAATTTATTAGAAGAAAACTGCTATATAACTTTCAGAGACTTGCTTTCTTCGTTGGATTCAGTCTGGGTTGTGTTATTCAGCTATGCAGCTTCTATTAAAAAGATTAACTGAAAAAATAGCATGCTATTTAACATTTGTAGAAGAAACTTCTGCCTTTTTCTCTCTCTTAAAACTCACTTTCTTTTATGGCATGGCTCATTTAAGTAAGGCTGGAAAGCCAATACATTTTATCCCAAATTTTGCAAAGCCAGGTGCCAAAAAAAGAGCATAATCCTTCAACCACCATTCATTTTTATTGTTCATGTGACCCATGTTCACTGGTGCTGCAAACAATATCTTACTTTTCAAATGCAAACTGCTACTGAACAACCACAGTGGTTTAACAAAACTGTGAAATGAACTTTCAACAAGACTTTCATGACATTGAAAGAAATTATAACTCTCAGTACATTTTCATTACATGTATGAAAAGGATATTTTTTCTGAACAACTGTTTGAACATTAGCTCTAAATGTACATTGCACCTTTATAGTTTTGAAAGCGTATATTAGAGTATCATATACATACTAAACAGACTAGTTCATCATTTCTTTCCATTTTTTTCTTTCTTAAGTCAGTATGATCATGAGATCCTACCTACTTGCCCAGTAGTTTTACTTTTATATACTTTTTTCCTCCAAAACTTGTCTTTTATCAAAATAGATACATATTCTTTGTGTTCATGAAGCTGTTGCTCTCTGTATGCTTTTATTAAAAATACTGCTGCCAAGCATGTCATTATCAAAGTACTTTTCTGTACCAAAGGGAAAGAGCAGAAATTGTTCCCAAAGGAACAGTTGTTAAAGAAAAGGTGTTTAAGTGGTTTCTGCTCTGGCAGGCCCAGAATCTCTGTGCCTGTTCTCAGTATATGCAAGACTATGATTCAGCGTGCTTACAGCACAAAGGAAAGGCACATTTCAGCTGTACAGTGGACACCAAATACATATCAGTACCCCCAAATCTTCAGTAGATCTCATTGCTGCTAGTACAAACTTGAAGCAACTCCATTACTTTAACACAGATTGCTTTCTTCAGTCCTTTTGTGTTGATCCGTTGGTTAAAAGTGGCAATGTAACTAAGCTAAAACAGCTCCTGAGACGTCATTCATTCCCATGAGGAGCACTATGGCTGAAAGCCTACGTGGCACAGAGCTGGGATATCCAGCCTCCCACAGGGATCTTGCTGGTAAATTCTGACTGAGAAACAGCACTTCTGAACTTCTTTGGTGGACACCAAAGGTTAACAGTGATATCAGCAGTAATTAGAGCCAGAAGATTAAAATCTTTGAGATCTCCACCATTCTGGCAGCACTTAGTGAAGAAAGAGCACTAGAGAGCAACACGAGCCATAGGGTTGACTCTGGGTTACGCCAGTCTTGCCACTGATGTCTCTGAGACAGACAGCAACTCAACCACACTATTTTGAGATAAAAAATCAATATGCATTCAAATTATAGGATGACAGAATTAGGCAGAAGATAATTAAATTTTAAATGTATCTGTTAAAACTATAGAAATTTTGTATAAAGACCTAACCATCTCATCCACACAAGAGTTTACAATTTGGTTGTCCTCGCTTCTTTCATTGACACATTTTTAAAAAAATATAATAGATTCACAGACAAGCGCAGTAATTCATTTTGCTCCCACTGCACTCAACTTGAATTCAAATAAAGAACTCCAGCCAGTATGCAAACCAGAAGAGATATTAAACATATTTTTCTAGTTGTTGAACAGCTAAGAAAAGCAGATTGAAATGTCATGTTGTTTCATACAGTTCATCTGTCCTTAGGTACTTTGCATTCCAGTGACCTTAGCCATAAGACTCTTTTTATGATTCAGTCCCTCAGCAGCCTATGTCAGTTGCCAACACAGAAAGAGAATACTGAGCAGCTGATTCAAAAAGTTTATCATTCCTCTTGAACAACAAGTCAAACAGTTGCTAGTATGTGGTTTTTGTTTGTTTGTGGTGCAATACCTGGACATCTATACAGCTTTCTTGCCTGTGCAATATCTCCTTTACTTAGACGGGTACGCTGGCCAATGGCAGGTCGTATACCATTGTCATCACGGGAAGGGAGAATGGTATCCAGAAACATGCCCCTAAAAAAAATAAAAATAAAAATAGACCCCAAAGACCCCTATCAGGTTTCTCTCTTAAAACTGTCTGAGTTCCATGAATGTATACCTGTTTTGTAAATCTGGTTTTTACATTTGGCATAAATAAGAGGATAATATACAGAACTTTAAATGCAGACAACGTGCCATAATTCCTCAGGTTGGCAAACTTTACGCAAAGTTGCCAAAAAAGAATCTTCTCTCAGAACATCAATTAACATATCAGCTTTTATATTTCTTCTAAAAAAGAGGAAGATCTCTAACTACTATTAAGACTATACAGGGAAAAGACACTGCCATTAAGCTATTGCTATACTGAAAAAAAGATACAAAATTTCATTAAAACACGCAAGTTAATCTCTAGCACAAAATTCTTAATCACAAAGGTCCTATTTCTAACAAAGTTTTTATAAGAAATCCTACAGTCTAACTTATATGTGAGAGCAGGTAAAGTCAAACACATGTGCCAATCATGATTCCATCAAGTGTTGTAAAACATTGAACTCCACTCTAGCTGCTGACACTTTCAAAACAGAAATGCTTACTTGCCAGCCTTTACTTGCCTCACAATAAAATATATCAACTTACCATATGTGATTTTAGTGACATTAACCTTAAGTGACATCACAGAAGTACACTTGTTCCAAATGTGCAATTCACTCAAAATTTCCCAGATTTTAAATATGATCTAAAACATTTTGCTATTCTCAAATAAATTTTAATAAACTAAGATACAAAACTACATTCTATTACCATGTTGCAGAATTTAAAATCTTTCAAATCCCATAAAACAGCAGTTAACAGAAGAATATGTTTCTATAGTCTCTTTTCATTTAATTATTTATAATCACTTCTATTCCTGTAGGGTTTTATTCAAAAGTAAAACCAGCGCTTTCAGACATAGCATAGATCCAAAAATTAATGAATGGTAAGGATCCTTGTTGTTAGGAATGCCATATATAAACACATATTGATTTTTAAATTATAATTGATGAACCATCTTGAGTATTGCAAATACATACTGCTCTCTTTATCCATTTAGATTTTTTGAGGCATCACTAGAAATTTTGTAAAGACAGAATAATCTCAGGATGTTACCCTAAACGTTCAAATAAACTACATATGGCATTAATAATTTTCTAGAAGAAAGGCATGTTATTCTTTAGAAAGTGATTGCATCTGTAAATTATAATTCTATTTTCCACTCAATTTCAGCACAACATCCAACTGATGTTTTTCATACATTCAAAAATTTTGAAAACAGTCCTCTCTTGAATGCCTTAGCATTTTAATAAAGGAACATACTGTAAGTTTAAATACAGCATGAACAAAGTCATTGTGCACAACAAGAACTTTATGATGTTTTGTGATTCCTAATACTTATCAAGTTGAGCAAAGCCTAACAAACAGCTGGCAATATGCCTCACTGGGCATCACTCATGCTTGCAGGATGAATTAGTGCAAATCAATATCCAACCTCAGAGCTTTGCTGGCTATTTTTAGTCAGTATGAAGTAACAAGCCCTTGTACCTTGGGGCAGGGCGTGCCTATTCATGGCACTATCAGTTTTTGCCAGCTTGGAAAGTGGTGAAATCAAGGCCAACAAATCAAATTACCTTGATGTTGTCATTGCCCTAGGACTCGGGGTGGGGGGAGGGCGTTCTGTCTTGTTCAATTACTCTATTTTATACAGGTTCTTATAATCTCTTCCTTAAGGTAATGGTATGTGTAACTGGATTAAGCAATGTGACTAATAGCTACCTCATGTGGCTCATTCCCATGCTCTTCCAGGGGTGAATTATATGTATGCTGAATAATAAAGCCTTTAGTTGGATTTTTATATAATAACAGAATTTATATTGAGAGAACAAGCCAAACAAATTTGCAAAGGCTGGTGAGGTTTTAGTAGCCCTCAGTTTATTTCAAAGTGTCAGATTGTCAAGTATTTTTGCCTTAAAATGCATGAATTGGAAAAATATTTTAAAAAACCAAACAACAAAAAAACCCCCACACACACACAAAAAAAAAAAAAAAAAACCCAAACCAACAAAAAAACCCATCCAAGAATATATCTTTCCAAACTAAAATTTTGGTTGGGTGGTTTTGGGAGGTTTCTTTTAATTTTACATTACTCTGGATTTTTGGAGAATAATTAGCTGATGAAATGCAATAGAAGACTGGATGAATACCTCCTTCACTTCTTCTCCAGGGCAGGGCTGACCTACGGGACCAGCTCATTGTACAGCTGCCCACATCCCTGCACCCTTTCAGAGAGAACCTCACTGAGTCACTAAGGAGCTGAGAAAGGATCAGTCTGCAACAGGACAGAGTAAAACCAGCAGAAATCTTTACTATAAGGTTTTGATGACAGTAACAATCTGTACAACTAAAGAGAGGAGGCTGCAGCCTCTCTTATAAATGCTTGACTGCAGTCCTTAACAAAGGCTGTGGCTTGTGTGGTAGATGTCCAAATAACCTGTGTTCTACCTGCATAATATCCATGGTTATGAAACTCCACGCATCAAAGGAGATTTATTTTTCTTTTAGAGAACAGATCACGTTACACATAATATTCCTAGTCATTTCACTCATTTGATTTTTCTAAATTCAAATTTTTGTGGACACAAAAAGAAAGTGTGTATCATATAAAATGATGTTTCCAGTTTATCTTGTCTGAAAATCTAAAGAACTGAGGCAAGATCAAAAGGCTGCTTTGAAACTGAACAGAAAAGAAATGCATTTTCAAATATAATTAAATTATTTTGACTTAAAAATAAACAAGCTGTGCTTTGACTGCTGTAGGAATATTATGTCGCAAGGGACATTTTAAGGGATTTAAAAATACTTCAAAAAGCATAGTTCTTAGCATTCACAGACAGGAAGAGAATTAAAAGTCAAAAGGTATAACCTGAGACTCCAACCTTGAGAAGGTGTTCCTGGCATAGTGCATAATGCTGTCAAAGTCATATGGTTCCCCCAGGGAGTTCACCTCTCCAGGCTCCATCTTCAAAAAGTTATATTCCTGACCTACAAATGATTGATAATTATAGATGCTTTAATATCTTCTTCTGTAAAGAAAAAAACCAAACACGAAAAGAAAACCAAAAAATATCCTAACCAAATTACTCACTGACATTCATAAATCTTTGCAATTTGGGAGAAAGTGTGTGACTTTATTACGCCCTCTTAACTGATAGGGCAGACATCTTCTGAAACACACACCAAATTTGTATATTTGGATTTAGAAAGACTAGTTTCATGCAACTAACACATTAAGGCCCCACACATCATTATGTGCTTCATGTACACTCCATAGAAATTTCTGTTTGGTTCTTAATTCCTAGAAGAAATCGTTTTGACAGCAAAGACTCCAGAAGAACCCTCCTCACTCATTAGACTGGATACTAAGAGTCTAACTGGTTACTAAATCCAGCACTAAACTACTGGATACTGGAGACTCGGCTTCAGCAAAGTCTGAAGCTTTCTCTGTGAAGCTTCATGTAATGCAGACACTACAAAGTCACATTTTCAAGATCCAGCTGTTTCAAATTAACAAGAGCAGGAGAAAGGGAATTATACTTAGTTCATAATGCCATACCCTAAGTTCTTTGACCTAATCAGTACATCAGCAATACAAAGCACCCCTTACTCTAGTTCATATTCCCACTGGAGTCTTGCATAATCACCCTGCAGTGACATTAACACTTTAACCAACATAAGCTGCATAATATAACAAAAACCAAATGTCAGTGGTCATGGCTTCCTGATCCCACTTAGTGATCCTCAAGCTCATGCCACACCACAAGAAGTAGTTTCAGTCAGAAACCAGAGAGACAAGTGGAAGGGAGAGCATGCTGCTGAGGACAGCACTCCAGCTGATTTTCCCACCATAGTAAAAGAAAAGGGGAGGCGCTCTTATGGCATCTGCACAAGTCAACAATACAGTGAGACAAGAAAGAAGGCTCAAACATGTGTGCCATTTCAGGACTTTAGAGACTTAATGGAGCGTGTATCAGCTGCCAGTCTCCTCCCAAGACCTAGATGAAGTGGCAAAGATTCATTGTATCTCAAATACTTTAAAAAATTTTCTAGAGAAACAGACAAATACTCCAAGCTATCATTGGACAATTTCTGATTTCACCTTTTTTGGGTACAGAATTCCTGTAAGTCAAAGTAAGTGTGTCACAAAGACCATACACATTTATGAAATTGCAAATGAAGCATGCCTACTTCCCTCCCATCTTGCCTACCCAACACAAGCAAGGGCACAAACAGCTAGGGTGGCAAAGAGCTGACAGTCACAGTTTAAAGTTCTCAAGTTCCTCAGATGCTTTATCTCAACAACACCAAGGTCACTGACTGAAGCTGCACGTTCTTAGTGAGGTGAACAAACTAAACTGCAGGACCTGTGCCTGTCTGCCATAGATTGAAAGTTCTTCACCTTATCCTCCCAGCTCTTGAGCAGCTACAGACATATTTCTACTTATCATTCACTAAAGCCTATAAGAGAAATGCCCTTCCTCAAGCACAGAAATATGACCTGTAAAGAGCCTCAAGAGCAGTGGCTTCTTTCAAAGTTTTTGAGCATGATTGTTATTTTGCTCTTTCTAGCCCTCTATATTAATGGCTTGCTACTTGGCCAGACCTTTGGAAAATATTGTACTATAATTTCAGTATTTTATTTGTCAATCAATTTGAGATCAGTCCAGGTAAAAAGAATTGCAGGTATAATTGCTATTTCAACTATTCAGCACTCAGTTCCAACAGAGTTGAGCAGATGAAGGAAACACCAAAAACAAACACATGAGTTTTGCTTTCCAAAATACTTGTCAGAATATCTCACCAGGTTGGATGTTCTCTCTAATGATGGTGACATGGTCATCACGGTCTGGTCGTGTATGTTCATGCCAAAAACCTATCACGTGCCCCAACTCATGGACAACTATGCCAAACTTATCACAGTTCTTGCCAATAGATATAGCCTGAGGACCATTTCCCCTTCGACCCACATAAGAACAGCACCTGTAATTAAAATTGAAATACAAACACAGATGAAAGTTTTCATACATGTCTACAAACCACATAGCAAATTCAGTTAAAGCCTGAAAAAATACTATATAAAGATTCAACAGGTAAATGCACAATGTAATTTCAGATGTTTCACAAACTCTAGATCTTCTACAAGGACAGTTGTTTATTCAAAGTACACGAGTGGGGCTTTTTTTTGTTATTATTCAAGGTCTTAAAAGACGTCACCGTTGATCAACAGAATTCTCACTGTCATGACAGTCTATTCAGTCATTCTATAGAATGACACAGGAACTTGTTTTCAGCAAAAGAATTTTAAAAAGCAATGCTCTGATGGCAGCATGCACCATCATCTCTTTGTGGGTCATGGATAGAAATGTTACTATTGACAAGTCGCAGGATAAGCCTGTGATACTGCACTTTCAGTCGCAGCTTGAGTCCAATCCATTTACCACAACCCTCCAAACCCAGCCATGCAACCAATTTTAACCTATTTAGTGTTCCATTCACCTATAATCCTGCAAAATCACCTTGAAGAGTCAATACATTTAAACACATTTGTTTAAGTCCTGGAATTTAATTTGTAGTTGAAAACCTTTATGATCTTTATACAACACATGATGGCAGAGCAAGGGATTGATGAGAATAAAGTTAAGATTAGCACATATAATTGTGAAAAGGCAGAAAGAATCCTTTTATTTAAAACAGTTTAAACATTTCTGCAGAGCCTTCAGGTTTGCCACTGTGTGGAAACTCTACAGGAAAAATTGCAATGCAGAACTAAAGAACATTAATGATTATTTATGGCTTAAAACAAATCAATAGGTTATTGAGACCTAAAGTCATAGACTATTTAACATATTTTCAATAGGTTTAACATGCCTATTTTATTGACTTCTTATACATTACTTGCTTCAGCTAGAAAAGACATATTTGGTGACCAAAAAATTTCTCTATATGTTGAATATAGTTTTTTTCACAGTGATACTTTGGAGATGAACAGATATAAAGGAAAAACTGAAAAAGAGATTATTATAATTAGTACCTTCTGCGGCATCTCCTGCTTTGCTTTTATTGACACTATTAATAACAAGGGCAAAATAATAAAATAGGATTTTAACTACAGTTCCTCTTCCTGTCCTTCTTACTTCTTTTGGACCAAATGAGGGTCTAACTTTTTAAGACTGAGTTTTAGATCACCTCTGAAAGCTTTTAGTGGTATTTCATAAATCAGATAGATTTTTAGGTATCTGACAAAATAATTTAACATTTTACTCTTAGAGTAATGAAAAAGAAAGATTGAGCATTCTCAAATGTGTTTAATGACTTAGGGCACCTCATCTGACACATCTTAAAGAAGGCTTTTTTTCAGAAGAAAAAAATTAATTGCAATCTTTTACATAATATTCCTCTAGGTTGTCTAACACTGTACATCTAAACCCCAACATATTGGGAATTATTTTTAATGCTAACCTGCTCCTAAAAAGTAAGCAGCCAGAGGGTGAGAGTTCCCTTACACTGGTTACTTGACAGATTTCAAGTACTCCCTAGAAAATATAAAGACATTTATTTAGTGTTTCTTTACATGCCAAGGAAAACAGAATTAACACCAAGTCTTAAAATAACAACGGCAGTTCACACTTACAGAGGGTCATTAGGATTTGTTAGGTTCAATGTCTTGTCAAGCACACCAGATACATCCAATTAAGCTACAACAATTTACTGCAACAATTGCACTGAGACAATGAATAAGGAAAACTAAAATTTAAAAAATCTATGAAGTACATGAATTTGTAGTGTTATGGGTTTGACCCCAGGTGTGTTTGACAAAAAAACCCCAAGATCTCTGTGCTGTATGAGCGCTTGTCACACCCCTTAAATTGAATCAACTATCAGCTTTTAAAGCTTATCTCTTTAATCTTTATTGCACCAGACAGCATTTGGAGACAGTAACTATTTATGAATCTCTAATTCCATTTAATCAGTCTAGCTGATGAATGATAGTGAGCAATGAGAAACAAATGACATAGAGAAAGTGAAATGAATGGAACAAAAAGCTCACTCTTTTAAGTAGTACTCTTTCGCAACCACTGTTAAAAATACTCTTGATTCAAAGGAAGAGAGACTCAGGTAGGATCAATGTTGTCCTTTTTTAAAAATGCTGCACCCTTCAAAATGTGACAATATAAAAATCATAGACCACATCATCAGCTTGCCATGGCACTGACTGTTTGAAGGTGTGAATGAATTTCATAAGCATACTAGGATCATGTATGATCACCTGTATGTTACACAAAGCATGAAAAAGAGGTTCACAAAAATTCCAAACAGAATCTCTCATAGGAAAGAGAGAGTTTTTCTTGGTGAAAACACCTCTTTCAATAACAGATATAGCTCCACCTATACAAAGAAGATACTGGCTATGACCTGGGTTGATGAATTTGCTTTTTGTCAGGAATTGAGATACAATCATGGTTACTAAATGTTCTGATTCACTGCCCTAAGAGGACTTGTGATGGCAGAAGTGTCTCCTGCATCTTCATCTGATCAGTGGAGATGTCCACCCCAATACTACAAGCAGCATTCCTCAGTTAACAGCTGCCTATCCCAGTGTCTTTATATAAATCACCCCTCACCATTTGTGTCAGCACACCATGCTCTACTGTGGCAACCTGTGCCTTGATCGCACCCCTCCTGCACAGAGGAGCCACACCACAGCCAGCAGGGAAGCTGTGCCAGCTGCCAGGGTTATTTAACTCCTGGGAGCATGAGTCAGCCCTCCCCCACGCACAGATTATTAAGCACAACTCTGGTTTCTTCTCATTTTATAAGAGTGATTGAGTGCCTTTTATAACATGTTCTTTAGCTGAAGCATGCCACAAAGGTGCACCTCAGACAATGAATTTACCTGTTTCACCAATTTAAGAACTTGCCTGAAATGTTTTTTTTAACACACTAGCAAGTTCAAAGAGGTTAAAATATTCATCTGTTCACTCTACAATGTTTGAAAAAGATTTTATTTTCCTGTATCTCAAATGGATCTGTCAAATACTTAAACAAGAGGATACAATAAAGATTGCAATAAGTCATCTGAATTTTATCATAAAAATTGTTTAAGTCTTCTAATGGAGAACAAATTTAGATCAAAGGCATTCTGAGCTACCAGAACAATATGAATAATAAGTTCCTTTCTTTTTTTATCTACTACATAGAAAGAAACTTGATCTTGTACTCAATAATATTTGTTAACTGATGGTGACTAGATGCCATCCCAATAAGCTGACCCTTTTTTGGGTCATGCAGAGAAGTGAACTGACAAAGTCTTTGGGCCCTTCCAATTTGATAGGAAGAAACACAAGGATAGAGAAGCAGTAGTGAGCAAAGAGTGTTTTGAATCTGTTATCCATTAGAGTTTTGTTTGCCTTAATCAACTAGATGCATAAATACTTGCTGTAACTGATATTTATGCCAGTGTACACTGCTTGATAGTAGAATCACAAACACCAGTATCTTAATACTATATTCTTACTTTCACATCTGCAGCTTATGGATACAAATGACTATCACTAATTAGAAAATTTCAAAGTAATGAGTTAGTGATTCAGCTATACTATTAAACCATATTTTAATAATTAACTGTTATGAAACTCAGGTTAAATAAACCAGACATGATGAAAAATAATTATAGCTTACAACTTCAGCAGATTAAATTATTCTCGTGGAAAGAAGGGATGCGGCCACAAAGCTTTTGACATTTTTCCGAACTGTCTGTAAGCAAACTAGAGAAGTTGATATCTAGGGGATATAAAGCTGGTTGGAATATTACATAAAGTTAGAGAAGGCACTTTTTAAGCTTGCAGTCATAGAAAGCACTGCTAAAAGTCATGAAGACAAGCAACTTTAAGAAATTATACAAGAGATCTGGAAAGGGAAATATGGAATTACTTGGCGTCTTAAGATGTGCAAAGCCTGGTAAAGACTGGAACCAATGATGGGGTATCTGTGTTGTGGAAAGAGCTCTGGCTCTTTTTTGGAATAACATCCCAACCAACCATGTGCTGAACATGGCAGCTGTTGAGAAACAGGGAGGCACTGTGCTTAGGTACCTAAGAGGAAGGAGAGGCTACAAGTTATATGAATGAGCTCTTGCACTGGCTCGGCAGAAGTGATGACTCATGTGGACAAATATACTCTAGTTTTGGGGCTATCAATTTCAAGAATGACGTGGTCTAGCTGAAAAGAATATCAAAGAGCAGTGTGATTAAAGGCCTAGAAAACATTTACCAGGAAAGATTAAACGAATTAGGTGTTTTCTAGCCCACAAGAACATAGAACGGAGGGGGGATTTAATAACAGTATCAAACTATACAACAGATTTCTTCAAAAAGTAAAAGGAATTTCTTTTCTATGACTATAGGGAAAAAAGTTTATGTCCTTTAATTGCAATAAGAAATACCTTGTTTAGCTATGACAAAAAATGCTGCCCAAACTTCCTACAAGTCTTATATTAAGGATGCTGGAGCAATACAACTCCTAGAAGGCTGTGAAATATTAATTTCTGCAGGTTTTTAGAACCCAGTTAGATAAGCATATATCAGCAGTGATATAGGAATAACTGTTTCTGTCTTAAGAATACATTAGACATCTTTCTGAGATCCCTTGCAGTCCTATGGGTCTATGATAATCAAAACTTATCTCTCTTTGCTTGCTGATATGGAACCTCTCAACTTTAAGAAAGTCATGTATCTCTTATGACCAGCTGCTATATTTCAAATATGCTTTTTTAATCACTGCCCTTCTGGGATGATCTTCCCATGAACTGCTTCAAGATGTGATGCATTACACTCCAAAATATCCTTATTGTTTACAAAGGCTCAGTAACACTTCACTTGCTAGTGTGCTAATGCTGTCATATGAGACTTTTGTAGATACTACCACCTGAATTTCCACATATATGACTATCCACTTTGTTTCAGTTAATGTGTTATGTTTTAACTGTGTGCTCTTTGGGGCAGGGTTTATCATTGAGCTTTTAATTTCAACAGTGCTAAGTACAATAAAGTCTCCACCATCTGTGAATGTGAGCTGCCATGGTAGTACAAACAATACTGACACAATGTGCTAACAAACCAACACAGCAGGGTGCCATGGGAAAGAGCTGAAGATCAGTTTCAATGTGACTGGCCATGCAGCAGAGAGTGTTTGCAGTTGGTTTGGTGTCACTTCAGTCTGGGCTCTTTCCGTGGAAAATCCTGCATCAGCACTGGATGCTGGTGGGTACTGCACAGTTCCTGCTCACCCAGGGAATGCATGTCCCTTTTTATCTGGGTCTTCCTGAAATTACTCATGGGCCCCCAGAAAAATCATTCAGCTGTCCCTTCTGTTTGGCCTGGCTTTATTTCATCAATGATGGACTTTCCATAGCCACACTCTTCTTTGGTTTTATTTTAAACTTGTTACAGCCCTGGTAAATTATTTCTATTTTGCAAAGTACCCTTCGATTAAGCAACATTAATGACAAAGAGTAATATAGACTTTGGGGGTGGATACTGAGTATATTCCAACCTTCTGGTTAAAGCTGATTATAATCCTGCCTTCCCCTGAAGTGATTTGATCTCATGAAACATCAAGCAGCCTAAGGAACAGTTTTTTGGCTGGAGAGATTTTTTTGTCATTTGGCTTTGGGTATTTTGAAATTGTAGCATTTACATTTGGCAGATACCCCCATAGATCTCTTTCTAAAGTGCCTGAAAACACTTATACTTTTCACAGTCTTCTGTTTAAATTGCTTTCTGCCTCTGTGAGTGCAAGGGAACCATCATGGTTATTCCTGGCTTTCCATTTTTCTTCCAGCTGTGTGTCAGTATCCCTGAGTCTTACTTAATGGGTGAATCCTATCTCAGGGATGTCGTTAACTAAAATAATACTCATGCTGGCTCAGAACAAAAGTCCATTTCATTTGGCAGTGTTTCTAAGGGGGCAGTGCCTACAGTGGCACAAGAACATGACAGGAAACCATAGAGAAAGCTCCCCTGCTGCAAGGATCTGAGGCTCAGAGACTTTCAGGGGCAAAGGCAATGCTTTTCTTATACTTTTAAAAGTAGCCCAGGAGTAGATTTTATTATGCTGTCCTACATCTTAAGAAAAATACAATGGGTGCCTCAAACAGAAAATTCTATATGTAATTTTAGAGGCTATACAGCAAATACATCCAGGATCATTCCTACAACACAAGGAGGTCCCAAAATTTTTTTCACTACCCTATCCCTATTATGATTCAAAAGCAGACATGCAAAGGGTTGAATGATCAGGAAGTCAGATAGAGATCTGTTGGTTCACTGCAGAGCCTACCACTCAAACAGGAGGTGACTGTCAGAAGTACACAATCTCCACAGGCAGTGTTCACTCTTCTTGGGAAATGAACATGGTGCACTCAGCAAGTTCTCTAAGCACCATATAAAATTAAGAATTCTGAGTGGAATAAATAGCAAATATAGCTGTCAGAGGCGTTTGTGAGCAGTAATATCTGAAGATGGAGCAGGGTGATTAATGGAAAGCTGCACTCCTGCATAATAAAACCTGTTCTGTTCACTTTTACACATCAGTGACCCAGAAAAAGGAATCTGCAAAATGGCCATAAATATGGTGATTAAACAAATCTGGGCAAGGACAGTTTAGCAATATGAGAGTTAAAATCACAACAAACAACAATTTAGCTGGAACAGGGATGTGGGGTAGATGCCCATATTTAATTCAGCAGTAAACAGGTGACATGGAGAAAGCTAAGAATAAACAAATGAAAAATCTAAAATACCTTTAGGACAACACATATGAATATTGGAACTGTGACAGAAAGCAAAAAATAAGTCTTACGTGTGTATATATTAAGATAATTTTATCTAGAAATAGACCAAAGAGGTGCAACTTGACAAAGTTACCACACATACCTGCTTCAATGAGCTTAGAAGCCAGGCAGAACACGTGCATCATTGAAATGCAGTAATTACTGATTTTCCTGTGATGTTTTTATTCCCTTATGGGTGCAAAGCTGAGAGACGTGGCCGAGAGCCAAAGGCTGAGAGGAGGACTGTGTGTTCCCACAGGTGCACACTTACCCACAGGGCCTGTAGGTGAAGACAATGTAGCTCTCCTCGTCGCTGCGCTCGATGAAGGTGACGCAGGTGTACTTCTCCCAGTGCCGCATGGCCTGCTTGAACATGGCGCGCTGCGTGCCTGCAACGGCAATTGCAGCACATGAAACCACAGCATCCTCCCAAATGCACCTTCCTTCTTACAACCAGTGCGAGGAATATGGGCCTGGAAGCAGTCAGTGGATCACGAAGCCCTGTGTGTCCCAGTAGTCCCGTGTATGGCAAGATTCCAGCTAAAGGGATACTAAAGGCCGTCAGTTCATCCTAACAGATGTGCCTGCAAGGGGGCTAACACTGCCTGACACCCCCCAGTAAATATAAATCCTGCCATAAAGGTCACGACTATGTTACACCAGAGGAAGACAGCAAAAGAAATACAGCGCTGCTTATGTGCCTGCATCAGCACAACATTCACTAAGCAATTTCCCAGATGAAACTATCAAGTGAACCACATTGAGGGAGAGGAAAAAAAGAAAAAAAAAAAAAAAAGAAAGAAAAAGAATGAGCAAGGTTGACTAACTTTACATCATAGCTATCTATCTAGTAGAAACAAAAAAAATTTAAAAAAATTCTACAGCCTTCAAGTCTGGACACCAGTTTAATCTAAGCTATGCAAATAGGCGTACTGGTAAAAACAATTCATTAAAATAAGGCTGTCATGAACAGGGATCAGTATCCCCTTCTTTGCATCAAAATCTCTCAGAAAACAAATGATCCACCAAAAGTGGGAAATTCAGAATTTGGTAAAAGCGCACCTTTGATTTTAAAGCACACAGTTGATTTTAAAATGAGAAATACATTCAGAAAAGGTCAGAACTCTCCTCTACATGCAGAATCATCCAGGCCAACTCTGAGCACAAAACAAAACTTCAGAGAGCAGAGCAATGTAACTTCATTGTGTGACAAAAGACAAAGCTTACTGACATAGAGGCAACATGTGACAATATATCTGTGTTTCTTCTGAGCTGAAAATCCACAAAGAGTATTATCTGGCAAGAATGTGCTAGCAGAAATACACTCACCTTGCGGGCTAAAACATGGGATAATTAAACAAACAAAAAGATCTAACCTTTTTAAAACTTACAGACAACAAAACCTGAAACTTTGTAAAAATAACAAGTTCAAATCACATCAGATTCTAAGAAATAAAGGTTATTCCATCCCATCTTGCCCTTTTCTTTTATCTTTACGGCATTTTTTCTGAGCTTTAGAATTTATCTTTCATTATGAAAAGGCAAAATCTTTAATATGGTGCTTTCATTTAGTTTCCTACAGTTATTTCAGAAGACTAATCCTAATGCAAAGGTCACATTTGGCACAGTACTAGGTAAATACCCAAACTGAAAACCCGACTGTAGCTGTCAGTTTGAAAGAAATGGCTCTGGTTTCTCCACATACAATGCGTGAGCATTTGCATGTTTCTTTTAGTTCCCTGTATCATCATATACAATAAATAAGATGCTATTTCATATATTTTCCCTCATCTCTTTGCTTTCCTTGCTCCATTTTTGTTTTAAATTATCTCTTACATCCACATTGATATTGACCTGTTTACCTTTTCCAAGGATAACAAATGTTTTAACTTTTTCTACGGTTTTCTGCTAAGAATTTTATATGTAGGGCAGCCAGTCTTTCTTTTTGTTATATACTGTGTCTGTGTGTACCCATTGGAAAAACCAAATTAGGAAGGACAAAACACATTTGAGTCAGTTTGTTAAGTGAAATCAGTTTAGAAGAAGACATGTCACACCAGTTAAATTGAAGATATTCTCATGCTAAATATACTGCATTAAAAAAAAAAAAGAAAAACTCCTTGACATTCCATTACTTAGGCTCATGGAAACAAATGTGCAACAAGAAATATTAGGTAAAGAAATAGAGCTTTCCCTCTCTAAAATGTTGCGATACATTTTTTATTATGTAGCTTGCCTTTGAAAACACTTAAGTATGACTAATATTTTCAAAACAGATGTACTTCAGGCCTGTTCCAACAGAAACCCTTCTACTGACTTCCATAGCATGACTTCACTTTTAAAAACTAAAAAAAAAAAAAAAAAAGGAAAAAAGGCAGGCAATTTTTAAAAAATTATCTTTCTTCTTTTCATGCAAAGCACAGAGCTTACCAGTGAAATTTCCACCTATTACATATGGAATGACACCACCTGGCCATATTCTTTCTGTTCGTGATGTAGCAGCTCTGGGAAATCGGTTTTTCTCATTTTTCCCTGAGAATTTTACAGTAGTTCTTCCTTTAGATGTATTATTTTGCTCAAAACCTGCAATGGTAATTAAAACACTGAATGAGATCACACACACATGAAAAAGGAGAGCAATTCTTTTCTAGCAGGTCAAACTCAGATTCTTTTATACCCTTTCAAAGCAGCACATGGCTGTTTCATGACAGTCTATTATTACATAGTTTTCTGAGAAAGACATGAAGTCTGAATCTTCGTGTTTTTGGAGTATATCTAGAGTAATAATCTTGCACATATGTTTATCAACTGGAATGCACATTGCGTAAGTGCAAGTAAATTTTCTCATTTAATAAAAATATTTAAGAAATCACACTCCCTGTGGTTTTGGTGGTGTTTTTTGTATTTAATTTTCTCTGGATTTTATTTTTTTCAAATAAATGAGGATTTTTCCAGCAAAGAATGTCAGAGTTCGGACAGAATCAAACTAATCAAGACATTCACTATCCCTTTCATTTTTATTGTATGATCTGAAAAAAGCAAGTGCAATGACCATCTTTAAAGCACTGGACAGTAAGAAATCATACATTTTTCATAAACTAACATTTGGAACCCCATGGGTAGGTATTACTCATGGCTGGAATTTCTTTACAAGAGAAAAAAAATGTCAATAATTTTCAGGGATACTACCACCATTCAACCCATTACAGGCAAATCTTTCTAAATCAGCTGAAACTTACTGTGCGAACAGAAAAGGAAAAGGGTAGTTAGACAAGGACTTGGACACCAGAATAGGTGCTTCTGAACAATTTGTAAGTTGGTTTCTAGATCTGGCCAGTTGATCAAAATTGACCCCTCAAAAAGTGGTTAACAAACCCTACTCAGTGCACTTGAAGCCTTTTTTCTTATTCCTGGTGGAAGATTACATTTTCCCTCTGTGAGAATCCCTTCTGGTACCAGCTGCACTTGAGTATTAATGACCATGTCAGAATCAGGAAGGATTCCAGGGCAGAGTCATGGTAAGGAATGTCAGCATAGCCGCAAGGCTGAGAGAGCAACAATAGGAAGACAGCGAAGAAGCTCTGATAATTGGGAAGAAAAGCCTGCCTCTGTGACAAGCAACATGTAACTTGCATTATACCAGGAATTATACAGAAAATTCCAGGGTTAAAAAAAAATAAAATTAAAAAAAAAAAAACAAACCAACCAAAAACAGGTAAAGCAAATGACTCATTACACAACAAATTACACACAAAGTGTCTACAGTATAGGCAGACTCTTTACCGAAAACCATTTTTATACTTAGTATGCAGTCATTACTGAACCACAGCAAACGTTTATTTAAATGTTTTACCATTCCAAATTATTTTTATTTGGGCTTTTTAGAAGTCTAAGCAAGAAATTTATTCCAAACTGTGCCCAAAAGATGACAAGAATTTATGCAATACTAAAATTTTAATTCTCCTTTAAAGAACAAAGATTATATATCAAAGCATCTCTGCAAAGGCAGTTACTGTGCTCTGTTTAACCCAATGTGGTGCAATTACAATGGAGTTGCACAAAATTTCCTTTTTGAAGTGAGGTTTCACACAACATTAAAGTGATGTCTTCTTGCATCAAATATAGAGTGTAAACTCAGCCAGAGTTAGGGGGGATTCCACTTCTATGTGCTGCTCAATTTAACTACATTCATACTGACAAGAGTATGATTAATGTAAAAATATGCTTGTTCAGCACAACACACCACAAATGCTTCACAGTATGAATCATCAGAATGCCCCACCTGGAGCCAGAAAAAAGTAGGAAACAAACTGAATTAGCAGCTTTGCAGCATAGTCTACTTGCAGTGAAAAGACACTGCATTGACATTAGTTAAGCCCATAACTGCAAACACAGTTATAAAACAAAGCTAAGCAATTTTTAATATAACATTTAAAACTATGTGTTTTAGCTTTCAGATTTCATGCTGGAAGAAGAACTCTAAGAAAATGGCAAAAAGAGCTAATTTCTTCATGGCTATTCTTGCACTAATAACTTGTTTATGCCAACAGTAATACAGAAAGGCTTTAAAGTGTTAAAGTACTATCATCATTAATGTTCACGATACACTATCACATCAGGCAACTTGCTAATTTAAACAGTGAAAATACCAGAGCCAAATCTTCTTATCCTCTCTATAAGCTGATAGAGGGCACTGCGCTTTTTTGACATTCCATGCTCTCCAAAGCCACCTTTAAAAGAAAAGAAAAAAAGAAAGGAATTTCCAAAAGTGAAAATGGTGGAATTTTACACACAGAACAACCATATTAGCCAAGAGAGGCATCCTGAAGGAAGCTTCATATTCTTCGATAATTTCCATAAAAACATTTCAAGTACTCTTGACAATGCGATAAAAACACATGATTAGCTGAAAATCTTTCTAATATGCATTCCATGAATATAAGCCAACATGTCTTTGTTATTCAGGCAAGTCATGACAATTACATCATCTAATTATTATTTGGAGCTTTTTTCTTCCTGGTGACCTTGACATCCTCAGAGCCATATTGATTGACAGCTAAAAGGGTTACTCTCAAAGAAATTTCCTGAACGCATTCCATAATTTTCTCATTTCAAGGGAGGGGAAGGAGAAAAAGCAAACAGCCAAAGTTTCATCAGAAAACAAACAAACAAACCAACCCAGCAAAACTTAATATGGTTGATTTTGCCATGAAGTATTTGTTTTTCTTTGCTAGCATGCAAATAGAGATGTCAATGTGCTTTTAAGGCCTTGAAGCATCACATGCTGGCATATACTGCAGTAAGACTGGGCAGGTATATATACATATATGTCTGTGTAATTACAGCAGACAATGAAAACCTAAGATAGGAAGTAGTTTATTTTAACATTTACCATGCCATTTACAGAAATAAAACACATTTCTGGGTTTACTGTGTCTGGGTCTGCTACAACACCCCTTCACACATAAAGCTTCTACAGCTACAGGTGGCTTTTCAAACACCAGTAAACCAGAACCAATAACACTGACTATGCTACATGAGTCAATTAAATAATTCAGAATTGTTCTGAAAGTTTTGTGATTTTAGAGGTTTGCAGTAAGCTGTATTTTACAAGTCACTACTTGTTATAGGACAAGAGAGTTTCTAAACTACTTTAACAACTGAAAAAGTAAAAAGATACAAAAAAAACAGACCATTGAAACCTCCAACACCACTAAAATGGGCTTTCCCAACTTTCTATTAAAAATTTTAATATCTATGCAGAAAATATATTTTTTTACACAGACTCTTAAATTCATATTACAGATGAGAAAATTCCATATAAGGCAAGTGAGTGTGTGGCTGCTCAGTGAATAACAATGTGCCTAATTATTTGCATTATGCTGTCACATAGCTGCTGGCTCCCTTGAGAAAAATTTTCCAAATTTTTAAAAACATTTTAAAGAGATGAGGTAATAGATCAACACATTCCTTTCCAACAAGTTGCAGGGTAACTATAACATAGAATGCAGAGGATAGAACATTGATCATCATTAATGTAATTGTCTCTCACGTTCACATTTGTCTTATAAAATAAGGCTTATTGTGAAGCATTCCAAAAAAAAATTTAAAAAATCATTATAAGCATCAACTGTCAAACATACCAGAAAACCCCTAAAGAATCCTTTAGTTACTTAAGTGTTGTACTATATTTTTAGCGGAAAAAAAAAACCCAAAACACTCTTCTTTCTTATTGCAGTCTGTGTATTTCATTTAGTGAAAACCCAAAGAAAAAGTCTCTCAACTAAGCTATCTCTAAGATAACATGCAGCCTTGCCAAACCATATAGACCAAAAAAGTTTTAATTCCTATTCGCTGCATCTTCTCATAATTCAGGCAGGGTAAAGAGGATACTTTTGGCAGTTTGGACTTATAAAACTACACACACCAATGTTATCAGCTTTACTGTTTATTTCTGTTTACAGTAATTACGCATTTTGCTTGTACAAAATGAAAAATAAAATGACAGAGCCATACTCCAAGAAGCTCACAGATTATCTGACCCTACAAATCCAGGCAGAAAATCCTCACAAAAAGGAGCAGTCACGTAATGTGAATCATAGCCTGTGAGCCTCAGGATTTTAATTAGAGTTGCAATAACAACTGTGACTCCACCACTTCCTCTTGATGGTTTACAACCAAGTACCTAATCCTTTCACCTGATGTCACCTTTAGTCTGTGAAAGTCTACAATAGAAAGTGCTCAGAAACCAAGCTTACAATTCATTGCCATTGTGTCTGTAATTAAGTCTAAATTTTGTTTTCTAGATTACAGATATCTAGCATTGCTTTTATTCCTTTTCTAGTTGCTACCCAATACTAATGAGCTAGTTGGCATTTTGCTCTTTTGGAATTAGGGGAGATGAGCACACAATTCCTAGTTTAAACATCAAGGATGTTGTAAATTTAGGAAAATAAATTACATATGTGAAGTGTAAAATTGACTTCTCTAATGCTCTTTTTGGAAAGATCAAGAATGTTGAGGGTTCACTGAGAGCAGTTATGAAGTCATTAACTTAGGAGAGTTTTTCTCCAAAGTTTAGTCCCACTGATCATCACAAGTATATCAACTTTTTGTGCAATAAAGGTAGAAACAACTGATGCAAATGTATTGGCAATACTTAACAGGGTGATTCAATATCCTGAACAGGATACAATCCACAAGAAAAGATACGTCACAAAACACATAAGAAAGGAAAAACTAAGTATTAGAAAATTAAATATAATTTTTAAAATACTTAGAAATGGGTATTTTTCTTTGGAGATTAAAAAATAATAGTATCTTTGCAGTTAAAAAGAAAAAGTAGAAAAGCAAAAAGAAGTGGGAGTCAGCAAGCCAAAGAAATCACTCAACTGGATCCACTTTAAAGGGGAAATGACTGATTATGTTCTACATTTTTTCCACAAAACTAGTGCCTGAGATATCTTCAAAGGCAATTAAAACTACTTGTTTGGAGGAGAGGTGAGCAGAGAGACCACTAATTCTAAGATCCAGTCCAGATCTAGATGTGATCAAAAGTTTTTCTGGTTTGGAAAAACGAGTGGATGTAAAAGGACATAAAATAAATTTTCAAGTTGTCATAAAAATACTTGAATCACAGCATCTACTTAGAATGAACAAAAATATTTCAAAATATATCAATATTGAAAGCTTAAATTCAAAATTGCTTCTTTGGTCTGAATTTTTTTTTCCACATATCAGGAATAAGTTATGGTAGCTCAGTTCAGGCATAAATAAATCATGCTTAACAGAAAAAAAAAATTCCAGTAATAAATTTTTACATTTTCTAATAACATTTTTTCCAGACTTTTCTCAGTAAGTTGGCTTTTTTGTACCATAATCTGAAAGTTTACAAATTCTCAGTTATCAATTTACTAATCACAGCTTGAAAGCATAATTTTTAGACATTAGACAGACATCCATTTAGGCATGGATTATGTTTTCTCTCTTGCAAACAGACATTTACACATTAAAAAAATCTCTTTATCTATCTGTCTGAACACCCAGCTGCCTCTGTTAATCAGATTGCAGCTTCTGGTGCTAATGCATTGTATGTTAACAAGAGCATAGAAACGTGTATTAAAATGTCAAATAAATAGTTGGTTTTTTAGACAAGGCATATCTAGCAAGGATGGCAAACACATTCTAGTGTTTCCTCTAGGTCTGGGTACAGAACTGGGTGAAACAGTAAAAAAAAGGCAAAAGGAAGGGTTGCAATGCCAGGCTTCCAATTTTGCCTCCAGGATACCACATATGTTCTCCACGGTGTGTTTGGGCTCTGCTATCAGGAACTTTCAGTGATGAAATCAAAGCTTTGTACAATTTCCTTTCCCACATGACCACCTGCAGAGCAGACTCTAATCTTCCTACCAGTTTCTGCTCCTCAATTCAACAAGACATTTTTAAACAGAAATGCTGGAATGAAATTAAATGCTTTGCTTCTCTTGTCCCTAATGTGAATCTATAGCCTTTGTTTAATAACTTTTCTAAGTGTAAGCTAATGTTATCCAAGACATTATACTGACTTTCCACATTTAAAACACATATTGCCTTCTGCGCAGAATTAACAGGAAAAATAAATTAAAACAAGGTTGAAGTAGCATACCTGTGTTATGGCCAAGTCTTTCGTTGGATTGCTGTGTAAGGTCAATCGTCCTGTCAATTTGAAAGATTTTTAAGTCTTCATCATCTAAGGCAATATCTCCCCAAAAGACAGCTTTAAATAAAAAAGAGCTCAATTTAATTAAAGAATTACTTGGACAATAAAGCCAATCTGAAGAATATAATGCCATGTTTACAACCTTTGGGAAAGTTTATGACAAACATATATTTACATCACATATATTTCCTTACCGATCTACATTTTTATGTGGAGAAAATAAGAAAACTACCTAGTAAAAGACTAGCAACTTATTCCAGAATCTTCATCTATTTGGTTTCTTTGTACATTACCTAAAGGCAGTAACTTAAATCTAGAGTCATTATAGTAATAATTTTTTGTATGTAGTTTTCTCTATGTAAATACAACAAAGCATAAAAGACCCTGAGATGTGAATATTTGAACTATGAAGTAAAATATATACATTTCTGAGAAAACTGAACCCTTACTTTTCCTAACATCTTTCTAAAAATACTAACTATTGAAGGAGTTTTTATTATGTTTTGGTTGCTTTATATATCACATTATGTTTTGCTCAGATAATTAAATCTGTTTTCTGTTAAACTGAGAAAAGAAAAATCCTTTATTTTTTATTCTTCTTTCAGTTTATTTGTATGCTTTCCTTTTATATTTAATCTCACAAAGGATCCTTTCAATTTCTTTACTTTTCTAATCTCCAATCTCTTTTTAACCTTCCTTTGGCCTTTTTGGTGGATTTCTTCTTCTCTCTTTGCTTTTTCTTTTGCTCTATTTTCTTTCAGGTTTTTTTCTTTTTCCCTTCTTCGTAGGTAACTCATCTTCCCTAAGCTGTCTCTACAACTCAGTGGGCCATGATACTCCCACTTCCAGGAATTCGGGATCTACAACCTCAAACTTTCATCTCCACCTGTTTTTGCTGAGATTTTATCCCGAGGTCTCCCTGCCAATTCAAACATAGCATTAAAGCTGAACTCAACAGCCATATTCTCAACAGCCAGGAATGAAGTCAACAGAGCATGTACCAATTAACAGGAGCTGAAAGTGGTTGTTGATCATCTTTACCCAAATTCCTCCTTTTCCTGTTCCTTCAGAGTCACAAAACCCCTGGATTCCATCTCAGTTTCATCTTCAACTCCTTTCCTTCTTTCCCCCATCAAGGTAGACATCAGTAACTGCTTGGTTTTTTGTTACAAAGCTCTACAGCAAACTTTCTTCACTTCTACCCAAATAAACCCTAGTCCCAAGTCCAGCTGTTACCAAATCAACCTCCCTAGTATTCCTCCATTCACACTGATCCTAAACATTGCTGTTAAATGTATTCCTCTTCTCTGTTTGCTTTTTATATCACAGTTTAAAGACCACTCATCAGACAATATTCTCATCACAGTAGTTTCATGTTGCTGCAAGAGTTACCCATTTCTCAGAATACAATGTTCACATTCATCGGCGTTGAATTAAATCCACTTTAAAAAGTTTTCACTTAAAAGATAGGTATTTTTAAATAATTCCAAGATATTGTATTGCCTCCTCCAACTTACATGATTTTTCCTGAACAAAAGGCAACTGTGAGAAATTATGTTGAATATGCCTTTAGCTTGCCTTGCAAAATACCTTTAAAACATCCCCAGATCATCTGCACAGAGCTAATAATGAAATTATTAGTGAAACGAAAAATTAACCTTTTCAATTCAAAACATAACCAATATTTTATGTCTCCTCCAAATATTAATATTTCTACACACATAGTTTTTTTACCCAAGATAATGGTTCTTAGAAACCACAAGCACTTGAGACAATTACTGAAATTGTTCAGTCTAGCACACTGTGAAACACTATCCTCCCAAGGATCACTGTTCTCATGCTCACGTTGGACACACTGGGGACATCATTCCTCTAGCTAACCTGTTCTCACCAGTGATGGTTTTACCATCACATCCATCAAGACACAAAGCCAGTAACAGCTCAAGATGTTTGTGTCTCTTTTCCCTTAAGCTCCTAGGAAAAAAAAAAATCTCAAATTATCAGGGTTTTGAACAGTGAAAGAAGAAAGTCCGTAGTCTCCATCTGCTTGAGCTAAATATTATTTACTCCTATAAACATCTTCTGGAGTTTTCTCTTGAATGCCATTCATAATGGGGACCTCTGTATAAGCACATGAACAGATTGCAAACTTGAATAATCAGAACAAAGTTGTAAAAGGAAGAAACTATTAACATTTCTGTCTATAGAGACACAGCTTCTGCCCCAGCAGAAGCCACACAGACTGCCCACACCAAACTCAATGAAGTGTTAAAGCTTAGTAGCAAGGCCATTTTTCTTTCCCGGTGATATTGAGAGTTAACAAAAGGAAGATTCCAAATTAACAATGGATGATGCAAAAGATAGCCCACTGGCAGAGATGCATTAGCAGAAATCACTGGTTTCTGTGTGTAATACTGATGTATAAATAGGAAAATCCAAGGCAAATCAAACTTCCTACTAACAATAAAGTAGAAAAAAAAAAAAAAAAAAAAAGGAAAATATCTGCCCTAGTCCTGGTGATGTATCTTTATCACTTTTACCACTTCACTGTGGAAACATTCACTTAAAGATGAAAATACAAAGAAATACTAATCTGTGTGAATTTGTCTGACATGAAAGTATCAAATTTGTGAGTACATAGGTAAAACATACATTAGTGTTCAGGCAGTGTGGAGTAACTTTGTTGCCTTAGAAAGGAAATTTTTGTTAAACATCTGGAGCATTAGCTAGGTTTTGATTAGCAACCAAGGACCAGGTTGAATTTACCAATAACATAACCACAGTAATTTAATAATAAGTCCTGATACAAGTGTCATGTAACCATAAACAAGTAAAGTATGTGACCAATACCAACCACATTCTCTGACACACTAAAGAAATATAAGTAACCACTAACATCAGAAATAGATAAGATTATTTAATTAAAATACAATGGGAAATTTGGAACTTTGTTCAGGCCACTAGCTCATTTTATTCAAGGCAATTCTGTTTTGCCGAAGGCAATTCTGTTTTCAGAAGTCAATAAACATGCCAAAACACAGCAATCTTGATAAAATGATCTCATTTGACTTTAGCAACAATCTAATAAGTGTCACTTTATTTCTACTAAACTAAACCTCTGATCACCTGAATTAATTTAACTTTACCTAGCAAAAGAAACAGTAGTTATCTGGATGTTCTTTAATTTCAATGCAGTCCAAGCAATCAGCAACTGAGACAAAAAGGGAGGTGATAACCGTTTTTTAAAATTTCACCTTTTAGTCCAATTAAAGGTCTGCACTGAATATTAATTCTGCCCTTCAAAGCAAAAATCACAACACTGATGGAATTATCAAAAAAGTTTAAAATTTATCCCCCAAACTTATTAAAAGTATCCTTTAATTTTTGGGAATGCCAGTTTAAGTGTCAAAATACTTTGTAACAAGAGAAGACTGTAGTTTTATCTCCTGCCTTAAAGCTTTTATGGCCTGAAACCATCTGAAGAAGTCACTTGGTATACTTCATCATGTCACAAACCAATGTTAACATTACTGAAAGCAAGCAGAGGATTGTTTGGGTATGCAAGGCATGGTGTTAAAGGCTTTGCTAAGAGCATGTTAGGATTAAGAGCTTTAGTAGCTCCCTCTAAGGAACTTCTGACAGACTTGATCAGTTCAGCTGTTCACTCATTTTTCACACATATTTAATTCATATGTTTCATCTGGAAAATTAACAAGAATCTGCTAATCAATTGACTAGGCAAGGAAACACAACTGAAAGAAATGGATAGAAAAACATTTAAAGTGTTCCAAACAGAACTTAATGTACCTCTACTTATTTAAGATTGTGTCATATTATCTCTTATCCTACCTATTTATTCAGTGATCACAAAAACTTGATATTACAGATGGCTTTTTTATTTTGAAAATGGAAGACTGCCAATGAACTTAAGAAATATCTGTTGAATATCTGAGACAGTATTAATTGCAGAGAAAAAGTAATTCAAATAGCTTTTATTATATAAAGGTTCTTAAGAAAAAATAAAATGGATCTTTTGGTCCAGTACTTGATGAAGACAATACTCTATCATACTAGATTTCATGCCAGATAGTTTTTGTTTTCTATTTTCGTATCTTTTATATGGCCCCAACATGATGCACTTAAATTCAACAGAGAGAATACATGCAGCTGTTTCTGAAAGGTGGACAAAACCTGGTTATGCAGTAAAGGCATGTTTTTCTGTAACAGAGGAGAAGGATTTTTGTAGAGCTGCTAAAATAGAGAAGACACTTAACCAGCAGATGCAGTTCTGCTTTCACACAACTCAAAAGCTCTCAGTTAAACAGCACCTTCAAAAGGTCTTATAAAAACAAAACACTGCCACAAAAACAGACAAGTTTGCAATCTGTAGCCAATTAACTCACCAGCACAAAACAAACAGGAAAATAAGTAGGATGTATAATTTTCAAAAAAGAGAGTTGAACTATTTTATGTTTGTAGATGTACACACATGGTATGAGTCAATGAGCCTATACAATGACAATAAAAACATCTTTCACAACTTCCAAGAAGTCTGGAAGAAAGAAATTATTTGCTAAATACCATAGGGCTGCAATACGTAGTAGGATGGCTTATTCTAGGATTTGAAATATCAATTAACATGTAAGTCTGCAAAAAACAGACAGGAGTATGTTCTTATTATTGGAATAACAGAATTATCTACTTTAAGCTTCATCACAATTCCTCCTACAATTTTGCTTTTTAAAACTCAAATCATAAGCAGCCATTTTTTAATAAAATATAGTCCTGCTAGCATTCATACCAATACTAGTACCAACATCAGATGCAAGTAAGCTGGGATTGCTGGTGTTTGTCCCTACAGCACAGCAGCACAGCCCAAGAAAACCAACTTGACCTTGGGGTAGGTCGGGACCACTCAGCTAGCCCTCAGAGACCAACACCACCCAGAAACCATTCCCAGGGCCTCATTTGGTCTGATGACTCCTCAGAGAAACATGTTCAACTGAGACCTTCCCAAACTGAGATGTAAACTGTGATCTTGTCCTGTGAGTAGACACAGAATTTTGACAGAGGGATTACTCCTATACTGAGAAGATACCAATGAAAGGATTAAGGCAATACTAGAAGACATTTCAAAAGCAAAGCCTCAAATTTTGGTGTGTTACTGGGAGGGCAAAGCACATGCAGCTTCATCCCTATTGCAGAAGCTGCCAAGAATGGACAACAAAAAATAAATAAATAGAAAACTGCAAGGCATAACAAGGAAATCTGCAGAGCTCCTTTAACATCCTTAAAGGTGATATGCCCAACACAAAGCAAAGCCTGCCAGTAATTCATGCAGTAGGAGGTGTCAGAAAGTGTGCTGGACAGCTTCAGGGCAGATATTCATCTAAATCCACATGCACAGCAGCTCTAATTAGCAGACTCTTCTATAGCTGAGTCATTGAGCACTTCCCTGTAACAGCACAGCTATGAGCACTAGGTTCTGTCTTGGTGAGTCACTCTATTCCATACAATCCGTTCACATTTATATAACTGCCTCTAAATCTGAACAGAAAATGGAAAGATTCAAGCTAAGTAAAGACAATTTTACATCATCACAAGGACAGCAACATACACTACTGAGAATAGTGTATGTTGTTCTTGTAATGAGGTAAAATTGTCTTTACTTACTAACCTTATTCTCTATTACCATTGTCTTCAAATTATTTCAGTCTTTGCAAGATTTTCTGGTGCAATACACTTCTTTTTAGAAATTATCAAGCTGAGAACAAGACAGGGCAAATAAACAGCAAAAGATCTTGTGTACAACCATGAGCATAACACTGCACACCATACCCTGAACTCTTTCCATCACTGTTCATCACAAGTGCTACCTTCAGCTGTAACTGTGCAATAAATTTCCACATTGCCAGACAGTGCCCACAAAACTTTCAAGCAAGAGTTAATTTAATCAAGTGTTAAATAACTACCCAAATTAATTTGTACTTTTATTGGACAAAAGTAAGCCAGGGAAGGGAAGTTAAGTGAAACCTTAAGTGAATAAAATGAAGGCCAAGGTAGCCTATTTTCAAAGACACATAAAAAATTAGCTATTTCATGATTTTCAGCATGCAGCATTTCCAAATCTGCACAACTCTAAGCAATTGTCACAGAAATAACAGATATATACTGAAATAACCTATATACTTGAAAAAGCTCACACAGGCACACCTGAAAAGGGACGTAACACCTCTGACAGGCTGCTTCCATGTTTCCACATAAATGATATAAAATCACAAATTCATCAACACTCACACCAATTCTATTTTTCAAACTCACAATCAGAAAACAATTTTCCCTAAGAAATGTATCATTTCCACTTCTATCAGAAAACAAAATAATGATGACTGAATACTTTAAACATCTCCAGACTACACCAATTGGAAATTCATTCCTCCATGTTTTGAAAGTGGCATCCCTTGACAACAGCTCACATGGACACACAAAGCTATCCAGAAATCAGCCAGATATATGTGGTAGTGGTGTGGCCTTAGAAGAACAAATTGTAATGCAATTTACTAGAAACTTTTATGACACTATTTCCATGTTGACAGCATTACCTGCAACTCACCAATGTCTCATGTCATCCACCCCTAGAAATCTTGCCAGCGTTCCCCACACACAACACCTTTGGCTTCCTTCCTTCCTTTGACCATGTGTTCACATTTATAGGTAAGGTGTTGGCAAGGCAACATCCCTATTAGGATATTCAGGTACAATATACTTTTCTCAGAAATCATTAAAACAAGACAGGGCAACTAACAGGGAACTAACTCCTTATTGCTGCTCCCAAGTCACACTTATGGAGCCCCATCTGAGGTATGCAGCTTTTCACTACAGCCACTCCACACTATTTTCCAGGAAGTGACTACCAACTGACCCAACTAGGACAGAAAAATAACCAGGTAGGACCTGACTAGGGACACAAAACAGCTGTAGAGCCAAAGATAGGAGAAGAGAACCACGGGAAAGCCACCCACCATCCCACAGAGTCAACTAGTTCCAGACAGCGCTTCCAGGAGCACGGCAGTCACATCACAGGGCAGGCAGGCCACACGGTGGGTGGCATGCAGCACTGGGGCATGTTGTGCTTTTTCAAAGCGGGAAACACCTCATATAAAGCAATACTCGTGAGGAAAATGGAATAACTGTGACAACCTTTATCAGAGTAGAACTTTCACTGACCCAAGGAGACACCTGTAGAGCTTGATCTTTTTGAAAGGGGACACTAATTCACTAAATATGTGTCTTCATGGCACAGATAAATCTCAATTTACAAATATTCATTTACTCTGAGCTAATTCCAGTTTTTATTTTGTTCTTAATTTTAAAATAGTGATTTTTTTTCAAATCCATTTTCCTTCTGCTTTTTTAGTGACAAATTTCATATTTCTTTAAAAATAGTAAAATAAAAATAAAAACTTCAAAGAAGCAAAGACAATTCTGACAGAAGTTGCAATCTTAGGTAAAAGGACAAGCTTTACTCCTAAACTTACTGCAGTGTGTTTTGAGGACAGGCTCTTCAATATTGCAACAGCTACTCTGTGAAAGGTTTTGCTCTTGGTTAAGCTGTTCAACCTGGCAAGCTTCCTGCCTTTCAGTAACTATTTTCTTTTTTGTGCAAGATCATCATCAACACCACACATGCTTTGTAGCTGGTAAAACTGATTGCTCATATAATGGGTTAACCATTGAACTGAAGGCAGAGGACACTGCCCAGCAAACAGTAAAGGTGCCTGAACACTGTAGGCAAAACACGCAGCTACACAGAGAACTTTTCTTCACCACTCATAACTGCCTCAGGCCAGATATTGTCAAAACAATGCTACAGAGAAATCATCTCAAGGAGACCCATTTATCCATCCTACTATTAATATGCCTTACTATAATTTTCTACTATTTCAAGTTTTTAGTATGCAGAAACAGAAGTTAATAAAAAATAAAATGAAACATGAGGCTTTCTTCAAAGCAGTTATTAACCACTGTGAAAGGAAAGCCATAGCAAGAAACCAGTGACTCTTGGGAAGATCCATGAGTGCCAAAAATATAGGGCAATCACAGATAATGTTTGTTACCACAGCAAATGCTGAACTGCTTTATGCGAAACCACATGCACATAAACCATCATTTCCTGGCCCTGCTACTCCTTCTGCCACTGAACAGCAGAGGGGAGAAGACAATTCTCCATCTTCCTGGGAAAGTTGCTCATCACCCCTAGCAGAAACCATTGCAGCAGTATTAGCTGGACTAGCTTCAATTTAGTGATAACTGACTGTGACTTCTGGCACAGGACAAGAAGCTGACAGGTCATGAGGGCTTTTTTGCTGTTCCCAGACAGCTGCAAATGCTGACTTCTTCTGCTATAGTTAGCTTTATTAAGGAGAATAGAAAAATACACCGGGGGCAAATTCAGATCAATATTATCACAACAGTCATAATTACCCCAGACAGTCCTGTGTGACCACTATGATGCTATAATATTCACCTTCATTTTACTTTGAAACTCCATTACCCTGGATGACCTTAGGGTCAAGATCTACAAAATTAATTATATGGCTACACTTTCCTATAATTAAAAAAAAAAAAAAAACAAACAACTCCATGAGGCAAAATTGTAAAATCTTTTTATAAAATATAGAAAACTCAAACATTTAAGACTGCAAAGAAAAAACTAATTTCTTCTGAAGTTAAGAACAGATTTTAATTATTTCAGTTACTTAGAGAATAGGGAAATGGACAACTACAGAAATAAGCCACGCATAGATGAATGGAGAAAAATCCTTGTTGGAAAGAAAGTTGTCAGACTGAATGTGCCACCTACATGAAACAGCTGTTAGGGCTGAGACAGACACAGCAGCTGCACAAGGCCTCCCCAAAGATGCAAGTCGTAGACATTTTCATTCAAACACCAAGAAAATAGAATATCAGCACCAAACCAAGTGAATTACAAGCTAACAGATAATGCATGGCACAAGTCAAAAGATTCGTTTAAGTAGCAAAAAAGATCGAGGTAAAATCTTTTATATGCTTTTCCAACCTGCAGACTTAACAAAAAAGGTAACTTCCAAACCACTCCATGGAATTGAGGTATTATTGAATTGTAAGGATTTCAGAGAATGAAATCCCTTTCAAAGATGAAGAATAAAAATAAGAAAAGATTCATACATAAATAGACTACTGCTGGTATGGGGCAAGTCAGATTTTATCTCAACTTCAATTTAACATCCCAGCATTTCGGTGATAGTAAGTCACAAAATTAAATAAAAAATTATTATTTCTGATAAGATGAGGGATTAAATTTATAAACACTGCAGGAGAGTAGTAGTTTCCTGGTCATACACCTTTGTAGGCACATTTCCCTGGGTGCTGTCTTCTTCCACAACACTCAGGCAAGTCAGATATGAATGGCTCCCCCTGAAAGAATCCTGGTACAAGGACAGCACAATCATGGCCAAAGCCAGCAGAGCACAAGCAGCAGCACAGCAGGTCTGAGGGGGAAGCAGCAGCAGCAGGAATCTGGGGAGAGGAAACATAATAAAAAAAATAAAAAAAATAACTACTTAGATAAGCTATCTGGCTCTGGCATTACCAGTCTTCAAGAAATTCCACAACCATAACATCTTTCCTCTAGTGTTACAGGTTGTTACTATGGAGTAGAATGGGATAAAGAATTCAGTAATTAGGGAGAGAACTCCCCTAGCAATTTTGTTCTGCTACGACAAGAAGCCACAGCAACACTTCCTTTATAACTTGGCATTAGAACATAAGAAGCACGTCACAATAATGTTACAATAAAGCAGCACTGATATATGTGGAAACCCTCCCCTTCTGTACCTTTTCCTCATCTATGGGAAATGAAAAAAAAGGTTCATTTTCTCACAGACAAAATCCCAAGTAGGCTAAAGTAAGTAGTACCTTGAAAACAGAAAATCCTGAATAATCATTAAATGCAACCAAAGATTTATACAGAAAACCAAATGGCACAGAAAGGAAAGTGCATATCTAAGGGATTATCCGGCATTCAGGATCAAGGTTGTCATCATACCACATGAAATAAATATTGCTCCATTTACATCATCTTATATTTAAACATAGAGAATTATTAAACTGTATATAAATAAACCCCTATTATAGGTTTCAGAAGTGATTTTCATTATCAGCTGCAGCTTCCTGTTTCCATCATTTTTGTTATGAACCTCACTTAAGTCATTTCATCTCATATTTTAGCACATCATTCTGTGACTTGGCTCTGTGAAAAAGACAAGGAAAGAGACTAAATAGCTCTTAATGCTGCTTTTTTTGGCAGTGGTCCAGTGCTTAATACAGTCAGTTCTGGGTATTGGACCAAGGCAATTCTACATTTCTGTCTTCATATCCAGTAGTTGTCTCCTACCACATTTTTCCTTACCAGAGTACAAATTTTAGTCAATAAAGCTAAAAAGTTGAAGCCTGATTCCTTAACTCTGTATCATGCAATTCATGTAATCGTTTAAAATAGAAATGATGAGTCCCATGTATCACAAATTATTTTCCTTGCTTGCCTCTGAATACTGTTTCCTCCCTCTCCCTCCCCCCTTTGTAATTTAAGTGGTTGGGTTTTATTTTCCCATGGAGACTCTGTACAGCTGCTGATTATTTTTTGGACACAGCAAGTAAAAGAGAAAGTGAAAAATTATCCTCAGAGTTAGTGGGGTGACAGTAAATGTTCAGTGGAAAAGAAGTGATGTTGTCCAATGCCTAATACCAAGTTAAGTAGAATTTAATATTTGGTACATCTGATTCTTACGTAGCTTATTTTTCTGAGCAATTTTAGCCATGAGAATACTTGAGATAGAACTTATTCCATCGTTGTAGTATTTTTCCTCTTGATGGAAAAAATGAAACCTCATTTCATCTTTGCATTTATTTGTTTGCTCTTGAAAAGCACTATGCAGCATAACTGCTAAAAGCTCTTTCTAAATCCTTGGTTCTAACCAGTAAAGAGTATCAGCTTTCTGCAAGTACTCTGCTGCAAGCCAGCAGAATCCCCGCCCCGTTCTGAAGAGAATTATGGCACTGAGTCCACACTTACTCATTTCCTAGTTTTTGGCATGGTGGCAATACAAGTGTCATCCACAGAACTTAAGCGGGGGAGGCAGGGGAGAGGACACTAAAAAAATATACAACTTGAGCTTTCTCCTGTGCCAATAATTTCTTTGCAAGACTGTATTTATCCCCAGACTTGTGAGGCTGCAACCACTATTGCCACCCCCAGGCTGCCACAAACTGATTAGGTTAAATTGTGCAAATTTGCAGTGGGATTTTCATAAGGACTTACAGTTTCCTACTTGTTTGCAGCTGATTATCAGGCTGATGCATCACGAGCAAAATAAAATAAAAACAATCCTCTGGTGAAAAACACCTGAGCCCCATGAATCTAAATACAGACCATTCTGTGGTGTAAAATGGCAGCCATGTGAATGTTCAAGAATTTCACAAATCTTAAAAGAGAGCAAACATTTATACCTTGGTTATGCTTTCTATTTCCATAAAGTCAGCCTCATGCTGATCCTCATTTTATAAAGCATTTTAGCTTGCATATCAAACTGAAACACCTAAGGGCCAATTCAAATAACAGATCCCGACTTGTTCTCCATGTCAATCATGCTTCTCTTCTTGCCTTCATAAGCCACTGCAGCTCCTTATGCACTACTCACCACCAGATTTCTTGTGCTCCTTTCTAATAGCAGCCCATATGTTAGCAGGAACAGTGTCCCAGGGTCCATTTGCCATCCCACTCGCAGACACTGCTTCTTCCCCTTTCAGCTATAACAGCCTTAATTGCAGCTGCTATTTGCACAAATGCAGATAAGACAGATACTAAGTATTTAATTATTTTAATAGAGTTGTTTCTTAATTAATAAATATGTTACTGCCTAAGTTATTCTCCAAGTATTTTTAGATGTCTTTCAGTACAATTCAGGAGCTGAAACAAAGTACATGAGCCAAACACGATGTTTCTAGCCAGCTCACCCTGGGCTAGCATGGTCTGCTGGCTATGAATGCTGTGTCTTTTGACAGCAACACAGTGGTGACCTTAAATAACCTCTTAATATATCTCTGGAAATAGGAATTACACAATATGCTGAAAATACTAAGCTTCTTTCAAGCTCAGAGAAAATACAAATATTTAATATAGCTAACATTCAGAGCAAATATGCCAAATTAAATATTAACCTTTTCAGAGGACTGCTGTTTAGCCTATGGCACTAAAGATCTAATATTTCAAATTTCCTTGACTATTACCATTTTAGAAATAGAGAACTGTAGTAGGTTCTTTAACTCCTAGGTTATCTTCTTTCTTTATTCTTTTATGCTTGCAAACAGTTCAGAAATAAACATGAATATGTAGAAAACCAAGGAAAAGCACTTGACCAAGTAAAGAGCAGTCAGAAAACATGCTACTGTATCACTTACCCCTTAAGCAGACCATATATATTATTACTGTGTTAAAAAACTATTTTCATTTAACTCTTGGACATGGTGCTGGAGACAAATCCTATATTATCAAAAAGCATACTCCTGTAAATATTTGAGAGACTTGTGTTCCACATGTGGGAGGAAAAAAAAGCCAGGCACACAAAACATGCTTTCTTCTACCCACTATCTCTTCTCATATGAATTCTGCTCTGTAAATCTTAATCCTCCACGTCCACGTTTCTCACGTACAAACTGTGTCAGTGCACACACTTGTTGTGTTTCCCCAAGTTAATACAAGAGTAAGTGAAAATAGAGTTCCTAATAAAGAACAAAACAGAAGGATTTGCTGAGCCAGTGCTCTAAAGCAGAGCTCTTTAAGGCATTGGTCTTTTGAATATGAGAGTGCTCAAATAATACAGTGTATTTTGGGACAGATAGGATTTCAGGTGAATGATCCTGGGTCACTCCCTATGTTTGGAAATGAATGCTTTAAATTTTCTGTTCACAACTGAAATATCCACAGACTGTCATTTTATAAAAACTGATCTGTTGGAAGCTCTTTTAGGAAGACAAGAGTTCAGATTGTGGATTGGTAGCATGAATACTGCTTCAGTTATTAGACAGCTGTACTATCACAGCCCACTTGTGAAAATCATGTTATTCAGTTACTAGATATTCCAAAAATCTCAGATCCCAAAAAGAAAAAAAAATTATCACAACATGACTATTACTGGTATAAATACATTCATGTGGACAAATCATCCAAATGGTATATAAAAACTAATCTATACAAGTGTCAACTAGAAGCACCTTCACTATTGTGAAAATGAGTGACATGATTTATAAATTCTTCTTGCACTAGTTCCTAAAGTACAGGAAAAAAATAACCATATTTAAAGATAGTCAGATTTTTAGTACAATAAATAGAAATATATCACCAGAATCTAAGAAATGTCATGCTCAATTTCAACTGAAGGACTGACATATTAATCTTAGAACTAACGAATACCAAAAAAAGATATAAGGCAGAACGGGGATAGACAGGAAATTGTCATGTAATCTACAATACAATGTTGAAAAAAAAAAGAAAAAATAAAAATCCTGTACTACATGACCTAATTGTTTTTTTTTCATGGCAGACAAAAGTAAGAAGCATAGCTTTGGGTTGTGCATATACCAGAAAACTGTCTTTGTGGCATCCCAAAAGCTTTTAGCTTTGATGAATGTGGTAGAAAATCATGAATGCACAGGGGACACTTCAGAGAGCAGTAAATGACCTAACACGAAGGTTGAGAACAGAAGACATCTTCATGTGCTAAAATTACTTCATTTGTTTTCATAAAACATGGGAGGAACATCTGTCAGGACAGGAAAGCATTCTGGAGCAACTTCAGGCATCAGAACTGAAATAGGCAGGAGGGATTTGGGGGTTGGATTTTTTTTCTGAATGCTTGTTTGGCTTTGACAAAGGGCACTTCACATTTCTGTGACCTAGAGAAAGTGAGCTAGAACCTTAGAGCTCAAGACTGCTTAGAAAAGACTGCAAGGTTGCTAGAAATCTTGAGAAAATATAGTAAATTAAAGATCTATCAATTATGGATTTCAGGAGATTAAAAGAAAGCTTACAAAATGCATATCAGTGCTACTCCACCTGCAACAGTTCAGTCCATTCGGAAGAAAACACCAAAAAGCTTCCGAGTTACCAAAACCAACACTTCTAGTCCCAGTCCTATGCCTGAGTTATTTGATTGATCCCACCTATTTTTGTCAATCTGTGATATCTCAAGAGGTATTTATTTGATTTGCACTGAAATAAGTAATCTTGATAAAATGAGACAAACACCTCAAGGAAACAATGCACTCTGCTAACTCCACAGTGATCTTTCAGTACTAACAAAAAACCTGAAAGGCAAAATGCAACAGATATTGCTGGTTCCCCACCCTGTGCTGAACAAAGAGCAGCACTAACTACTGCTGGGCTGATGGTGACAACCAGCCTGTCCCCCACGTGGCAGGTGTTGCACAGCATCTCTCTCTCCTGCAGCACTGCACTGGTGCTCTTTAAAGAGCACCCACAGCCCTCAGCCTTAGCAAAGCTTCATGTGCCACCACAGAAACATCATCTGCCTCACTATTGTCACTAGATCAACAAATATGGGATTTTCAATTTGGAATCAAATGTTAGTGCCAGCATGGGAGTATGAAAATAACCTTTCTTTCTAGTGATTACACTGTTTTCCATTTGGTACATGGATTTTTCCCATTCTCTGTGTTTCAGAAATAGAACTAAAATCAGTCGCTATTTTTGGTTAGTCTGCCTTATTGGAATTTTCTTTTATTTAAACTGCAAAACAAACAATGAAATTACAAAACACAATAACCTTGCTCATGAACAATATACCTTTTTTTTTTCCACATCACTTTCAGTTTCTCTGTATAATAGTCCAAAATAAAAGTTCAACCATATATTCAATCAAGATTTTCATAGAATACCCAGAAGTTCACAATTTTAACAATGCAGTACTTAGCAATACAATAAAAAGATTTGACTTTGAAGTTCAGTTAACAGAAATATGCAGCTGGGTGAGCTGCTAAATTCAGATCCCTGCTGGCACACCAACTTTATTGCATGAAGCTTCCCATAACTTATCAAGAACCATTTTGAAAACAGTATATTTCTTTCACTGTTCCTACTGAAAACTTTTCCTGTCAGTCTTTCAATTCGAAGCTGACCTTTCTTACTTGGCTTTAGACCTATTTTTTGAAAAATAGATTTGGTTAGCACTACCACTCAATTTTCATAAACCAATACCACAAATACAAATGTAGAGACCATTCCTACTATAAGAGTTTAAAATACATCAAGCCGGAGAGTAAAATTTTGTGACAGTATCACTGGAATTCCTACCATGCAATAAAATTCTGTATGAACATTTAACTGATAACATCCTTCAATAATAATAATAATCATCATAATCATAATCTTATGTTGTAATAATGATAACAATAATAACAGTAATAATAATAGCAATATATTAGGATTGAAGTCTTGCTGTACAGCAAGATACAGATAGCTTAAAATTACTAGCAAATTAATGAAGATAAGTGGACTTTTAGAGAAAGGCATGATGCCAGCTGGAGTCAACTTATCAGAAAAAACTTTACACTCAAAGATAAAAATAATTACTCTAATACTTCTAAATCTCTAACTTAATAAAAGAGAGAGGGATGAACTAACTATGTCTTTAATTTGGTAGCTATATCACACTTTTATGTCAGAAACTACATGTTTCTTCTATACACAACTGAAGCTGTTATCTTCATATTACAACCATTAGTTAGAATCATTTGTATTAAATTGATTATAATGGCCTTTGGATAAAAGAAGGCACAATTAAGTACAAAGAATTATCATTCATCTGCATCTATTTTCTTGCAAGTCATCTCTTTAATTAAAGTTATACAACTATTTTTCAACTAGAAAAAATAGAGAAACATTTATGAAAAAAGTCAGCATTTAGCATGGGGCTACATTGACTGTATACAGTGAGAGAGACAAGTCCTGGACTTCTTGCTAAACTGAAACCACAACTGTCCAAACCAAGAGTTCACAGCTAACTCAGGTGAATTTTAGAAAACTCATGCGTTCAGAACAGGGTGCATGTACCTGCGAAGAATGTAGATCACATTATGGGAAGCAGATGTATCCTAGAAAACAGAAACTCCCCGAAAGGATTGTGAGTTTGCATGACATACAGCCTGAAAATCAACAGCTTGGTTTAACAGCAGCCAAGAAGCAGAGCATGCCTTGACTGACAACTGAGAGGCCACCCTTTCACTGTTCATGCCTCTGCCCACCTCATCAGAGAAATATTAGGCACGTGGATCAAACAGAACCTGCCTGGTATCTTATCAAGTTGGCAAGCAATGGAAAACAACAAGGGAGTGAGCTGGGAAAAAGGCCAGGGCTCAATGGGGATGCAGCTGGACAGAAATAAGAGAGGTTGCTAAGGACCCATTTACCAATACATGGCATTAGCAGAATGGTGAACAACCAGGCAAACATGATTTTCAGGGCAGAATTGTGGCCCCAGAAGTGCAAACTATTTGAACAGACAAATGGTACAAAAGAACAGTAGATATTTCACCAGGCAAACAAATTTAGTAGGCCATTGGCAGAACAGTGAGTTCAGCTTCCACGTATGCTCTCTCAACAGAATGCTGACAGGTTGGAACAGGTTCATATGGGACTCAGGCTAATGATTTTTCAAGGTACAATGAGAGACCTGAGGAAGTCAATATATATAAATGTAACAGAAAAAATGCTAAATTATTTTATCACCATTAAAAAAGTAAAGAGAAGAAGCTTATTCACTGTATGACTTCCCTTAGTTCAACTGACACACAGCAAAGAAAACAGAAATTGATAACAAGACAGATCAAACTGGACACACATTGCTATGGAATAAGGCATGCTGGAGCTGGGAAGGCACTTACAGTGTAGCAATGATCATTAGCTTTATTAATCATTAATAATCACTCCACTAATTTTTATCTGTAGCTCACCAAGAATGAGACTGTTCTGCACACTCCAGAAAAAAGTGAGTTGCAAATACACCCTTTGCCACCTTAAGATAATAGAAAGCAAGGAGCTGGACAGAATTGTAGCGGGCAGTCAAAAATGTAAGTACTTGATGTGATGGTTACAGTAAGTGAATCACCAATTCAAAATACTCATTTTATGGTTACTGAACTCCAATCCCTGAGTATAAAGGTAAGAGAAACAACTGTCATTGCTCTACAGATCCCACAGAAGTGTAAAGCCTCCCCTTGGAGGCAGGACAAAAAACACAGTATCTGGAAAAGAGAATGAGAAAACAAAATTACTCTGACATGAGTTTATCAGAAGTAGCAGCCAACAAAAGTTAAGTAGTTTCTTAAACAAAGAAAACACCAACATTATCAAGTTCTGGAACAGCAAATTATCTCAATTTCAAGAAAGCTGTGTGTAAAACATAACTGACATGGGCAATCAAAATAACGGAGAGCTCTAATAAGCTTCATCTCTGAGGATCATGTGGAACTTCTTTTATCTCTTTCAGAGGATAAATTTCACACAATTGTTTCTTATTAATATTAAGGTCAAATATACACTTTCCAGTGCTTTCAGAAAACCTGTTCTTTACTGTCCATACCTTATAAGTAAACTTCTTGTTGTAGAGTATTTAGATGTTTAATGTAGAAAATGCATCCCAGCAGTCACAAAAGGCAGTTTTCATACAATGCTTTAATTGACACACACAAACTGACAGAACATTTTCCTTCTCACTGCTCAGTGAGAGGTCAGTACAAACACATTAACAAGACAGCCCGTGTTTCATGGGTCTGGCTTCTTTTGGCTGTCCTTGATGCCTGATGTTTTGCAGAAGAACTTCACCTCACCCAAAAACTTTTTAGGGCATTTGTGGCAAGCAGATAGCGAGTGAGCATTCTACAGCTGACAACAAAAGCTGTTGCCACCAAGATGTGGCTGTGCCACTTCAGACCACGTTTGGTACCAGCTGGAGTAATTTTGTATGATATGATCAGCATGCTTCCCACCACTTTCTACCATGGATCTACAAAATACCTTTAAAAACCTATATGAATTCTGAATTGAAGAGACAGGACAAGCTCCTAACATCTGGTTTGAGTTGGTTCAGATGCCTTGACAGAAATATACATTATTTTTCTGAATGGCACAGGAAATGACAGTGAAGATTCACAGTAATCTTGTGATCCTTGAGTTTAAGGTAATCACAAAAAAACCACATATAACAAGATCTGACTTGTGGTAAAGTTATCTGAAAAGCAAAAATCTCTTTGCTGTACATGATGGACAGATAAATGAACAGTTTTGATCTTGTGTTTTTCCTATCATCCTATTTGATCTAGCAAAGTCATCTGTCAGTGAAGCAGAAGCAGCTTTGAGGAATGGAATGTTTGGTATTTTCCACTGGGGCAGAACTAAACTTCTGAGCCAATTCTGTATTATGGTAATCAATGAGGTGAAATTTAACATGGACCACTGTACAAACGACATTAATAACACACCACTGAAGAAGGTATTTACTGAAATTGTAACCCCCAGAAGCACCCTCATCTTCAACAGAGAAATAGTGAAACAAAGCAAAAATCTCATGTCCGCACTTGGCAGAAAAAGGAAAAGACAGCCTTTGGTCTGACTCGTTTGAAAGAGAAGGTAACTTAGGTTTGAAGGGAAAAAAGAAAAGAAAATCCTTAACATAAATTTGTGTCACCATAAAAAAAAATATCAGACAAAAGAAAAATTGTTGGCCATAAAAAAAAAAATCAGACAAAGTGTTGAACAAGTTTCAAAAAATAATAAATACTCAGGGATAGAGGCTACTGGAGAGAAATGCTTGATTTCCTACCAATAAATATCAGCTAGAGTACACTAGTGTGCAGCTGTGTACACATCTTTTCCAACATTTGCATCCTATACTCCTAGCTTCTGTAACAGTCAAAAGAACATTATTATCACATGTAGATATGTTGTGCTATTGAATATTATGATTTTGACATTCTTCAGAATAATGTAAAGGCAGTTTGCTTTCACAATAAGATGTTTTGGGGGTTTTGTTGGGTTGGGTTTCTCTCCCCCTGTGAGTACATGGAATTTCTCCCTGCTATGGAAACATTTTGAAAATTGTCTTTGACTTGGTTTGGGACAAAATAACATTTCTTTCTAATCTTACATAGTATCTTCTGTGTGGATGTATAACAAGATTTTACTTGCAGTAAAATGTCCTAAAAAGCAAAACACTCTTGGAGATTTATAGTGAAGTATTATTCAGAAGTACCAAGGAGTTAGTTTGATGGTTTACTTTACAGTATAGTTTCAATCTATCAGCAGATCAGATACTTAAAAGGAGCATATCCTGCAACCAGTTAAATGGTAAAAATTTTTTAGCATTTTGTATGCTGACTTCTGTTTCTATTATTTCTGTCCTCTCTTTAATTACAGGGAAAGATTACATCTCAAAAATGTAGCTAAAATGCAGCCAAAATATGAAAGTTAAATTTAGATACATGTTATGCAAATACAGAAAAAAGACTAGTCCACATTAATTATGCTTTAAGGTATCAGAATAATTTTTTTTTAATCTTCTACCTTTGGACTTTTTTAAGGGTCTTTCCCCATTTTTCCACTCACCAGACAGGTTACAACCATCAAGAATGGTATTTTTTACCTCTTCCCTACAGAAGTCTTTTCAGCAGCACCTATGGCTAGAATAAATTTATTTTTTCTCCCCTGCCCACTTGCATATTTCTGCACACAATTTCAATAAAACTAACTCTTAGTGGGAAGCATGAATGAAGAAGAGTGTGTGACATTTACAGCTAAGTGGCAGGATGCAGACTACCAGGAAAAGATAACTAAAGTCCACGGTGAGCACTTAACAAACGTAAGCCAGTTTGGCAGAACCCGACGCTGTGCTGCAGCCGGGAAACCAGATAACAAAAGGTTGGCAATGTGCATTCTGCTCTTTAATAGAAAAGATAGTATCAGATGAGCTGACAGCCAAATATTCACATCGTGTCTTTCCTCACAATAACATGGACAGGAATACCTGGCAATACTAAAATTTAATGGTATTTTGTTTGGAAGAAAAATTAATCTGAACTGTATGCGCAGATGACCTTTCATTTAGATAAAACTGAATTTAAAAACTACTCTTTCTGAAAAGAAAGCAATAGTGTAACTCATGAAGACAATTTTCTGTAAAGATGATAAGTATCTAGCCATTGTTACACATTTCACCACTATAAAATGTAAGACTACCTCACTAGTAAAACTCAGAGTTTTCTGCCAAAAGACCTTAAATAATGAATTCAATAAACAGATATAAGACTAAGGCTGTTTTGCAAATACAGCAGTCTTCATAGTAATGTTTAGTTTTCCTTGTACCTAAACTTCATTAGGAGTGCACATTTGAAACAAACCCTTTGGAGGAGCTGAAACTCTTCCATTCCTCCCATGATATTTCACATAAGTTAATCCCTTAAAAGAAATGTAAAATTAAAGTGCTGCACTGTGCTTCCTGTTTTAGAGCCTTGTATTATGATATACTTTGGTTAGGGGGAAAAAATCTCTACAGCAAAAGAATCTAAATTTAAACATAATAGATATACAGATGCTTTTTTTCTATTGTAGGATTATTTTTGAAAACAAAATAATTTGCAACATTGAGGATTGTGTCATAATATGCTTCTATTACCTATAGTTTCAAAACAGGAAAAAATTATTTTAAAGTAATTTCGTAGCTTTTGCTTTAAAAAGTGTAAAGTCAGTTTCTAGCAAGACCAGCAATAAAGACCATGCACCCATCATCATGGGTCTTAGCCTGAAATTACAGCAGAGACTTCTGTCGGCTGAGATGCAGGAATTCAATTGGCCATAGAGGAAGGCCTTATTCCAGAGAGGGAGATGGCTCATGGAGCTGAGTGTTACTTCCTACGTCAGTCAGAGGAGCCAGGGCTCCATTTATTCCACTCTTTTTTTCTCCCATTCTGGAGGTGGGATCTGTGCCACATATTTGTGCCCCCAGAGGGAAAAGAAACTATGGTTTAATGGAGATAGCCTGGTCAGGCTGTCTGCTTCTCCAAGTTTCCCAGCAATTGTGAGAACCTTTTCTCCCAGGAGGTATTCTAGAGAGGCTGATGGAGCTAAGGATAGGAGGCAGGACTTCACTAACTTGCTTCCCTCCAAATCATCTTGCTCTGTCAGCTCCCAGCATAATGTAGTCTAGTGCTTTTGGGGCAGCCTGGGACCCTTGCCCTGGAACAGCCACATTCAGACATGGATTTGGCAGGCTGAAACCAGTTTCCTGAAGAAAAAAATCAAGTGAAGGGAAATTGGGTGTCTAAAGTGAACTGTTTAAACTCAATTAAATCTGAATAAAATTGGATGGGAATTACGAAAAAGTGGGGTTTTAGCTCCAGGGTCTTTTTCCCTCCAAATTTCAAAGATTTGCAATGTAATAGCTTTTCTCTATCCCATCCTCCAGCAACAGTCAAAATAATCTTCAAATACCAAAGACAATATCAAATCTACAGATGAGTGTAGTAATCCTCTCCAATTATAAAACTATGGCAGTTGTAGGAAATTGCATTTGAGGATTGTGGCCCCCATTCTTAAACTCTGCAATAAGGCAGAGAGGGCAAAATGGACAAATGCCAAAACACAGACTAAGGCAGGTGATGGTTCAAGAGAGATCTCTTCAGCATCAAAGCCCAAGCTTGTTCTGAAATCAGTAGCTAAATTCCAGTCTAAAACCTGTCATGATAAGCAGACATTACTCCTTAACTATGAGGAAGGTTACATGAAGTGCATTTGTAAAGCTCAGCCCTCACTAACCAGTACACGAGTTAACACTACAAATAACTGGGGGTTTTATTGGCAGGTTCAGCGGAATCTTCATCACAATAGCCTAGAATTGCCATGTAGGGCACTTCATGCTCTGCATCACTCCCTAACACCCATAAAGATAAGAAAAAAACAAGCTACATTGCAAAATTTATTTGCCATACCTTTTGTGTACCTAGCCTGGAACCACAGAGTAATTAATATTTTATCAATGAGAGTTTTTGTACAAAAGTCTGAGGAAATTGGATGGGTTCATTCATACTTATTGGATTATATCTGCTTGATAGCTTGAAACTCTTGTAAGCAACGTCCAAAAAATTTTGCCATTTATTTAAGCCACAAATGAATGTAAGCATAATTCCTGTCCTTGGCTTGTTCTCTTCTAAATGTGAACTATGATGTACAATTGGTGATTTACAGTGTTTGTAGATTCATACAGATTTTGCAATTTGTCTTTGTTGCCCAAAGCGATACTTATGCTCCAAGTAACTGGCGAATGGAAGAACAGACAGGCAGGCATGTGGCTATGAAAGCCCAGAGGACTGAAAGCAGTAACATCCAACTGACACGTAGCCTTTCCTCAACTTTCACTATGTCCTAATATTTGTTTTGTGCAAACTTTTCTTCTACACAATTTTGACTTTGTGCCTCAGTTTGGTGCTTCCATCAACTCTTTACTGTGAAACTTTGGAAGTGAATACTCAGCTTCTTGAATTATCTGAAAATACTAAAATACATACTTGACCATTTATCAATTGATAAATGATATAAAATGATATCAATGTTATTCAATTTATCATCTTTCTTGAATCTAAAACAAATTTGAAATCAAGGAAAACAGTAGTCACTACCTATTACACAAAAATAGTATTATTCACCAACCACTAATGAATAATATACAGTTTTGCCTATTACTTGCTTTCTATGCTTTAGTAAAACAGGTTTTGGAATTACCATACACTGCTGTTACTTCCCCTATCCCACAGTCCCACCCCACCAGCCACACCACTGAACACCTTACAGACTTTAAAATGCTATCAGCTGCTTCAAAGACCTCTTTGCTTCCCATCTGCTTCTCAGGATGAGGAGGAGATGCATTACCTTTTTTTTTTAAAGTCTTGGGTTATCTCCTTTTTAAAATAAAACATTGGCTATTTTTATGAAAATAAGTGCTTGTTTTCCTTCTTTGTAAGCAAGAAAAAGTGTTTAGCTTTTGCCATATATTTACTTTTGCTATGACGACAAAGCTAGTGTTGGAGCCAAGAATACACAATACAAAGGAAAGCTATTGAAGAATTAATTTGTAATGCTTTCTTTTCTTTTCTTTAACAGCATTATCTGTTTCAAAAATGGAATATATTTATTTTTCATAAGTGAGTGCAACTGTGAAGTACATGAGCCAGGACTTACTTCGACCGACTTAAGAATATCCTCTAAAAGTCTGTAAGTCTAATGCTAAACCTCTGCTAAACTACTGAACAGGAAGTAGATGAAAAAGGGAACATTCAGGTATGCCTCAGAAGACCTATTTGAACATCTCCTCTCCATTTGTGTGAATTCCAGTAACTGGACAAACTTCAAAGTACCCCTCCAGTTTTGCAATAGCTCATCTCAACCATTAATGAAAGACTTGACTCTCAAAATGGACATTTTACAGATCAGGAAATCTTTGGAAACAGTGCCTCAGTACCATTTTTATGTCTTGCAGCCCATTCTTCAATGTATAAATATCAAGGCCTATCAAACAAGCAAAAACAGGGAAAAGTGAAAACCAGGAAGAAAAAAAAAAGGGGTCACCATGCCTGCAAAGTGAAGAAACATCCAGTGCACAAATACTGTACTTCCAAACTATTGTCCTTTACAAGGAAAACTCCAAGAAGAATAGAAGTATCTGTCTGCATAGAATACAATCAAACACCAATTATGTGAATCCACTAGATAAACAGGCATTTGCACAGACAATTTTAATGAAATTAATATCTGACCACTTGGGAAGTTTAACTATTCCCTCCAAACCCAAGAGTATCCAAAGTGCATCTCACTGGATCATACACATCTACACCCACTTTTCCAGCAAGAAGAAAGATAAAAACAGGTATTTCAGGCCCAGGCCATGCACCCATGTCTAATGCAGAAGTCTAACACAGGCAGACCTAGTGACTGACAGGTAATGCCACATCGCTCTTCAACTCATTATAGCAGGATGAGAGATTACCAGATTAAACTAAACATCTGTCTTTTACAAAGCTGCCCTTAAGGGAGATAAATTCTACCTTGAGTGTTAATAATGTTTTACCACATTTCTTCCCCAGTATTTTTCAGATGCAATAGAGAAAATGGATGCAGAGTGTTGTGCCTTATTCATTCTTGCAGCATAATTACATTCTCCAATGAAGGCACAAGTGGCAACGTAACTGATCTTCGGGCAAGTGTGGCACAAGTGCAAATCAGAAAATACAAGGCTATAGATACGTGAGCAGGTGATTTTTAAAATTAAGATATAAAACACCCTAAAATATTGGGTTCAAGTTCAAAAAATATCACTGCATAAGTTCCTATAAAACAATTCTGCACATTTCAAGATACAAGTTACCTCTGTTTTGTCTATTTAGATGATGTTTCTAGGATTTCAAATGTTAACCTAACAGTGTACTTAAACTGAGGAGACAAATCAATAGCTTCATTTATTATTACTATGCTGCACCCTGAATACTCAAATGTGCTTGCCAAAATTATGTCTTAATCTCCATCAAAAGATTAAAACATAATTTGCACAGGGGACTGTGCAATTACCACTTACTTACGTAATTAGTAATTTTGGCATAGAAGTTCCACATGGGATAGAATCTTCCCTGTAGATTCTTAGACTAATTATACAAAAGTTAAAGACCAAAGAATTACAAACTCAAAAAAATACTGAGTATAAAAAAGTATCACAGTTAATTTAACTACTTTTATTCTTATTTCTGTAATTACTGTAAAGTTTAGTGTAATTTTTATTTTAAGGCCATATCTTGATTTAACTCTGAAATTAATTAAGCCACATGTAAAACTCCGTACATTAGAAAAGTTTTTTCTAAGGGCCTGTCAAGAGTTTTACCAACTACTCCAGAAGTCTCAGAGATGTGAAGAAATAGTGCTCTCATGATCTTACATTGATTGCTAAGTAAAAAGGGGACCAAAGCAAATAAATCCGAGCATGGGATTATCCATTATTCCTGTCATTCCCTCACTGTTTCAAATTGCTTCAACTTGCTGTTTTCCAGACAAAATTTAAGCATGCTAAATGTTCACTCCATGGTCCACTTCCAAACAAAACTGCAAATGCTCAGATCCCACCAGCTCAGCTCCCAAGAGGCTCCCTGGTCTCTCCTGACATGCCCCAGGGCTGGCAATACATGCCTATATACACCCTTCATCTCTTGTATAAAACCCATCACTTCAGTACAACACAGCACAGCCCCTGCCCTGTTTTCATACTTTGAGCCAACAAGAGTACACACAATCATCAATTTGTCCCCAAAACAATGTTGGGACTCATTATGAAGCTGAAAGGTGATGAAAATTGCATTTTCTTCAGTTCTCAAGACTTCTAAATGAGGGTCTGAACAGCAGCATTATGGCAAAGTTGAAACAGGGCTTCAGGAACAAGAGTATTCCTTATGAGACTTAATAGAATCCTTTGGTATCTCTGGGTACTAGGTTGCATTTTTCCAAAAAAATGAGCTATGTTTTCAAAGGAACACTGCTCAGCCTAATTAACATTTAAGAAAGTCTTTAAGGTCCTTGGACAAAAAGCAAGACCACATGTAATTTATGCTATCAAACCAACTCTTAATGGGCAACACTTCAATTACTTTAATTTAGAGAATAACTTAACCTACCTACTAAATTACTAATTTGCCCAATTACAAGGAAGAATCATTCACTATCTCACTAATGGAAGACAGATTTTCCAATGACATTCTTGTAGGTGAGACCATTTTGTTTACCTGAAAACTATCTCCAGGAGTGAAGTACTTCAAGCCAGACCATAAAACACTAGTTGTTGGTCTTTTTTTTTTTTCTCTCCAGAAAGGTATTCAAAGGTATTCTGCAAATGCCAGAAGGTAAAATGCTTAATCTTCTTACAATTTAGTAATCCATTTTATTAAGAACAATGAAGATATCACTACATTTTTTTCTTAAGCATATCAGGTAGGAAAAAGCTAGTGCTTAACAAAAACAGAGTTCAATAAAACTACATTTTCAGCTAAAAGAAGTAAAATGAAACCTCTTTACATAGTGCCTTAAGGCAATAGTCTCAGAAACATTTACTTAATCAGCACTCTTAAACTCTCTTAACTGTATTTCTCCATTACCATCTACTGTGAGAATCCTTAACTCAATAATACTGTAAATCCCTGAAAAGAAAGAACCAAGTTGAAAGGCAAATAGACTAGTGCATAATTGACAAAGGGACTAACACTGAAAGAAAGCTAACACCAAAATCAGGAAAGCTAGGTATAATTAGTCCCTAGTCTCTAGTCCCTCAAAGCAACAAAGCATCCTTACTGCTCCAAGAGTGAGCGAATTAAAATAAATAAATGACAATAGCCAAAACACAAAGAACAAAAATCCAATGGAAAACAACAAAAAAGCTCTGAAAGTTTCCATCATTTCAAACTCAGTGTTGATAAGGAAGATAGAAGAAAATCCTCACTTTTAGGAATGTTTGCTGTGATCTGTTCCTTGAAAAAAGACAGGTATGGAATGAATCAAGTAACTGCTGTGAAAAAATCATCTGTTCTGCAAAAGGCAACTTCTCTGCCAGCTGGTATTTAGGAGACAATTTTATGTGAAGAAAAACAAAACAATTTACAGAATACATTTATCCAAATTCATGAAACAGTAAAATGCATTTATTTTCCTGACTGTAAACAATTTCTCCTCTTAGACACACAAACCCACCAGTATCACAGTGATGACAATTCTAAATCTGAAAAATATTCTTAGAAATCACATGCGGATTATCAGTGTCAAAATCCATCATGTGTATCCATGAGAAAAAATTCACCCACTAGCCTATTTTCCAGGAATTCTTTCAAATGTATTCCTTGGTGAATGCCTAATCAGAGTGGTATACAGATGTGACACAGAAAGGGCCATATCCTTCTGAGATGCACCTTCAGTGACATTTGAAAGATATTCAATTTTACAACCATTTCTAGTTTCATATTTTAATATTGATCCTTTAATTTAGTTGGATTGGTCCCTGAGCAACTTGAACTAATGGGTGACATTCCTGACTACAGCAGAAAGTTTGAAACTATATGATCTTTAAGGTCCCTTCTAACCCAAGATATCCTAAGATTCTGTGATTAATAGTTACCTTCCAACCCATTTAACAATTAATACTTTGTCTAGTTTATTCTTTAAAAAAAAAAAAAAAAACACAACAAAAAACAGAAAAACCCAACCAAGAAAAAAAAAATCAGGATTACAGCAGTGACATTTGCACATATTAATATAAACTGATTTTATTTTTATCCTCTAAAAACACAAATAGATTGAGCTCTATGTATAGCTATAAAGGGCAAATTTTACAGCTACAAAGCTCAAATTAAAAATTTGGTCATGTAAATATTCACTTTACATTCCCACTAACTGCAGAAAATTATTCCATAAGCTGTTAATCAGTGGTTCCAAAACAAAGATGACTTCAAGCCTGATCTGAGAAACACAATGCAGAGAGGGATGTGTAATCTCTCTTCGAACCAAACACTGCACATCCAACTAAAGTAGTGAGATAAACTGTGCTCCTGCAAATATTTAGTTACAAGAGCATCCAATGGAACTGGCCAAGGATGTCAACAGAAGCTTTATTTATTCACTTTACCTAAGTGCCCACAAGACAAAAATCTGTTTATCTTCATTGAAAACACGCTTAGCAAGTCAGAGGAACCCGACCACGCCTACCACTTCAATTTAAAAGCGCTCACCAGGCCCACCTTAGCTGCTCAGATAATTTGACTACAGCTGCAGAGGAAGTGGGAGAATGACCACAAGCACAAGCTTAGCAAACATACAACTATGAGCTTCATTTAACATGGTTGGGAACAGAGACTTTTGAAGTATCTTATCTCACCAGGCCCTTATTCACAGCAAAAACTTCTGTTTTGTCAGCTAAACTGGATCAAAAAGTGTTTGACAAACACAAGTCTTCACTGTAAAAATCAAGTGGGTTACTGAAAGGACCCATGTAATCAAAAGAATTAGACTTCTTTCTCATACCTACAGAATAACAGATTTAGCTTAAAGCATATACTTAAGAGTTTTTATAATGAGTTTCTTCAATATTTAATTATTTCTGCTGCTTTCTGCAATCTTTCTTTGAATTTGTATAACTAATTCAGCCTCGTTAACATTTCACACACACTGTCTTATTCAGATTTCCTCTCATTCCACACATGGAAGCACTGATGATAGAAATCAGACACCTAAACAGAAGCTCAGATCAGTGTTTAGTCAGCATGCTTTCAAAATATCTCAATTCTGAGATGCACTCTTTATAAAGCATTTAATTCAATCCAAAACCAGCTAATTTAAATTTCAGTGGAATCACTATCCATGTTATCTTATTCTTTTCTCTGCCAAATCAGGGCACCTCAATTGTAGCATTCAGTCTTTTCTCTTGGCTTATTCCAAAAAAATAACCTCTGTATGTCCTAAATGGTAAGCAGGTATATAACCAAATACTATAAAGCTCAGCTGAGAATGGTATCTCACAAATTACACCAACAGATTTTCAACACGTGTATTATTGCTCATATGTTCTAAAATCGAAAAAACTCAAAACTAAATGCTTTTGGTAAATTAAACATTAAAAAATGCATAGTTGGCAAGAGACACTTTTAAATTCAGCTGGGTAGACACAAATAAACATATTTCTTCACAGATTCTACTTCAGAAAAATCTTCCCCATCAGAAAATAAACCATGTATGATGTCACTGTGATTTCACTATCATGACCTAGTGCTTCACATAAGGGAAAAATATTAAATTTCCAAACTACAGAAACTAAAATAACATTTGGTTATGTACTACTTCTTCTCTCATCTAAAGCCGTTTAGTGGCAACCAGTTTATTATCATTCCCAGTAACTTTTAAGATGCTTTGCCTTTCCCCCATCCTCTACAGAGCCCCTCAGTACATAAATGCACAAAGAGGGATGCAGCACTTGGCACCACTGACCGGCAAGGGGGAGGTGGGCTGGCAACCTCTTCTTTCAAGCCAGACCTATCCTTGCTTGTTCTATCAAGGTAAAGCTAACAAAACTATCTTAATCCATAATTTCCTACTGTGTTTTCAATAAAGCATTAAGGAGAAGAAACTTCATAGAAGAACCTTCAATTGTATCTTAGAACATTGTTTTAGCAACTGATTAGACTAATTAATGCTGTTTACACACCAGGTTTGCTGGAGTTCTTTGCTTTAAGAATGTTTTCTGTTGATTTAGCTTGGAAACATTACCGTGAGGTGCTCTTAAATTGAAGAAAGAATGTCTAAAGAAGGCAACACCCTGTTTAAGCTGATCTCTAAACTTAAGTGATTTAATCACTACACTTCTCTTGTGCACACAAGGCCTTTGTGTTGCAGCAGCCCCTTGAAAAGGGGCTTCCAGGATACTGAGAGAAGCTTGATGGACCAGGAATCCAAAACAAGCTGCAGATTAGCTACACAAGGCTTTGTCTGATTACTCCCTCCTAACCAGCTTGCCCTATGCTGCCAGCTCTTAGGATAGTCGTATTTGCCTGACAGGGAAGAAGAGATTTTTAACTAGTCTGTGTGTAGAAGGAGAAAAAGTGGGTACCTATTATGCCACTACACTGAACTAAAACATTATAACTCAGGCGAGCCAAGGCTAGACAGGCTAATATTTTTTTCCAAAATCTATGCAGCACCACATAAACACACACACAGAAAAAGAAAATAAAGACATTACTCAGAAAATAATTTACATTTAGCAAAAGGGATTTCATTTACCACAGTCTATGCCTAAGCAAAACAAAAGAATATCTTTGTGAAAGGAAATCTCACATACAAGCAATCTGCATAATGAACTTTTCTCCAGCAGCACTTGCCTTTTTCCATATAATAGAAGCCTGTGTGGATGACAGTGCACATGCTCCTGTCACAGTGCCTTGGGAGAAAACCATAATTCAGGGAGGCAGGGCCCCACCTCACTTCCTTCGCTGACAGGTGCTTGACAGTCCTTGTGCCCAGGGCATGCAGCTGTGGCTTCCCCTCTCCTCCTGCAACACTTAACACTATTCTCACCAGCTGCTGGGTAACCCAGGGCAGCTTGGAGAGACCCCTATAAACCTTTTCAAGACTGTTAAGTGTTTGAATCTCAAAGTGGTTTGCTTTCAGGCTGCCCTATATCCTCATTTCCAATTCTTTTAATAGCTCCTTCAGGTTTTATACTTGTATAAAATATGAGAGATGGATTTGTTAATCTACTGTTCTGTTCCCTTGCTTGACTTTCCACATCCAGATCAATAAAGATAAAAGTAAGACTTCTCTCCCTTTTCCCTATACCTTCATGTTTTCTCACAGATTTTTCTCTCATGCTTTTAATTTTTCCCCTTTCACCTCACCTTCCTTGGTAATCAATAAAAAACATCTAGAAGGCCAAACAGCAGAGGAGAACCTCCTTTCTTCATACAGGAGACAGAACACTGATTTAAGTGTAAGGACACACATGAAATGCAGTTTAGCACCTGCACAAGTTAATGGGCACAAATGCCAAATCTTCTTGCTAGATCAGATCATGACAATTATTATCAGAGTACATTCCTGCCTTATATGTCTCTTCCAGCAGATTTTCAGAGGCAAGGCAGTTTCCTCTAGTACAGAGCCATACTTTACCTGGGTCTAGATGAAAACTGAACATTTAAATAAACATAGGCTAAAGTCTCACATTTTTCTCCTAAAGTATTAATGCATTAAATATGTGAAGTGTTTTCTGTGTGTCATGGCTACCTCCTTTGTCTTCATTTCCAGAAGAGAGCTGCATCAGAAGAAGGGAAGATGTAGCCAACTCAAAAATGAAGCTCCCTGGGACAATGGACAACATTAACAAAGGATTTGACATAATTTTTTCCAGGTTTTCCTACTTTGCCAGTTATCCTACATCAACTGAGAGAGGCCAGAGATGATATTCCACCAATACATTCCTGATGTGACTGGGAAATCTTCTTGCTTTATGCAGACTATCTCTTACACATGAGGAAATCAACAAACTTCTGCAAAAAGATTTTTTAAAATTTAGTAGAAGTTTCATTGCCTCCTGTGTGATTTCCACATGGGCAAACTACAGTTCTTTTGGTGGAGGTAAAAATCCCAGTTCATTTTTGGCTCTTCCCTGAGCTCCACACCCACCTCTGGTGTCAGCTGTGGTTGTGGGCGTTCAGTTTGATCCAGGGTTTGGCACTGATCTTCTATACTCTTCAGTACTAGCATATTTGGGTATTTTCCATCACCTTATTATTGCTCTGAAGTACTCATTTAGCTTTTGACATGAGCAAATTCTCATTTCATTTACTGCCAGAGTAAAAAACTCAAGAATCTGGACTACTCTTCATTTTTTATTTGACCTAACCACTTCCCACAGATGGGCAAGGTGCTCTACAGTTAAACAGCACATCATGCCTTAAACAGGTCAAGGAGATAGGCAGTAAGATTTTCTTGCTTTCACACTTGATTTCATATGTGTAGCATTTTGTTTGCTTTTGTTCTCTCTTGTGTCTTTGGTGTAGTTCAAAAGAGTTTTCTTCATTGTGAAAAGCTGGTTCTCAAGCTAAGGAAGACTGGGAGGAGGGGGTCCTGAGAAACTAGGAGGAAAATAAGTGAGCAACTCAGTGATTTCAAGAAAATTGGATAAATATCCCTCTTATGGAAGGATGTAAAGGAAAGCATCCAAATCCTACACTGTAACTTGCATAATGCATCTTTCTAAAAAGACAAACGCACAAAAGCAGAAAACCACAGCACTTGTGAGCTTCATTTACTTCATTGAACCAACAGAAAAACTCTTAACATCAGTTTCATGGAAACTGCTATTACTGAAAAACTCGCCTGTCTTTTCCTTTATGTTTTGCAGCCAATACACCAGCCCACAAGACCAACATGACTTATAGAACAATTCTATTCACCCACTATTTCACTGACCTGAGCATCTTAGAGAGCATCACCCTGTATTTTCAAACAGCAGTGGAACTGGGAATTTCTGGAATAAGGTATACAATAACTGACATCTTTCATGGAAGTTTTGTTTCCCACCTAGAACCAGTATTGGAATACTGCCACAAGAATGGTAAATATAATTTGAGCTTATGAGGCCAAATCCTAACAGAGTCCCTGGAAGAAATAGTCTAGCCAGAATTTCCATTTTTGTCAGTAGCAACATATTGGCATATGCACTGAGTCATCAAAGATGATCATCCGGGCCAAATATCCATCTACACAAGTATAGAATTTGCCTGGACAGAGTTTGCAAGAGATCATTTTTCCAGATGGAGTGCAAGATACATTTCATTTGAAGCCCTCAGGTGCTACAGAAACAAAACCATTTTTAAAAGGTCCTATTTTTATCCCTGTAATGGCATGAATAAGGTAGAATAAATAACTAGGATAAGATTATAGACAATGTACTTCACATCAAAAAACAGAGCCACTGGGAAGCTGTTGTTCTCCCTTTGAGCCTTCAAATCTCATCTCAGCAATCATCTTCTTCTCAAAAATGTTCTTTCATCCACTACTTTGAATTTCTTGGACTCAAGTCAGACCTAACTGTGAAGTTATAAGTAGCAGCTGTCTGACCACAAAGTTAGTTAAAATGACCAAAAGAAACCACAAACAACTCCACTGACACGCATTACCACCTGTCTCACAAGGTATTTTAGGCAGTATTACCTATGTATGCCTATAATGATCTACACTGCAATCCAGTGACACCCAGTGTGTTACAAACAGGGATGCTGATCACCATAAATTTTTATACTATGTCAGAACAAAACTTTTTTGGACAATTCCTTAGTTACAAGTAAAACAAAAGGACAATTTCTGGCTGTATAGAAGCCCATAGTATAATTTCTCACAAGCTTTTAGGCTAAGACAAAAAGTGAAGTAGTAAATGGACATCTGACCAGAGCTTCTGCCTCACCACACTATTTGTATTGTTTCACCCCATACAAGCCAGTCAGCCTTTATGCAAGTGCCTTCCTCAAAAACATCTTCCTGACTCACAAATCGTTCTTCAGGATCCTGACTCTTCAGGAGCTCCAAAAATATACCACTTCCATGGACTGTCCAAAAACAAGAAAGAAAAAGGATCTTTTTTTTGTTTCACTCTTTCTTCCCTGCCACCATGATGGGAAAGGTCCCCCATGACAATTTCCCTACCTGATAGCAGTTCCTCATGGACATGCAGGCAACAGAACATCCACCAGCCCTTAGGGATGGTGACATCAGCAGGAAGGAGTTTTTCAGGATTTAACAGGCAGTAATAGTAAGCACCTGCCTGCATTAATCTGTTTATTGCAGAACCAGCTGTGGGAAAAGCAGGTCACTTCTGAATACAGAAGATGACATAGTAGGGCTATCTAACAGATCCTTGTGACTAGGGGCACATCAAGTCTTGCCGAGCTTAATTTAAACCCTCGGGGCTTAAAGCAGGGAACAAGTTTCCCCTGTGATAAAGATGAATCAATTCTCCCCTCCTGTTTAGGAAGGAATAACAGAGGCAGCTTCCCAGGCAGATACCTTCCACATACCAGGTGCCTTCTTACACTCTAAAGTGGACAGAAGAGAAAGTATCCTTAGTCAGCAAGGTGCACTAGAGAGGGAAAGACAGGAGATTGCCCTGGCTAAGAGGCTCACAGCAGTAGCCACCAGGTCTGCAAACTCTGTTGAGCGCTGATCCAGTGCTCCCAGTTGCACTCCTGTTTCTCCCAGCAGCTGCCACAGGTACACTGGGAAAGAAAGAACCACCTGCCTTCAACTGTCAGAGTTGGCAGGAAACACTAAAAGCTGACTCAGGAAGATGTAAGGAATGAAAGATGAATCAGTGCAGCATTTCTCCTCCTAGTTTTGTCTACCATGATCACATCACTGTGCCTGGAAACACCATGAAAAGCTGATTTGCCAACACACATTAGTAAATTCACTCTTTAAGTTTAGAAGATGTTTTAGACTCCCTCAGCTTCCTCTCCAGTACAGGCAGCTGAATATTACATTGTGACTATTTTAGCGGTCAAAGGAAAACATTTCTATCCATGGTTATTTTTGAAAGTGAAAGCAAGATAAAATTTAAACAAAAAAATCTGTCATATACACTTCTGCTGTAAATATCTCTGGTTTACACAATAGCTCTGAGACAGCAAAAAGCACTAGTGGGATATATATAATAGTTGTTTGAGAGGAAACCAAGAGCTTGTGGAAAAGGCATGCTTCAGTAAATGGATAATGGAAAGATTTTTATTAAACCACTTTTTGTTCAATAGTCTTTTTCGCTGTTAACGTTATTAAAAAGCTTTTACATGGTAAGTTGTCAACATTCTATACGAAAAAAAAACCTGCTAATTCAATAGGAGGCTGTCATAAATGTCAGTGCTAGGCTGACACAGGACTATTACCTTTTTTTTCCTCTACCATTAATTAAATTCTCAGTATGACAAAATGTACATTGCAAGAGCAAGTGAAAAAAAATACAAGGAAAGCACTGAATGAATCAATTCATTATGCATGTATTCACTACTAAGGTCTTTTTTCTTCTGTTACTTCCCCTCCTAAACCTTCTGATTAAGCTTTACATTAAGTCAGACAAGCTGTCTCCTACGAGTAGCGAATACAGGGGTTTTGCTATAATGGTGCCTTTTGGTGCACCAGCACTACACAGCTACAATTACATTTTCACCAGCTAGATGATGAAGGAAACTTTGATTGTGCTTTCTGTTAAAAAAAAATATCCATGGATAAGCGGTGAAAAACGCTGTGAAATGGCAAACACATTTGAAAGTGAAATACGTCAGTAAGCAGACAGTCATGCATATCTGTGATGATTTTTTTTTTTAATATAGAGTGCTGGTTAGCAGCTTGATCACTTGAGAGCAAATGATTATTCAGCATCAATAACCCCTATTATGAGTTGTGATTTTTTTTAAGTTAAAAATGCTTAAATAACATAACAAGTATAAGTTACTGGGAAAAAACTTAATAAAAGCTTTTTAATAATGCATTCATACATTTTTTTTCTGTAACTAAGAGGACTTTAATTTGAAAAGGTCATTTGATAAAAAAATATTTTTCTTAGCCCTTGCAACATGTTTAATTTCATAGATTTGTTGGTTTCAGGTTAGAGTAGTGTATACAGCTCTAGGTTAAATCTTTGGACACCTGTGAGGAAGGAAGAACAAAGGAATACTCAATGCCTCAGGGAATTGCCATATCTCCCTTTTAGCAAAGGGATAAAATCCTGGAAGATTCTGCCAGAGATGCAGAACAGCACCTGCATCCAACCCCATACCCTCAGAAAAATCAGGGATGTTTTCACTTATTTGCAATTGTTGCTGGTGAATTGGGGCTTGAAGAAGAAACTGCAGCATAAAGGAGCAGATGGAAACCCCAGAACAGCAGATGAAGAACTGCCAAGAGTGACTGAGGTGAAACAGAGCCAAATATTTTTATCAACTCCTAAAAGAAGACGTTTTGGGTAGTGAGATCAGAAGCTGAGCAATCACACCAAATTATGCTCCAACCTGAGATGAAAGTTTTAGTCTTGTTCTTCCAGCCAGTATAAACAATAAAAGAAAAGAAAAACATAATAGGAACTTATCTAAATATATTGAACAAAACCAGAGACTACCTTATAACTTGCAGGCTCTAGAAGGGAAGTCCACCGGAAAACAAAATAATACTGGATAGATTCACAGCAATTTTGTCTCACAAAGGTGAATGTGGTTTGTAAGATGAAAGTTATTTTTCTGTTATTGCTTTTTGTGGTGTTTTTTGTGCTGGTGGAAGGCAAAAGTCAAACCTACACTAAAGAAACTTTACCAGATTATTCAGAAGTCAGGGTTCAAACTTTTATTTGTTGCTGTTTCCATTAACAAAACTGCGTCTTGGGCAAATTGAAAGGTGATGCCTGGTTCCAGACTACTGGTGCACAACAGCCTGACTCCATGAGGTGCACTCCTGGGAAGGACGTCTGTGATGGGCTGAGAGGGCGATAAAAGCTTTCAGAGACTGTTCAGGAATGAATGTGTCTAACTAGAAAAGAAACGAACAGCTGTCCAAATTTTCATTCACCAAAAGCAAATTTAAAAGATTGTGTCCCAGCAATATCCCCCTAAAAGATGAGGAGACAGAAATCCTGGAGTTCATGAAATATCTCTGTTAAGCATTTTAACAGACAAACCTAAAAAGGCTTTGTACATAGACAACAGCTTTTTAATAATTAAAAAAAAAATAAATTGTTTGTCAACAGCAAAACTACATATTGTCCTGAGTGGAAAAGGAGGAGGACCAGTGTGGAAGAAAAAAAATGTCTTTTGAAACTGAGAAGCTGTAACACTCAAATTTGAACGTGAAACTGTCTGGAAAAGTGATTAAACCATAGGGAGAGATTCGTGCTTCAGAATATGCCATTTGTACCAAAACCTGTCCCTGACATGTAAAAAGAGGGACCAGCTGTGTGTGGAACCATTTAACTGGGCTATAACAAATTCTAGCTTTTCTAGGAATTACCCAGCAACTGCACAGCAAAGGAATCATTTCATTTTCCCCCTGCCATCCAGCTTCTCACCCTCCTAGAGCTTTTCCCAGCCTGTTACTCAGTTCACATCTTTTTTTCCATGCTCAAGCTTTAAGAGGCTGAGCAACAGGAGCTGCTTTCCACAGTGCCAAACCTTCAGAGTTGCCATGAAGCCTCAGATATATGGTGATTTCTTCTTACTCCATTTTAACCTCTGTATATCAGGGAATTGGAGTCCCCAGTGAGTATTTTCATGGGGCATTGGCAGCAGGCAGCACAGGCATGTTGCTTGCTGCTGCTGTTGAAAGCCAAGACACACAGCTAGATCTGAGAGCAAGACCCTAAATGACAGATATGACACAGAAACAGCCAGCTGTTTTATTGGATACCTTGCTTCATATACTGCAACTGAAGTTTTTTTGCAGAATCAGAGCTGGAAGGGACCCACTAAGACTGAGTTCAACTCCTGGTGCTGCACAGGAGCACCCTAAGAACCACACCATGGATCTGAGACCACTGTCCAGGCTTGGTGCTCTGACCACTTCCCTGGGGAGCCTGTCCCAATGCCCAGCCACCCTCTGGGCGAGAAAGCTTTTCCTGAACCAACCTAAACCTACCCTGACACAAGTTCAGGCCACTCCCTCTGGTTCTATCCCGGGTCACCAAGAGCAGAGACCAGTGCCTGGCCTTCCCTTCACCAGGAAGTTGTAACTGCAGTGAGGGCTCTCCTCGGTCTCCTCTTCTCCAGGCTGAACAGACCAAGGGACCTCAGCTGCTTGGAACGCTGAAACAATGTGTTCAGGTGACCAAGTAATTTCTATCCTTCTACCTTGATGAACATTTTCACTAGTACTTGCAAGTCACTTTGGAATGGCTTGTTTTGTAATAACACGAGCTCCTATACCACAACCATTTCTGCAAGTACAGAAAATGGTTTGAAAGACATCCAAAGACATACTTTGTTCCCAGGAAATACCTGCATAGTGCATAGATCAGTAAGCTTTTAAAGCAAGTCATCTTCAAATATAAAGTACCCCTATACAGATTTCATTCCCCTAAATTTAATATTAGACTGTTCTGTAAACCAGTGAAGTGGCTGGCAAACGCTTCCGTATGATTTTTACCTAGAACACATAATGACAGCAAGTTCCCACTTTTCATTTATGTCACCAACTTACGTTAAACCTTGACAATTAAAACCCAAGTTCATGCCCTTCTTCAAGTTACAGTTTATCTATGAAACTGTTTCCATGTCAACATATACTGCAGCTAGATGTTCCAGCAGCCTCAGTTTAAATGACCTTACGGAGCTGGCTGAGAGTGAAGTCTTGCTTTGTAACCTCATTGTGTTCATTTTGACAGCACAAATGAAGCAGACATTTTATAACCAAGACTTGCTGATGTTTTAGTACAATAAGTATTTCAAGTCTAAGCTGATGATCTAAAAAAATTCTAACTGCCACAGTTACCCAAATACATAAGAATTTAAACAAAACGCCATTTATATAAGCAACAACTGGAATAAGAATTTGAGAATTATCCAGTTTCTTGCTATTCTTCTAGCTTTGCTGTTGAACAGAAACTTGACAGATCTAGTCAGGGCAAACTTCAACAACCTCCTTCAGGCAGTCCTCTTTGGGAATATTTTTATACCTACAAGCCTGTGATGCACAGCAAGCTCTCCTCACAGTCCCATCACTGGGTGCACCAATGTTGCATTTTATTGCTAGCTATATCCCCACCAAATCAATCTATAGGCCAGACTACATAAAGAAACACTACTCCCTCTCACAAACTGGCAGAACCCTTTGTCTACTAAAGATCTACTTTCTCCCACATTAGTGTCAGAAAAACATCAAGAAGGAACTCTGTGCAAACTTTATCTCAGAGAACTCTTTGAGGGAAAAAACAAAACAAAAAAAAAAAACAAAAAACAAACCACAAGAAACTTAGGAAAGCAAAACTCCATGGAATAAATCATAGATGTGATGTGAAATCCTAGAAAAATGTTACATAGTGAATAGAGATATTAAACAGCTAAATAATATGATTATATGCAATAGTGGTAAAACATAAATACACTCGAGTCCTTAAAAGATAAAACTTCAATACTGGACCCAAATCCTTACTTCAAAAGTCAGGATGAAAATAATATAGATAGTTGAGCCAAATTCTGTCCTGTTTGAAGGACAATAGCAGAATTTGCTAACTTATAACTTTTTCTCAGAAAGAACATCTACATTTAGCTATAGGAATACATTTAGACCACAAAAGGTGAGAGGAGTTCCTCTTGCACAAAAAATAAAAATACGGTGAATTAAAATAAGCACAGAATCGAAAGAACTTGGAAATATATATTTGCAGCGCCTTCTGCACCATTAGTGTTGTCTCTCCCTGGAGCTCAAAAAACCCTCTTATGAAGAAGGGTGGGTTTTTTTTGTTTTTCACTTATGTGTAACTACATAACACCTTTTTAAAATAACAATTCTTAACTACAGACACTGAAATACACCCATGCTAACAATACAAATCAACATTTCTGCACTGTGTTAGTTGAAATCTTACATTTTTTGCCATGAGTGCAAAGGATGAGGAACTTTTGGTGGCATCTTACCAGTGACTCTCTGAAAACTGCGGACAGGCACAGAAGTCTCTCCTTCTGAATCAGGAGGAGATAGGAAAAGGACATCTGGGAGAGAACTCTTAGGTGCAACAGAAAGAACAAGGTTGTATTGCTGCTCAGGGAGGGGAAGCAATGGGAATAAATGAGATCTCCCAACTTTCAGCCTTCAAAATCATGACCTTAAGATCAATAAACTGCCATTAAAAAGGAACTCTCTGCTTTCCCCCTGCAGCCAACAGATAGAAAAGTCCATTCACTATGCCTCCACTAGTGCCAAGTCTCAGAATGCACAGGTATCAAGGCTGGGAGCACTGATTATCAGCAAAGGGCATTAGAAAGAAATGTTAGAAAGCATTTAGCTGCTGACACAAAGGAGTCTGAAGACAGACTACAGGATAGGTTGGCATGATGAGCATAATCCAGCACTTCTGCTCCCTTGGAAAAAAAAATCAGTGACCTCAGCATCAAGCCTGTATGGCACAACTGCGTCCCCATGGATGAAGCTGACAGCTGTTTCAGTGGCAGATGCATTTTTTCACATCACTCCCTGTGCTGGTACACCATGAAAGTCATGCAGAGTAAATTCAGGAAAGCCTGAACAAGGATCACACAGTAAAAACTATGAGACAAACTAGCAGGGGAAAAAACAAGACAAAACAAAAAGAAACCGAACAAACCAGAGCCTGATCAATATTTTCTTGTTGAAATACACCAGTGACATTAAGCATTTTCTGTACTTTTTGCCAAGTATGCCCAACATTTCCAGCTGGACAGCTGCTTGTCACCCTTGAAAAATGACAGATACAGAACACTAACTATAGTAAGCATTTCCCTGATCCAGAGAATTAAGAATATATTTCTTCTTGGATGCAAAACAAGGCAAAATTTATAAAACACTGTCCCATATTTCTTCTGTTATAGAGAAAGGCTATTGGGAAATAGTGTATATTTTGCCAAGTTTCTTTTGAGTCAGCTGCGAGGTTCTTACTTGCCAAATGTAGTCAAAATAGAAAGTATAGAAACTGACAGTTTCTATAGTATAGTAACAACTGAATCAAAAGTTTGGTGCTGCAGCTTTAATTAAAATCAGAGCTAAGAGAAGATATTGAAAGGTTTGGGGGCTAATATGCATGTTAAAGAAACGTACCAAAGACCAGAAATAAAAAAAAAGAAAAAAATTCTTTAAACTCCTCTCTATGCATAGAAGATGCATCATACACTGGACTTAATAGGATGTCTGAAATTTGTTTTATTCTATATACAAAATCTTTACTACCTTATTTTTATACTTTGGAATAAAAGTAATAAAATAACTTTGGTGCATAAACACTAGTTGATGTGCTAAAACTATGTGGGAAAGAAACATAAAATTAGTTATTTAGTTGAATGCACGTCCAAAATTGTCTTATTTTACACATGTTTCTGGTAGATTTTACAAGGCATACTACACTGTTTTCATTGTAGTAAAATCATTTACCAAATATGAAAACCCTAACATACTTGCAGTTCTTTAGCACCCTATGGAAGTTTAAATTAATAAAATGTCAACTCATCGCTTGGTCTCTATCACAAAAAGATTTTTTCAAGATGTACAAAAGGATACCTGAAACATTACAGTATTCCTGGACTTCCTAAAATTCTCTCCACCAGCTCCAAGGAACTACAGCAAGTACCCTCCAGACTCAGGGGGGAGCTGCAGGATTTATTCCAGAGCATGGTGTGGCATGCAGCCAAAGGAGTAATTTAGCAAAGTTTTTGGCCAAGCAGGAAAGTGTTCCATTTCTTCTGCCATTCATTGAGACCCACGAGGAAACTGAGACAGGAAGTCAGGCTTCCAGATAATAGGAGTGTTCCTAATGATGTCCTTTGGCTCACAGCACAGAACAGTTCCTCCATGCTCCCCCTTGCTACAACATCTTCTCTCCATATAATTTCCTACTGTAAAGGGGGAACAACAACAAAAGCTTTTAAAATTAGTTTTTCTTTGCACCCCATTCAAAGAGCCTGGTTAAACTACATGGATTATCTGCTTCTTACTGTGTATTAACAACAGCTATTTGTTTGCTTTAAAACAGCTGATTATGCTTGGGAATTCACTTTAATAAGATTCTCCCACTGCAATGCCTGCACATATGTATATATAGATATATAAAACAAAACACCAAAACTAACAGTTACCACCATAATTACCCAGTTATGTCTTGACTTCACTGTAATGGATTGTTGAAAAAATACACCTCCAGTAAGTTCCAGCAAAATGACCCTAGATACAATTTTTCTTCTGCCTTAAGTTCTGACTTCATTAAGGTGAATGCCACCATGCCATTCATCTCACTAGAAGTAACAAGAGATTCCAAGAGGAAGTACAGCCTGAGTGAAAAGTTCAGCCTTATAGGTTGCAGCACACAAAGCATTTAGTATTCATACAGAAATGTGCCAGGACACAAAAATCAGATAAAAAATGAAAACACTACTTTATCATAAAATGAAAGAAACCCCAAAACACAGCACCTTCACTGGCTGCTGTGGGTCCCTGCCCAGAGCATAACTCCCTGCTGGTACAGTCCACATCATGGCCATCCAACACAACCCAGGCTCTGTAACACATCATTGCTACAAGGTTCTTCCACACCCCACCTGCTGGATCTGCTGTATCCCACAGCAGGATACAAGGCAGTGCTATTTTAGCTATGACAGTCCAAACAGACAAAATTCAAAATTTGCAAGAAAATACCTTTTCTTTGACTAATCTAGCAGAAAGAAAAAGTGTAACAAACTTCCTGACACAAAATCTTTGTAAGCCAAGGCAGTTTACCAGGTGTAAGAGCTACTGAACAATCCACAGCAGTGTCCAAAAGCAATAAACAAAAGATCTGGGGAAGAACAATTAATCCATATTTGACTGAACAAGAGGTTAGAACAAAATACCACTAGGAATTTCAATATGTGTATCATTAATTAAAAGTTACTACTTTAGCAGCAGATAAACTACAGAGAGCAGTTTGATCTGCAGGAAAAAAGTCCTGGCAGAAATTTCTGCTGGAAATCCTCTATACTGTACTGAGACTTCTGCAGCCATAATTTACCTATCACTTACCTCTCATTTTTCCCTGATTACCTGGCTTTCCCTGGCAAATAACCCATTCTATATGATTTCTCTAAGCACCTATCCAGCCTTAAACACAGATACCTGTGACTCCTCAGGCAACAAGCAGGAAAGGAAACTAAATCCAGAAGCAATTCTCAAGAGGGCAGGAAGGAAAGATGCAGTGTTTGTTTGGCTGAGCCCCTGGGGGCAAGGAATTCCTGTAGCTCCATTACTGCAGCAGCAAATCTTGCACGTTGTCCTTTCCAATGGACAGCCAGCTGTACAAAGGGTTTATTTCCATATCAGTACAGCATAAAAGGAATCACAATTGAGGAATCACACAAAGAATGGGAATATTAACTTTTTTCATTAGCACTTGCAAGTGCATCCAAAATCTCATCTAGGTCTTTGCTAATTTTGGTGACAGATTATCTGGTTGTTGGAAGGAGAAAAACATTTCTCCGCTGATAAAACCTAGGATACTTTAGGTCAATGAAGACAAGCCAGATTATGTGAGCAGAAACCAAGGGTCAAATAATTTTTCTTCTTCTATAAGATCATGTAGTTAGAATTAAGGATTACTATTTATATTCATTTTTGTTAATTTTTTTTTCCTTGTGGCTGTTAATTATGACCTTGTTCATAATTAGGAAAGACAAATAAAATATTTGGAAAGATTTGATTATAAGTGTGAGCAATTCAGGAAATTATTCATTTTTATACAAACTTGAACCTAGAATGTCTAGATCAATAAATCAGTAAAAATACATTATTGGTGATGGAATACTATACCATAGACCAAATAAATCTGAGACACATTATTAAAAACCTCAAAAATAGCCAAGAAAAATTAATTTTGTCCAAGTTGATAAAGATTGCCATGATAAAGATTGCCTCTTCATGAAAAGATTAACTTTCTCCACATTTTTGATTTAAAGCACCATAGAATAGCTTGCATTTCTCCCTAACATTTTTAACTTTAGCTAAAAGATCTGCATATATCCACAAACACATTACTGATCTAGGAGGCATATTTGTGTTTGGCTCTCTTCCATAATGCAAAGGGAAGCATATGCTATAAATTCTCTTTATTCATGTTTCACTTCTGTAGCCACACTGACTGTAATCCACCAGCACTACAATTCATATTTAATTCAGCTTCTTCCAAATTAAAGGTATTATGAATGAACACATCCAAAAGGCTTGGACTAGGTTTCTGTATTTTCACCTGTATTTCATGTGTGAAAATGTTTCATCCTCAAGAAAGCAGATAAACTGGAAAAAAAAAAACAGGAAACCCCACTCCTCCTTTCACTTCTCTCTACTGCACCTGCAATTTACTGATCAAAGGAGAAAAATCTGTAGAAAGTTAATCTTTTCATGAAGAGGAAAGATTTTTCTCCTTACTTCTTTCCTTTACCTAGTTACTCCAGAAAACTCCATAACTAAAGCCAAGAACTTTCTTCAGCAAGAATCCTCAGACAAATCTACACTCATTTGTCACCTGCAGTTCTCACTCTGGCCATGATTTAAGTTCAATACACTGAGGAAATAACATCAGAAAGAAAACAGAAGTTTTCAAAACATGAAAGTAACAAAGAATGCAGTTAAATGCAAGATTTGCACAGAGTTAGGCTGTGTGCTAAGGTTACTTAGTTCTATACAGCAATCTAGAGCTTTTCCAATCCATCCAAACTACACACAGCAGTGGGAAAAAAAATACTTTCTGCTCTCTTCTTATTTTGCCATTAACTAATTCTTCAATTTAATAAATAAAAGGGAATACAAGTACACCTGTGTTGTCATCATATTGCAAAGCTCTCATACATTGTCAGTGATTTCTCATGGGCAGCTCCACACAGGACTGAGCCCTTCTTCTTCACAGCACAGCCAACAAACCCCAACGCTCCCCTCAACCAGCTAACTCACTCTTTTGTAGCACTCTTCTTACTGGACACAGCTGTGGCCTATTAAGAGCAGGCCTTTTCCTAATCTTTGGTGATTAGTACAGCTGCAGCTCCTCAGGTGTGAGACTACCTTCTGCACTATCTTTATTTTCTTACTTTCTATCCCTCCACACACCTGCTCCTCCTAGTTTTCTAAGATCTCTTTCTCTCCTAGCAGCCTCTGGATTAGAAAATGTGTTAATTTGGGGATATTGCAAATCACTAAAGATTTCAGTGCTTTGATTGTGATTGAAGATTTCAGGGCTTGTCAAACTTCACCTAATGGTACATGATTGACACCAGTTTCACATGCCTGCTATATTTTGTAACAAATGGCTTCTTATCTTTGACTTTACATTTCTTGAAATTATACAGATAAGGA
>JAYDZK010000202.1:33166571-33177490 GCA_034509185.1 Euphonia xanthogaster | reverse complement strand
ATGTTTATCAGCATCTTGAGCCATTTATCAGATTACCCAATTAAAAGAGTATTCAGCCGTGACAGGAAGAAACCTAAGTCTAAAGGTTGAGAAATTGTTGCAGTAATCAAATTCCCGTCTTATCCTGCAGCTTCTCATAAAGGGAAAAAAAAGAAAATCAGATGCTCTTCAAGCTGCTGGATTTTTTCACACCCCAGTCCAGCAAGAAAGAACCTGTAATCACAAGGTCACTGAATGCAAGATTTCATGATAGTCTTGTGTTAGTGATGACAACTACAGAAACTGGGGCAAAAATCCAAGTGCCTTCATTGGCATGCCTGCGAAGCATGTGAGCACATGCATACAAGTACACAGAAGTGAATTAGTCAGCTCCGCTTATTACTTATTCACCTACAAACATTACCTCCAAGGTAACTGGAAACACTCACACTGAGTCCAATGGCCTCTAGGTCAGATTTACAGACAAGTTACCTTGGCATTTATAAGTGGGGGAAAAGCAAAAAGAAGAAAAGCACCCACACAATCTGTACACATGACTTCAAAGAGCCTCTATAGATAGTTCTACAGGCATGTGGAACTGCATGCTTCCATGGTAGCTCCTTAGGTAGTCAGGTGAGTGTGTGCACACGTGTGGTTTACAGATAAATGTGCACAAGTGCTCCACTGGATCCATACTGACAATCTACAAACATAGCTAAATGCAGTTTTCTTCTTCTATGCCTGCATATATTCATTTTCATCAGCTGTAGTTGGTCAGTGTGTTTACAGTGATATTGAGCTTTGAAATTCATTCACATCCCAAAATAGCTATATTGCATTTATCTTTTAGGCATGGTACAAGGCATGAGTTTTTGAAATAGCACTTAGGGAGGGCTGAGGAACAAAGGAACTGCAACACTGGATCATATCCAAGGTCCTGTCTTTGACAGCAGTCACCACCAGCTGCTTCACAGAAAGAAACAAGAATTTGCACTAGGTAGACAGCATAATCTTGCCACATATTGGGGCTCATCCTTGTTTCAAGCTACTAAATACTGGCTTGAACGCTGAAGCCTGAAGTATATATCCACTTGAAAATCATTACTGTTACCATTACTGAATATCAGCCCTCCAGATACCCCTGCTACCTATGTAAATGTCGTATCATATATCCAAATACTGACTCCATGGAATCTTTTAGCAGATTTCAGTCAAATAAAAAAGTTGCATAAAATCCCCACATCTCCTAGTCTCTGTTTTGAATTTTCTACTTCAGAATTAAACAGACTAATAGAAGTAGAAACAAATATCTTCTATTTTATCTTCTTGTATAATTTCTGAAATTGTTCGTGTTTATCATATTCTTTCTCTTTAATTTTCTCTTTGCTAACTTGAACATCTTTTTACCCTGTTTTCATTAAAGGTTTCCAATAATGCAACCTTGGAGGAATTAAATCCCCTTGCAAGCCTAAAGGTTTATTGCGTGTTTTTCTTTAACAACTTCTTTTCCAAGCATAAAAGATTAATCTCTGTAAGCTATCAGAACATAATGCAGTTATAGCATATCAGTACCAACAGAAAAAGGATTCCACAGCTCAGTCCTGAATCAATAGTCTTGAAGAGTTCCATAGTTAAAGACTGAGTAGATTGTATTATGACAAAGGGATGGGCTGATGGACATATCAAAGATCCTGGTACTAAAATGAAGGTCATAAAAAGTGGATAACATGCCCTTCAACATGGTGCTGGCAATTTTTCATAGAAACACACCATGCTCTTCATTAGAAAAGGGCAAAACATATTGCCTTAACACAAGATACCTAATTTATCCATTTGCCTATACATATACACAATGAATGAATAAGTATGGAAACAGTTGTAAAGTAAAACAGTCGTAAAGTGTGGTATAACCTACCTACAAATAAAGCTGAAGTAAGAGCACAATTGTAAGAGTAATGTTGAATAAGGGAAAAAAGCAAGTACAAGTGAAAAAGAAAATGTATGCAAATTTGTTATAAATATAAGGACATTTTACCAGATGGAGAAATTGGGCAGTTCGTCGTCATGTTCTCACACCCGCAGAGTTGTTCTAAAACTACTCCTCGTGAAAGCAAATATAATTCACTCTGCAAGTAAACTGTTTAAATAAATCTTGATATTATATAAGAACCATCTGAAATTATTTTCTTTGCTTATCTGAATACATCATCTGGAAACATGAGAAGTTCTGCCTTTTGGCCACTCTTCGAACAATCACTGTGCCCTAAGCAAAATTCTTTATCGACTTTTGGGAAAGTGGACAACTGTTGAAAGTCTTTAGTGCTACAGTGCCCATGACAGCAAGAATGCACCTAACTAGCACCTATTAAAATAATCAGACACCAATAAAATTTATTTATTTTTGTTTGATAACAATTACACTTGTTATTAGGAATATATTTAACTGCTGCTATCAGCATGAAAATAATGTAATTCATCTGTGCAACTATTGTGATACAACCTCCCCAGCTGATATCCTTGTCTCCTCACTTGTTATAAGCACTGATACTGGAGTTCCACCATACAATTTACAATATCCAGGAACCACAAAGTGGCTGGAGAGATACTGGCACCTTTCAAATGCAGCAATATGTCTCTGTCATTCAGTTTTTGTAGGAAAAGACATGAAATTCACAAGGACAGCAAGATGGATAGAGAATTTCCAAAGTCAGATTCAAATGCGCTGAAAATGAATTTTAAAATAAAAATACTTCCTTTGCAATTTTGTGTCCTGATTTTGCTGATTATTTCCTGATCAGGCACCACTTATGACCATCAAAATGAAGGAAAAAACTTCAAAATCAATTCTAGTCAATTATTGATGGACTTTTTTATCATTAGAGTATATATAGCAAAGAAACTGGTTTAATAAACACTGCATATCCTATCAGGCATCATATTTCACACACCTCAAGAAAAAAATTAGGAGTTATTTTAGAATAATATTGATTTTTTGGCACTTTGGTCTTGAGAATCTCTGTTTTGTAATATTGAAAAGAAAACCCACAAACCTACATTTTGGAGCGTTATTGCTCTGTAAGAGCTGTCTGATTGTGCTCAAATATTTTCAAACACCTGATACTCATAGTCACTCTACATTTGCACTTGCAGACCATTACTCGGGCAAAACTTCCCCCAAAAATCCAAAAGTAAAAAAAAAAAAAAGCCTTCTGGGAGTGTCTGAGTGGGAGCTGCCTCTGTAGCAGCCTGCAGGAGCAATCACTCAGATGGTCGCACACCAGCACTCTCTGCGTACGTCCACAGCACAGCCTCCACCTTCACACTCCCCAGCTCAACCTGTTCTGCTGTGCTACTATTTATACAAAAGTAAAAACCAAAAACCTTTTATTTATAAAAAAGTGAAAACAAAAAACCTTCACACTTCAAGTACTTAGAGTACTCCTACTCCTGTTGGTCAGCAAGGGACTGTCTTCACATCAAATCTTTATATTTAGGTAGCCCAGCCTAGGGAGCCCAGCAGAGAAAGAAGGTTCACGTATGCTTTCTGCATAAACATTTGTAGCTGGGTATTTCAGGACTGGCTGTGCAGTGCCTAACAGATCATTGCAGCCCACTGAGCATCCAGCACGAGGACTCAACATGATGGTCACACACAGCCCACTCATCTTTCTCCTCCTCCTCGTTTCCAGCTGTGCTCACAGGTGCCCAGTTTTTATCAGAGGTATCAAAGCACTAGAGGACAATATTACAGAAAGCCTGATGATGAGCTAGAAGTTCTGTTTGGAGGGAATAACTGATAATTGTAAGCAAGAGAAGAACACATTGAGGGAAGAAAACAGGGAGGACAAGAAGACCAGTCAGGCAGCACAAGGAAAAGCTGAAAAACAAGTGAAAAGTGTATTCAGTGGAGGGGGAATCCAGAAGCAAGGAAACTTGCCATAGTAACAATGAACGAAATTATAGGAGAAGAAGAAGAAGATACACAGCAGACACAGGGAATGAATATGCATTAAAACACATTAACAGATTGGCCATTAGCTCTCAGCCAAGAAAAATATCCTGACAAGACAGAACTAAAAATACACAAAGATTTCTCTAGTCACACTTTCAGTTCTGTTACTCTGAAGAGATGTAGTAGGGAGGTGGAGAGAGGCTGCTTCTTGTTAAGAATGGGGGGTATGGACTGCATTCACTAATGACTGGAACAAGTAGGTTAGAAAGGTCCTAGAGGCTGAGAAAACTCTGAAAAACCCTATGAAATGCTGCTCATCCAACTGAAAGCTTTGAAAGGCCAAAACTTAATTTTGCTCTGTAAGACAGATGTTAGAATTTATCTTTTCTACAGATACATATTAAAGCCAAAAAATAAATACTAGAATATTTTTCTTAAGTTGAAAGTCAGACTATAAAAAGCTATTTCACTTTAAGCATAAACACATCTTGTCTAAACAAAGACTAGAGATTTCTTCCATTGTTCATTCACTGTTATAAAATTTAGACTATTATAATGCATCCAGGAAGGGAAAAAAGAAGTCTTCCTCTCCACAAGGTCCACTGTGCTTGTGAAAACCAGAAGCTGACTCTCCAGTCTTACAGCTCTTCCATTTTACAGACCATCTGTCACCACCACGCACCACAGACATGACTTTCTCTCCAAAAAGAAGTGAATGAAATTATGTCATAAGCCTATCAACCCTATTGTCCAGAGGGGCAATCTGAATGACATAATGCAGATATCCAGGTGTGGTGAGTGTTTCAGAGTTTGCCTTGGGGACTTGATTCCAAGCTCAATTAGATTTGTCAATTAGACTTGTTTTGCAGTGATGTAACGCTGCTCCTTGCAGGTCACTCGTTCGACACACCGGATATGTATTCAGAAACAGATGCCTATGGAAAGTGGTCTGGACATGAAATTGAGCCTTTGGTGTGGAAGGACATTCACAAAGTTAGAACATAAAACATATTCATTTAATGTAGTTTTCCCAGAGTTTCATACTGAATTAATATTTTACATGAAGCTGAGGAGGAAAAGAACTTTTATGTTCTCACAAATCTCTTTCAAAGGTGTTGAGATACTACATTTAAGGGCATAAAAGATAAAGTAATGGTGGAGAATTCTGGGGGAGAAAAATATTTAAAAGCTAAATTTGTTGGTAGTTTTATTTACTCTATAAGTTTATCCACAGCAGGATGAAAACCAGTTGAGAAGACTATTCAGAAAAGCTTGTTTCTCTTTCAGCTGCCTACACCATGCATTTACTACATGAACAGTCACAGTTCTGTCAATCTGGCAAGTGATATTAGCAGCACAACCCCTATATTAGTACAAACTGCACAATATAGATTTAAGACTCTGCTACATGACTGAACTATAAATATGAAAGATCTCGATTACCTAAATCATGCAACAGATTCAAAATATAGAATCAGAGGTTGTAAGAATTCTCCTATTACTAGAATGCACAATTAGAATGCTTACAACTGAACACATGTCCCAGAGCACAAGAGGGAAGCCAAAATAAAAATGGAGCAGTATAGAAAGCTGCTGCTACAACATCAGGAAACAATAGTTAGACTGCAGTTACAGATGACATTGCATAATAATTGTACTCAACATTTACCATCAACCTCTCCTGTTCAGCTATTTTACCAATAAAATATATTATTAGGTTAGATGCTTCAGTGATGTGGGAAATACAAATTTCCTTGCTACACACAGTTCAAACTTTTTAAATTATTATTTATAAAAGTGCAAAGTAAACAAACTAGCTCCTTAGATTCTCACAGGAGGGAGAAATGGACATAAAAGGAGAGTCTGTCTTAATTTTCTCTAATTCTCAAGCAGGCAGGCATACATACATACAGAATTTGTTCTTAGTCAAATAACTGCATGCTAACCAACTTTCAAAGTATAAAGCCGTAAATTTAATTGCTTGTTTACAATATTCTTTTTTTTTTTTTTTTTTGACATTTTTATCTAGCTTCACTGAGGGGAAAAAAAATAAGAGCAATTCATGCATCATTTGAAAGGATAAAAATCCCAATTAAATGGGTTTTGGCAGGGGGAGTAATCCAAGGTAATGGCAGTGAAAACTGTAAAAGTTTCGGTGACATTCTCCTTGGGAGAATTTCTCCTAGTACAAGACAAAATTTCTAGTGCAAAAAAACTCCCCATAAAAACAGGCCCAAAAAAGGGAAAAATAATAGCCCAAGGAACTCAACTTCAAGCTTATTCCCCAAATCTTTAACACTTGTTTTAGGAAGTAAAATACCTCACAGAAGAAATGCTAAAAGAGACTTATCTGAGAACAGTCAGCTGTCCAGAGGCTGAAACAGACCTCAGCACTGTAGCTATACAACAGAACTAAGACTTCTTGCCTAATCTCCCACAGCTCATGTTATTTTAATTGGAAGACCACACCAGAGTACACCCACCTTTTTATTTGCTTTGCTTTGTTTTAGGAAAGCAAAGTTGTTGAGAAAACAAAACAAAAGTCTTCAAAACACCTTGAATATCAACTTAGTGCAGGCTATGAACAAGTATTACAGGATGGGAATTTATTTTTCTAGCCATCTCACTCCCCATGTTTCACAGCAGATATCCTGAATAAGTCATAAATTGTGGCAAGAATAGAAAAAAAAAAAAAAAAAAAAGAAAAACTTCAGGAATCCATAAATAAATGCAGGTGCATGCTGCAATCTGAAGAGTCTGGTGATGTCCCTTGAAATCTAACCCAGGATTTTCTTTGGAATGATATCTGATTATACAAATGCTGATCTATGGTCTTCTAGTATGGCATTCCCAGTTTCACATCTTCTGGCAAATTACATCTTGAAGATGAGCTAAGAATGCCTTACACTTGAACTCACAACGGTAAACACTGAGGGCAATATCCTGCAGAGAGACACAAGGAAATATCCGACACATCAGAAGCACAGAAACTGTGTTACATCACATCCCGCTGCTACAATGTGCCAGGATTCTTGCTGGAAGGAGGAGCAGCATGACCCAAAATTCACACACAGGTTAAAGGTCTGCAGACAAACCTACGGGAAGCCACACAGCTCATCAAGTTCTTCTGCACAATGTCAACAGCTTCCTTCCAATGGCTGTCTCCCCAACAGCACCACAGCATTTCTCCAGGCTCTTCTTTTCCCTGAAGCTCCAGGGCTCCCAGTGTGCTGACTTTACTACTGAGACTGTACTTTGGGGTTGCTGCATAAAATAGCTGCTGTTTTGGATGCAAATGTTAACATCAGCTCCAGAAACACCTCCTAGTTCTACAGGGCATCTGACAGACATTTGTTATCTGTAGATTTTTCACAAAGCTGGAAATACTGTAAGAAAATGTACTTTTCAGCCTCTATAGCATCCTGCACTGTGCTGCTCCTGGGAGTTTTAAGTCAAAGGAACAGTGCGATTCTAGGCACATTCACTAAAATGATCCCTTCCTTGTGAAAAAGGTAAAACACACATATAGTACCCATAAAAAACCCCACAGAATACCCATAAATAACCCCTCAGAGGCTGTCACATTGTGTTTCTGGTAAACTCCTTCAGTTTTTTCACAATAAAACAGGGAGATAGGGACCTAGCAAGAGAACATTTATTCAACAGAAACAGGTATCTATAAGGAGCTATAGAATTATAACTTCATCTAACTATGGATCTCATGCCTCATGTGTAGTGCTTTTTGTCACAAGATTGCAAATGTAGTCTACTCAGTAAAAAACTAAGCAGCAACACCACTCACTGGAGAAAATTTGAATGCAAATAACTTTGAAAATACAGGTGAAACAATCTTGCATCAGCATATTTGGGGTAGGTCAAATTATTCTAACATGTCTAAGATTTGCACTGGTATCACTGAAGTTTTTGAACGAGGTAAAACCATAAATTACTTTGGGCATTTGCTAAGCTGCAGAAACTCACTTATATCTGGCTCCTAACAGAAAACACTGACCCAACTGACCAGCCTGAACAGCTTACAAAAAAAAGCACTTTTACAGGCTTAGCTGCAGGCCCTCAAGATGCAGTAAAAGCAGGTGTTAATTATATCTACAAAGCTTTCATACCTTATCTCAGCAAGAATTCTCTTATTTTATCCTGTTTCCTTGCGCATAGAGTGACACACAAATTTGAGTGTGAACGTCTCACACCCCTGAGTGTGAAGCCTGGCTTTGTCCTTCTATAGGGCCTCACTGTGGAACCCATCCTAATGGCAGAGATCAGTAAATTTACTCCTGGGAGCCCAAAACCCACACCAGACGATAAGAGCTGACCTAGGGAGAACACACACTTGGGCTGTGCTGCTAAAAGAGGCTGAGCACCCGCTGCTCCCAGCATCTTTGATCAGGCACTTGACAGGCTGAGATTAATGGAGCCTTTAAGGAAGGTCTAGCAGGAAAAGTAAATTGGGAAATACTCTTGGAGGATCAGTTCCATTGATATATAGAGCTTTCAATTTTTTATTAAAAAATGATGGGTACATGGTACACACCCAGTGTGCAGCATTGAGGCGCATTTTTATTTCTGAAGAACTACCACACACTAAGAAGAAAACAAAAAAAAATGGGCTTTTTTACTGGATAGACATCCTCAAAGCTATGAGGAGCTACACACAGGTAACTTTTCATACACCTCCCTATCTCTTGTCCCTAAGCGGCACAAGTAAGAACTTCAATAAAAGGTTTCCATGGGCCAAATTTTCCAAACAAATGCCTCTTTCTCCAGGCAAAACAAAGTGATGGCAAAGAATTGGCAATGCAGATCAAATTGCAGCCTCCTACTGTTGTCTTTCTCTCATGCATAACCTCAAAACACTTAGTATCATGAATTATAATTGCTAATTATTCCCACTATGAAACAAGAATCCCACAGCAAACTGAGAGTAAACAGGCATTTCTCATTATATGAAATGACGCATATGAATCTTACTAAATAATTACAGGCCAGAAGAAAAGAGTTCAGGTTAACAATGACCAGTTACTTATACTTATTTGTGAGTGCTAATTGAGGAAAAAATAATGTTTTGATTGCAGTTTCTTCTGTTCTTTTTGAACTTGAACATTCTTCAGTTGTAAGCAAGTCAGACCTAACAATTCACACTTAGGAACCAAATATTTTTGTGATTAGAAAAACAGACCGTCTGCATATTTGGCATATATGTACACCACACATTCTCGTCAATAAATTAAAGAAAACCACATAGATATAGAGAACACAACCTTTGGCTGAACTAGTTTTCAGAATATAAAATAACTAATTAATGCAAAGGAGGCTGCTAGAAAACTTGAGCACTTGTTTAACAATAGAGCTGTTGGGAATAGACAACCACTGCTCTGGATAACACCTTGGGGAGGATAAAAAAGCATCACCGAGATACACATGTCTACTGAAATACCAGTGAACCCCGTTCCTGAGGTCAGTTCTTGTTACTGATAACTTTAATGGGTGAAGAATTGTAAATGGCATTAAAGAGGCTGCAGTCCTAAATCAGCAGGATAAACGTTCTAGAAAACCACTGTACAAAGCGAAAAGAGGCTGCACCTCAGCTCTTCCCGCACAGTATGGAAAAGGATCTATCAGGCACCGAGCAGGCAGGAGGCACCACGGCACAGGCTGTGGAACACCAGCCCTCAGCACCACCAGCCGGATTCTGGGAGCGGGACGCGTGGGCTGAAAGCCCGGCAGATAGTCACCACCCCCGAGCAACCCTCCCGCATCCACCTCCACGGGGCGGCCGGCGCCGAGGGCCCGCCCCGGCCCACGGGAAGGGGTGCCGGGCCGGGGAGCGACAGGTTGGGATGGAAGAAGGCGAGAGCGAGGCGGAGGCGGCACCCGCTCCCGTCGCGGGGGCGGGCAGGGAGGGCCCCGGGAGAAGCCGCCACCCTCCGGCGGAGCCCGGCCCGGTCGCTCCGTGTCCCCGGCTGGTGCTGCGGGGCGCAGTCCCGCCTCGACACCTTCGAGCCCCGCCGAAATGCTCTCTGCAACTTCCGCGGCTCCGGCGGCGCCGCGACCCGAGGGCTCCTCGGCCGGCACGACGCTCCCGGGGCCGCGGAGCGCTGGCGGCCGGTCCAGCCCTGCCCGCCGCCGCGCCTCTCCCAGCCCAGCCGGAGACCGTAGGGAAGTAAGTGGGAAGTCCCAGAAAAGCAGGTCCCGGGTACCTCACCCAGCTAAGGCGGCTGGATGCAGGGCTCCGGCTGCGCTCGCCGCCGCTGCCCCGGGAGGGAGCAGGTGAGCCCGGGACTCCCCCCACACGCACCTCGCGTAAATAAAGCCGAGACAAAGTCACCATCTGGGGAGGGGGCGGGGAGCTGCATTAGACGTGGAAGTCACTTACCAGCTTTGCAAGGATCCTTATAATCTATTGCCTCGGCTTTATCCTCTTCAGTGAAATCGTAAGTGTAGTCATAATCAAGGCCAGAGCAGGAAGAAGGCTTCCCGCAGACAGTCCACCCGGCCAGCCACAGTGCCATCCTCCAGCAAAGCATCTTCATCCTCCCTCGGGCGGAGAGGTGGCGAGCAGGGCAAGGGTGAACTAGGCGGCCGGCTCTGCTGTCCACGCCGGCTTGGGAAAGGAGGGTAAGGGATGGAGAAACCATAGGTTTTGGGGGAGGTTGGTATGTTTTTCCTTCTCCACCTGGAGGCTCTTCCAAGAGACGGTGCTCCCTAGGTAGCCCCAGTCAGACGGGTGCGACACAGAGTGAGGAGCATGAGCGTCGCTGCCCCCCCCCTGCCCCCTCGCCAGGGAAAAGTCGCTGGGTGTGTGGGTGGGCGCAGGGGGTGGACTCAGTCCGGGAGATCCTGTCTGTCAGGGCTTCCCCTCGCCTCTGTCAAAACCCAGCCAAACTTCCCGCGGAGGAGGAGGCGGCGGTGGCTGCTGCCCGCGTCCCGCTCCGCGCCCGGCCCGCGCCCCGCTGCGCGCCCGCCGACCGCC
>JAYDZK010000202.1:33056225-33166471 GCA_034509185.1 Euphonia xanthogaster | reverse complement strand
CTTTGCGCATGAAACAAAGCTGCACCGCGCCCCGCTGCGCGCCCGCCGACCGCCGCGCCACCGACCCCGGTCCCGCTGGTGCTGCCAGAAGATGGATCCGGGCTGCACATCAGCAAACTACCTCGGGGAGAGGGGGGAAAAGAGAAAGAAGAAGAAGAAAAAAAAAAAAAAGGAGGAAGGGAAGAAAAGGGAGCGGGGAGGAGGGAGAGGGAGGTGGGGTGCACTACAGCAAACCGCGGAGCTCTACTGATGGGAGGCAGCAGCTATGCTGGAAGGAGCAAAGTGTCAGAGTTTCGCCCCCCTCTGCACAAACACTCTAAGCTCTGTCTCTGTCCTGTCTCCCCTCCTCCGTCCCCCTTTAACTTACGAAAACCTTACAGGCAACTAACACACAGTCGTCAGCATCCTGCTTACTTATTCATACAGTCAGGGTCAGGATCCGGGCTGCTTCTGATCTGCTCCCTTGATAGTGTGTCTTATGGAAACACACGCGCATTCACTATACGCCTCTATCTCCATATAGCTTTCTCTCTAGATAAGCAGTGCATGGCATTTAAACAACAACAACAAAAGGATCGAGATCAGATAAAACAATGCACAGATCGACACCCGGCAGCCGAAAAAGCGCGAGAAAATGGGTGCTGAGGAGGACGATAAGAATTAACTACAATCTAGGAGACAGGAAAATAAATCAGTGTCTGTATATTTCCCCCTCTGCTGCTGCTGCTTTGCAGTGTTAGCCCCATGAGCTGAAGGGTGGGGGTTAAGGAGCGAGGGGGAGGGGGAAAGAGGAAAGTTTAAGAGCCCACAGTTTGTTTAAAACAGAAGAAGGCATTATAAAAGGTCCACTGGTCTCCAGAAGTTCAGCCAAGCAGCTGGGAGCCGGTTCCAAAATGAAAGTAAGAACAAACAAACAAACAGAAAAAAAAATAATCAAGGCAAACAAAAAGTAAAATTGCAGCATGCAGCAGCAGCGCAGAGATCTTGCAGTCGGGCTTTCCTGCTCTCACGTGGATCTCCAGGAAAGTGGTGGAGGTTTATTTTCCAAGCGAAGTTTCCGCGGGAGCCACCGCCCCGCTCCGCGGTGTCCTGCCTCGCCTCGCCCGGCCCCGCCGCGCTTCAGCGCCGAGGCGCCCCGAGCCGCCGCCGGCTGCGCGGGGCCGGGTTTTGTTTTAAAGCCCGAGAAGGGATCAGCGCGCAAAGCCTCATTTCAGCCGATCAACCTGGAGAGGGAGGGGGAGGAGGGGTAGAGATACGTGCTGCTGGAATAAAGTAAGATCAAGCGGGGGGAAAATATCTATATACATGTATAGGTAGCTAGAGATCTCCCTGCCTGCCGCCTCCCCTCCCCCGAGACGGGCAGCTCCGATCCTGCAGGAACGCTTGAAAAACTGTTTCAGACCAAGGTGAGACTTTTCCGTAGCAAACTCTACTCCTCCTCCTTTTACGAGTTTCCATGCAAAAGGGCGGGGGGGACGACGAGGGGCGGGTAGAGGGGTGTTTCTTCTGCTCCCATTTCGCCGGGGTGTCACATTTAACACGGACTTTTGAAAGAGCTGCCGCGAAGAAGTGGCTGCGTCTTTCTCTCACGTCCAAGCCCGCACAGGCTCCCTCTCCCCGCAGCACTTCCCGGTAGCCTTCCCTCTGTGGCAGGGGTGGAAATCCGGAGCCAGTCCCTTCCCCCGGCTGTGCCAGGAGCGCAGGCAGCGCCGGCGGCGCGCCCCTTGGCCCCGCGGGCCGCCCCAGGTGCCGCGGGGCCGGGGGGCGCGCCGAAAGCACTTAGGCAAACTCCGGGTGGGCACACTGTGCTATCGCAGCTATCGAGGGAAGGAAGGACGGGACACGACTTCCTAATCGCCGCTGTCAAGACTTAGCTGCCGCCAAAATACGGGGGTCGGGTGGGGGCAAGGTGCCTTTCGGATGACGAAACCTGTAGTGCCTACCAGGACGCTCTGCGTCTGCCCGTGCCGTCCGGCGAATGAAGGGTTAGTGCTGCTATAGATAGGCACTCTCGGCAGGTCATAACATTAAAACTGGAAAGGTCCGTTAAGACAGAGCTAATAGGTGTTTAACAATATTAAGAAGTCTGGCACCGAGTAGCGTCAGTGTCTTTGAAGCATCCATGTGCTTCCTTATATTTTTGGCATGCAGGTTGTGTCTACATTGCTCCTAACTCAGTCTTTCTGCTGCAAACTTGAAAGCCAAGGAATGAGTAGCTGCCACTGAAAAGGTTCAACCTTCACTAGGCAATCTTTGTCCCAGCAGTTCAGTTTGCTGTGTTTCATAAAGCCCTCAAAAAGCACCACATCTCAGATGAAAGAAATCCTGGGAAACTTGTGGCCTGCTCTTTTCCTCTCTTCCTCAATATACTTTGTATGACTGGCCATCTCAGACACTTGGAACTGACTCCAAGGGAGTTCCTCGGAGATCCTTTCTTTCGGTCCCTCAGAGCAGTGGCAGGGCTGATGACTACCTCTGTTTGCAGTGTCATGGTTTGGTGGGCTGTTTTGCCAGTCTGAAATATGGTTTCTGTTATGTTTTTATGCCCACAAAGGGAGCAGCTTATTTTGCAGTGTTATTAATTGCATGCTCATTTGAAAAAGTGGATCCCCCTTACCTGGTTTTGTTACTTTGCTTCATATATACACACCTTTAAACATTTCATTTTCTTTCCTGTGCCTTTGCACCTCCACCCCAAAAAGGGAGCAGTCTCTGTCTAGCAAGCGCATGTTTATCAACAGAGCTTTAGAAACACTGGTTTTGCTGATTGCTTTACAGCCCAAGAAGAGGAATGTACAACATGCAATCCTCAGCATGCCAGTCTCCCAAGTGATGAGATTATTAGGGCCTCTGCAGCAGGAGATTAACTCTCCCAGCAAGGTAGGCACTGACGTCACCTTCAGCCTCAATCTGCCCCCGACCTCAGCATCCCCAGCACAGGCAGAGCAGCACCAAGCACTCACAGCCTTGAGGACAGCTGGCCTTGCAGAGCCCTGTCTAAGACAGGAAACAAACCCAGAAACGCTAGATGGGAGTCATGCAGAAATCTGGGCACATGAGTGCTGTAACAAATGTGTGTATATCTCAGGGTAAAAGCTGTTTTCTGCTTGTAACCCAGAGCAGCTACACATTAGAATTACCCTTTAAAATATGCATTGCAGCTCTGCAGAAACTTTTCAATGTTACTTAGGTATTAATATTCCCATCAGTCGCATTAGTAAAAAGCTTTCTTTATATTAAAAGAATTTTTTCCTAGTAACCAAACTGTTCCACATTAAAAAAACTTTTTCCCTAAGTAACCTGTTAATTATTCAACCTAACTCCTTTCATGATGCAAATTTTTGAAACATTTTAAGTAAAAAATATTTTTTCCTTATCACACATTCATGTCTACCATTCCAAAAAGCTCACAACTCTGATAATCCATCTGACAACACAGTCAATCAAAAATCCATCCTACAGCCGTTTCCAAAGAAACGAATACATAGCCAGGAAGACAGAATGCTTAAGCTGGAAGGAAACCAACCAAAGGAACACAACAACAGCAACAACAAAGCCATTTTCCCTTTTCTTTTAAATTTCCTAGTTTGTGGGTATATTACAGGGACAGAGATAATGGTAAATGTAGTTATGTTAAAGGTGGTGGTGGTGGTATTTTTATATATATATTTATTTCTTACTATTTTTTTTTTCTAATCCAGAAAGCTGGAGGCTTTTCAGCTCTTCCTACACAAAAAAGAAACAACCAAAACCAAAAAAACTTTCAAAAAGGGACAAGTATGTACGAAATACAAACACAATCACAGAACTAAAAAAAAATACATATGAAACATCATTGCTCACACCTCCTCCTCATTCTTTGGCTATCTGTCTGCTGCTTAGGCCTCCATCTAGTGTGGAGTTTTAGGTGGGTGGACACAATGGGCTTATTCACAAACATCAAGCTCAGCACATGCCTAAGGCTTTGAAGGCTGAAGACCGTGGTGGGTCAGCTCCTTGGGACCAGGACCCATGGGACTTTTCAGGAGGTTAAAACAGAGAAGTTCTTCAGAAGCTGGTTACCTTTCTGCCTTATCTCCTGATAAACGTTCACTCGGAGCTACCTAGAGCACTTCTGAGACAGCTGTCCTTATGATTAAGTATTTTCCCACTCCCCAGGTGGTCATTCTGTAGGGAAATACTGAAGCTGAAAGCACATTGTGACAAATAAAGTGTCTACAATAACAAACATGCACATACAAATTGTAACACTATACTGAGTGAACCATACAAACTAAAATTAAACTTTTGAAGTTAAAAATCAAGCACTCATGATCATAACAGCAGTGAGCTCACCAGAGAAACCATACTTCTCCCTTCTCTCCTACATGTACTCATATATTATGAAAGCTGCTCACTGCATGTTCACATATAATTTTTTCCTACAAACCTCTGTGCTTAATTAATAAAAAGCCCTTCAATGTTATGTTTTCTGGTTTACTTTTGAAAGCATGCCCCATGCTTTATTCATTATGTATTTTTTCAGATCCTATTCTGCATACAGAGTTATTAATTTCCTCATGGGCATTTTATGGAGTTTGTTGCTACAGTATTCATGGGCTTCAAAAATATTAACTATTTTAATTTTATAATACACCTCTCAGATGAGGGGATATTATGACAGGATAGGAATATTACATTTGAGAAAGAGTTACAGATTACCTGGTTTGATATCTTGTAGACCTGTCAGGACTTGGCGTTATAGAAAAGCTTATTTCTTCAAGGCCTGGTTCCCACTGCTTTCAGTTGGAGCAATTTTAGTCACTGACTAACTAATCAAACTCTGGAGTTTTCAAGCATCTGAAAATGAGAAGCCAATTATCCAGAAGTGTAATTTAAAAGCCTTAAACCAACTCCATCAGGGAAGTCTGTGGCAGAGACAAGAGCTAAGACACGAATTTCAAACTGCTCAGCTCTCTCAAGACTTTTGACACCGCTTGTCTTCAGTTTCTAGAATAAACACAGTCAGAATCCTGCCAGCAACAGCCCCATCATTAATAATACTCACATAATTCATCCACTGCTTTGAATCTTCTGCTCCTCAACACATTACCTGTTAGCATGAATATGTCATGCTGTGTTTGGCCCAGCACTTGAAAAGATGTTTCTCTCTTCACCACTGGATTTCATGACAGAAGAGAGAATGTTGGGATCCCTTCCAAACTCTGGGAGAGGGTGTTTTTAAGTAGCACACTCCCATCTGCTTGCTTCCCATGTCCATGCTTTGCCTTATCTTTGCTTGTTATTTCAAACCTGTCTTCATTCTCTCTTCAGTCTTGGCTGATCCCACTTTTGTTTTTCTTATCTAGTTAATGCTAGTGTTTGATTCTCATTCCAATTCCAGCTGCCCTAGTTGCACTTTTCTTTAATCTTGTTCTGGGACTTCTCACTCAGATTCATCTTTAGCTATGCAGGGTTCTTTTGTTGTTTTTGCTGTTGTTTTGTTTTCATTCCCTTTACCTAGTTGATCTTTCTCTTCTGTCTTCTCACCTGATATAACTTTTAGTTATGTTGACATCCACCCTCCTTGTCTATTCTTTACTCCAGGTGTGCGCCACAAAGCTGCTTTTGCTCCTTGACCATATTTCCCAGTTGCATAGGCAAAGTCCTCACTCCAGTCCTTACATTTCTGTTGAGGCAGTGTTTGCTTTTTTGCTACCTTCCATTTACCTCTTCATTCTGTTACTTCTCAGGCACAGTTTCCTTACATGAAAAATTTTGTTGTCCCAAAATACATGTCATTCTCACTGCTGATTTCTCCTGATCACACCCGACATTCTTTCTCAGGAGCTCTGTGCTGGCTCTACTATGCTGCAAAATCAGTTCTTCCTCCCCGTCTATTCAAGTGAGACAACCTTCCCCTCCCCATCCCACAGGTTTGGCTGAAGTGGATTAAGCATCTGGAATCATGGCTTCTTCTCAATTACGTTACAGATCCAAGTAAGGCACTGCTCAAAATGATCATGTGCAGGTGGCACACTCGGGTAAAGGAGCTGTTAAAACTGCATCTGTTCAAGGCTGGCTGTGGTCACGTGTAAGTCCATACCAATGTTAACAGGAAAAAAAAGGATACGTCTCTTTACATAAGGATGTATATTCTCCTTCTTTCTATTCTGCTCAAGATTTAACTTTTACATTTCCTACAGGCTGACCCTACTGAAGCCCTTCCAAAAATACCGCTGTGATTTTTTTATTAGGATCAAACTCGTCTATTTCCATGTTTCATTTTCAAATACCTTGATAATTTAAGCTAACATTCTGAAAGATTGATGAAGAAAATAAAATTGAAAATCAGCTCATAGCCAACACTAGCATGGAAAATATCATGCCAAATCTTCAAAATTAAGCAAAGGTGCATAAGCAACCTAAAAAATACCTACCAGCAGAGATTGTCAAGAAAAATTAATATTAGATAACCAACCAGACTGTGTTTATAACATGATTTGTGTTACGCTCTCTCCATTTTTAATCCTCTAAAAGCTGCAGAGAGCAAAACCACATTGAGAACATATACTGATGTTAAAACAAGTAATCAAGCAGCAACAACAAAACCACTGGTGCACTACTTAAATTAGAAACTGTTCTGTGTTTGCTCAGCATCCCTGATCCTCATCAAGCAATAAATCAATTTGCAGTAGCTGTGGACAGCTTTTTAAACACAGGGCCAGAAGAGCTTAATTGTTAAAGCAATGTTCAAAGCTAGGAGGTTAGTATAAAAGGTCATATTAAATATTCACTTGTCTGAAAACAGCTGCATTCCAAGTATTAGGAGGCATCCTGACCTTCTCTTAATTAAAAAACCAAAGTCTGTGAGTTTTGAGCTTAGCAGAGCTTAGCTTGCAGTTCTTCAGAAGATAGATAGAGGTTGCCAGATGAAAAACTGGCATCTAAATGTTTGCTAACTTGATTTTGTTTGGTTTACTTTATTGTCTAACATAAAATAAACAAACAAAAACCAACAAAAAAAAACAACACCCCTCCACCCCCAAAAAACAATAGCTAAAAGCTGTTTGGTTTGAAGTTTGTAGTTTATCTTTATCATTCAGGATCCAATTCTCAGCTTTATAAGATGCTGCTCCTTGTCAAAGTTGACAGCAAATTTGCATTTGATTTGTATCAGAGCTGGTCAGGGTCACTTATCAGTCATCACTCTAGATACTGGTAACTGGTGAACATAGTTCCTTTGGCAATTCCATGATAATGTAAGTGTAATAAAATATAAAAATGATAGTACTACTCCCAGACCTGCTCTTCTATGAACAAGTGTTGCTGTTAGACTCAGAAGTGACATTTGTTATTAGACTGACTAGGTGTACAGGGCTAATCTTACCCTCCAGTATTCAGCACACTGTCGCATAGCTAGGAATCAGTGAATGATTGTTGACAGAGAAAGCCTCTAATGAGCCTGATCTTGAGTGACTGCTGAGCATTTTGATCTTCCATTCATTTCTGGAAGACAAAGTAGCTCAGCACCTTGACAAGCAGGAGTCACTGTTTTGAGCCATGAGCCACTCAGATGAAAACCCTCTGGTTTAGTTTGCATTTTAATTTAGCATTTATAAAATCTCTGGCACTTATGGCAGAAAACATGTAACAGTGACACTGGAGGGAAGGAATCCAAGCAAACAGAGGAACCGTGCACTAATTGGGTGTCTATGTAGACACAAGTATTCCTCTAACTCTGGCTCACTGAAGATAAATAAGGTCTATCACCAGCACCTGAGAAGAAGAATGGCAATTGTCTTACAGGAGGCAGCATGAAACTATGGTACAAGCACTATCAAAGACAGAAATATTGTCCCATAGTTATCAGCATTGTTTTAGCTGTGGTAATACTTATAAAAGTTCTCTAAACAGCAGAGAACTTTTACCTTTTTCAACAATGTCTAACATATATATTTTCATTAATCTAGATAGTAAAATACCCAATGAATTTTATGGTGTAACTATCAAAAAAATAAAATCCTTATTTACCTAAGGTGTCTTACTTGGCACCTCTTTCTTATCTTCAGTATCATAAGATCATAAATGTTTATGGCAAAACTAATTTAATTGCATCCACATTATCCAGCCCTCTCCAAAATTATTTGCACTCTGCTTATTGTCAGTTCCTCTTTACTACAATAGAACATTTTCCAGCAAGAGCTTCTTTTGAAAGAAGGCACTGATGCACCATGCAGCAATAATTAATAACCTCTGTGTGGAGAATTCAGGGATTATATTGTATTCCAAAGCTGAATGCTCTTTCACTCACTAAGGTGATAGTTTTGTGCTGGCACAATCAATATTTGCTGTAAATAATACATATTTCACAGTAATTACACACATATATATGGAATACACATGTTTTACAATTTGAGCTTAACTTGCAGCCATTTTAGTATAATTTTCCTTCAGCATGATTACAGTACTAAGCTCTTTCAATTCATTTTTTGCCCCACCCACCTCAAAGCTATATAATTTGCAATACTAGAGATGTCACAGATGACTGACTAGAGATAGCTATTGTCAATTGGAGGCACATATCTATGAATACTCAATATAAAGCACCCAAACTAAACTCTGAGACCAAAGCACTTACAAAATTAATTCCAGAATCTGGAATCAGCATTTACATAAAATTTTTATTTTTCCAAGAAAAGGGTGAAAGAGGTCCCAGGCACCACTTGTGCATGCACAGTTCTAAGTTGCACTTAATAAAATCCATTCTCACTGCAAAAGCAGTGAGGATTTTCTGAAGAGTCGGATTTATTATACATTCTCCAGACATGTAAGTTTGTGTTTCCCATGTGCTGGCAGGAATGCCCTTGTCAAATTAGTCACTGAAGCCCTTACTTTATGAGTACAGGCTTAAAACATTGAATACGTGAACAACTCAGAATCTTTGAGTACAAAGCATAAGAATCAAGGCATACTGTATTTGTATTCCTGTTTATTATTATGTAGAACTGCACAACTGGTAAGATTTATTTTTTAAGTATGCGTGTGCATGTGCCTTTTATTTGTTAAAGAATTGCACTTACCATATAAAAATTGCATTAATTTCCAACATCTAAAAAACTCCCTACCTTCATACACCATGGCCAAATTTGTATCTGCACAGATTCTCTTTTTCAGTGGGTGACACGAGTAGCAGTTTGCAGGACAGACCCTGCAGATAAACTTTGCACAAAGTGCTAGCAGTGAAAACAATCAGAAATATTCCTGGTTTAAGATTAACCTACATTAAAGCAAGAGATCATCACTTCTAAATGATTCAAGCAGCCTTCATTTTGTGGGAAACTCTCCTACTACTACTTCTCCTCCTTCTTAAACCTGTTTTCTTCTCTCTGTATTATGGTTACAGGAGTAGCCTGTCACAAACATTCTGAAACCCATTACTTTGTCACTCAGCTCTCTATAGAAATTGATACTGTCAGTTTGCTTTATCTTTATAAGTAATTATTTCTTTGGTGTCAAATGTCAAACTATTGAATAGTTTTTTATATTTGCATATTTCATTTGATTTTAATAGAGCCGCTTGATGTATTTGTAACAAATTCTCTACTCCTGTCCAGGTTCCATTCACTTTAATGAACAGATGGGTGTGCCAGGTGTGTCCATCAGTAAATTTAGATCTTTGGTTGTTATCACTTATTACATTTCTTTCTGTAACTTCCATCATCAGTGTCACCACAGGAACAGAATATCTGTTTGTTGGGGAAATAAAGATATTGGAACGTGTCTGAGGTTTGGTTTAAAAAGCAGTGGCAAACTAGACAAGGAAGTTGGGTTTCTCTTCTGAAACCCAATCTGTGATTATATTTTAGTATCAGAACATTAACAAGGAATCATGTTGAAGTAGCCTACACTAGTTCTTCAGTGTACACATAATTGAGTTAATCAGGTAGTTAGCCAGAGAAGTGCTAAAATGCCACAAGCAAGGATTCTGTGTGAAAGAGACTGGTACTTATAAATAACATTTATTATTAATTTTCAACAGTGAGCATTTAATGAGCATAATACAGAAAACACTCCCTGACAAAGTCTGCTGTTTATGTCCAGGTTAAGGTCTGCAACAAAAATAATCTCACCTGTCCGAGCAACAGGCCTTTTTTACAGATTACCCACCACCTGTAGTTAATAGTAAGAAGTTGGGTCGTCTTCCCAGACCCAGGCCTCCCGTCCTGAGCAAAGCTCGGTTTTAGCAAGCAACCAGGGCCACCCGGAGAGAGGGCAGCGCACGGCCCCGACACCGTCCCGACGCTTGCCCGTGTTTTCCCAAGAATCACCCCCAGTTTGGAAGCGATGGCATTGGAGGCGAGGCGAAGACGTGTGGTGGCATCCCTGCCCTCGGAGCAAGCAGTGATTTTTTGGCATCCTGCGACCCCTAGTGAGAGCCGGGGCCGCCCCTGCCCCCGCCCCGGGCCGCCAGCGCCGGCGGGCTCCCGCCAGGCACCGGCGATTTCCAGGTCGCGGGCAAAACATCTCCCGTGGGATTTCCGCTTCCCCCGTTAACTGACTGAAAGCTACTATAAAAACATCATAACGCGTTGCCTTTGCTTGCTTCGAAACAATGCGCCAATTGTGTGGCAACTTCACAAAAAGCTGCTGTAAACTCAAGGCGGTGGAGGGAGAGGCGAGAGACAGGACTCATCTTCTACACACCACCCCAGGAAAGAAGCAAGGAAAGAAAGAAGGAAAACTGCCGGCTCCATTTCTACTTAATTATCCGCATGTAAGGCCTAAGCCTTTGCAAACAGCAACCATCAGTAGGGAAATGTGTTTGTTTGCCTGCTGGTGCTAGGAAAACACTGGAGAGAAGTTAGTCTCCCAGCATGCAAATTTGCAAGCTAAGCTTTACCCTCTTGTCATCATGCTCAGATCCCCCAGAACAATGGAGCTTAAAACAGTGATTGGTTCTGTTCTAAGCACATACATGAATTAAAAGCTGAAAATGTAAACATGCAATTATTGAAGAGGAAAGGGCATTTCTTAACTAGGTTCAGTTCCTTCAGCTAAGATCAAGTTGGTATCCGTGCATCAGAATGTGTGTTTGTATATACAGACAATGGTAAATATCGAACCGTGTTCTGTACAGAAACGTGCTGCACACACATTTGTAGGGCCACAGCTACAGTAGGAAAGGGGAGAGTCTGCTGTTTTAGTTCCTACAATTAACAAATAAAATACGCAAACAATTCTACCTAATGCTAAAAATAAACATGCCAGAACTTTATTAGTGTGATTATCCAATAGAAATTATAATACACATAATATCACTTTTTCAGTGGGAAGATCTTGACTATCTTACTGGAGAAGTGCTGTTATCTGTCAGATTAAAAGATTCCAGGATATGAAATGCACCTGGTTTTCAAAGGCACACATTAATCTCTTGTGTTATATTCATTACTAAAGAAGCAGTAAAGGCCTAGAATGTGGGGGGTTTATTCAGTGTTTTACATCAAAATAATTATGGCTTGCCTTTGATTAATAGAATTACCTTCTGATTCGTAGCTTTCTAAAACCCACTAAACTCAAATTCAAGCCTTCTAGTCAGTCTTCCCAGAAGTTTTCATCTGCTTACAACGAAAACTAAAAGTTAAAGATCTTCAGCAGTTCAGATTTAAAAGCCTACTTTGACCTCACTCAAACGATTTTCTTTCAGAGTTGAATTTTTCACAGAGGTTTGCATAATGGGAGCATGGATAATATGAATGTTAGACAAGCCTACAACTGCCATCTCCTATTTTTCCAAAGTTTCTTTTACATGGTTTAGTGCCTCCTATCCATTGCTCACTTTGCTAAATCACCACTTTAAGTAACATACTGTCAAACCTGTATATTGCCTCTGAGAAAATGACTAGTGTGGAGAAGTCATTGTTAGTTATACTTCATTTATGTATTTAAAACACCTATCTATTATATACTTCAAAGGAAGGAAAGGAGTTCACCTTTCTGCAGCAGTGTGGTGAATATCACAGCTTGCATAACCCATAATAGTACATCAGTGAACAAATAGTCAGTGAAAGAGTTGTGTCCCTTCTACAAAACCTCTCCTCAATCTGCTGGGTTATTTTTTTCTTTAACTTTGCCCCACATCTGGGCATCCTACTAAACAGGAGTTTTTGTAGAACTGTTTGGCTGAGCACAGAGGCTGCAAACCCTCTAAATAGCAATATAAACCTGCTGTGTCACACTGAGAGAGGGGAGGGCAAACAGTCTATCAGAAACAGTAAACCTGATTCTGTCCAGCAATGTACATCAGGCTGATGGCTTGGTTCAAGGCTGTTGGGTCCTTCAGTGCTGCACAAATCAATTTGTTCAAAAATATTTTTATGCAATTTGGAAGTGTACATTACTGAAAGTAAATTTTATCATTTTTAAGGCATATAGTTTATGTTCAGATTTGTGTATCTTATTAACTGAGGACTGATCTAAGCAGAAAATAAAGATCTAACTTTTTCTGAATCATTATAAAAGCCTTCTATAAGTAATTTGTTCTTTAACCAAATAATTCTGGAAATTCTCACAAAAAATGCAAATTGTAAGTTGATATTTACATACATTCTCTGTAGGTGTCAGCATTGCTTTATATTGTTATAGAGAACTGTATTTTTTTCTTCTCAAAGAAAGAAGACATGCAGACTTGTCATTTTCCACATGAAAGACAACTTTTGCACTGCCAGTTTTTCTACCACGTCAGACTAAAAGATTCACAACCGAAATAAGTGTACAGCAAAAACCTACATTGTTTTCCTATACACCCATTTGAAGTTTTAAAACTTTTTTATTTTAGTTATTTTTCAAATAAATATCAACTGTATAGATGCAAACACAAAGTTCATATAAGCTTTGCAAATGTTTCTCAAATGTTGCAAGGAGCAAAAATTCAGTTAAATAAATGCTAAATAAATTGTGAGTCTACCTTCTTTATATAGGCAGTAAACTGGACCCAAAAAAGTTCTTTTGATTTTCTAGTGGAATTCCCAGAAAACCACTATAAGGCAAATATTATTTAATACTTTCATTCATAAACTTATTGTATAAAAAGATCTACTGCTGAGACCTGCTGACAATACATTATTGAGATGAATTATCCACGCAGAAGAGAACTGTACTACCATACTATAAGTGAATGACCTTGGAAGCCAAAGTAATAGTAATTGGATGAAAATGAATTGTATGAAGTAAAAGGTCATAAATAATGCATAATAGCAAGCATTGTTTCTGGGACCTCAGGCAGAAAGAGTGATTGAAGAATGATATTAATTAAATAGTCAAACAAAATTATTATCAACCTCCTATACCCATGAAAGAGAAATACAATCCAGGCATCTATGAGGCAAGATATTTTCAATTAAAAAAAAAGAAACATCAATGACATTATTACAAGCTCAATGAACATTACTTGAAATGGTGCATATATTCCATTCTTTTTATGAAAGGAATGGAGAGCCTATTAAGAGAGTACTTCAAAATCGATTGAAGGGATATTTTAGGTTCCTATAAGAGTAGTGGGAAACAAATTACTACATAAAAAAAATCAAAACAAGAAAAAAAAGTTTACAAACTGCTCAAGAATGACATTAAATCTGGTAAAAAAATCTGACACCACTGCCCAAAAGGAATAATAAAGGAAGAAATTCCATCTACTTTTCAAAGAGAGTTCCAAAGAGAACATATGATCTGTCTGCTTGGTCTATGAATGTGATGGAATCTGTGTCCCAGGGAGGCCCGAGTAGCCCAATATTTCATTTGTATTACAGGTTTGAACCTGCTGCTGTACCTTTATCTATTGATTAAGTCAAGTACTACTTACAGCCTTTGATTGTGGGCAGTCTCAGCTGATCTAAGTGAAATGGAACAGATGAGAGTTTGTGGGTTTTTTGCAGTGGTAGTTGCAGAATCTTTTTAGACTGGATTTATCCTTCTTCACTACAAGTGAAAAGCACCTTGATTAGATGCTGCTTGATTCTCAGCACAGGCTGGCTCACAACCAGTATTTTTGAGTTAAGGAATTTCATTTAGATGTGCATTTCACATTGGGCATGTACTTAAGTGCAGGTTTTACCTATGTATTTCTATGACACACACCCTTTAGAAAACATTGCTTCTAAAGATTTGTTTACATATAACTTTTTGTCTTCTCTGGCCCCCTCCCACCATGTCTCTAATAAATTTGTCCATAAAACCGTAGAGCTACACTGACTTATTTTTAGGTCATCTCAAAAGTACTTAGAAGCTCCTATTAATGGCACAGTAGAATGCTGAGTTCTCTATTACTCTGTGGCTGCAGAATCTTGTCTCTATCACAGATTTGCCCTTGGGCTTCAGAGTAAACAAAAAGAGTATTTATAGCCCTTCTCATACAAAGAGATTTGATCATTCAGAAAGAAGGCAGTGAATTGCACAGAACTTTCTATATCCTCAGGCTAAGTACTAATATTAGTGTTAAGGAAAAGCTGATGTCACCTGATCTGTCACAGTATCTGTGGTTGTACATCTCTGAGTAACAATGGGACAAAAAGGTTAATTATTATTTTTGAATTTATTTATTTCAACACAGTCCCATTGTCATGACAGATTTAGAAATATTGGCCTCCACCTGAATTACATCAGACTGCTATAGTTGATACAGGATATAGGAAAAATCAAAGTAACACTTCTCAGAGTTCATCCAAAGAAAGTTTTAAGGAAACAGATGGCTCTGACCATTTGGAAATGGCCCATAGCTATTACTCTTAATAAGAGAATCTGGAGATGAGGCAGAAATGCCCCCCCCCTCCCCCCCCTTTGGTTTTGTTTTTGGTTTTTTTCTTTCCAGGCCATAATTTGATTCTAACATAAGATTCAGAAGACTACTGGAAGATGCACAGCTTTTTGTACATAAGCAGGAAATCAACAGAATAAGTTCTATGACTTAACTGGCCTTCTCTAAGTCATTCTCTATTCTCTGAATCCAATATCCTTGTTTTGGAGAAGTTTGATTTAAGCTACATCTTGCAATGTGGCACCCAGCAGAGCTTTGCTTTGTTGAGAATACCCTTGGCTGGAAGCCTCACTTACTCAGCTGGATTGACTCCTCTGTGGCTCAGGCTGCTTGTGCTGCAGTGTCAGAGATATTGCCCTGTCCCTCCATGCTGAGTACACACACTGCCATGCTCACTATCGCAGCCACATCCGGACCCTCCTCAACCCTGGGATATTCTCATAAAGCTCAGTCTTTATTATCCCCAACTAAGGTTGATTGCTGTAATTAAAAACCTAAGTAAAAACATCCGATACAAGTTTATGATTTTGCCTAGCTTCTATGATGAATAACTACTTTAAAAGCAAGATAACCTTTTATGACCTTAAAATATGCTAGAATCCAGCAGAGCCATCAGATTGATCTCATTTTTTGTTACCTTTTCCTTTATTGTTTGCTGTCAATCCAAACTCCAAATTCTTACTAAAATTTTTTAAAAAGTACTTAAACATTCAAATCCTTACAACAAACTGCTAAAAATGCAGAGTTATAACAAATTGGATAAATGCTCGATTCAAGGAAGTATTTTTAGATTACTAATGTATTGCCATTTACATAACATTTTGTCATGTAATAAATGAAGAGATAATGGGAATATTTGCCAAATATTTAATCACTTAGAAAATAAGAATAAAATTTTTGGGAATCTCAGGCTGATTTTCCACTCTAAAACAATAATGTTATTTACAGTGCAGTGACTTCAAAGCATGAGGACTAGAAACCAATAATATCTTAGAAAGACGGGAATCCCCTTAAGAGCTATGACAGAGATCCTGTTTGTATTGCTGAGAGGGACAGAGTTTGAGGATGTCAGAGATAAGGAGGAAAAATTATTTTTTTGATCTTATGGTACTATGATTTGAAGAAAAATCATATTCACATTTTAGTAATAATTCATCTGAGCAGACTGGAGCCTTCAGTGCAGCCTTTAAGTGCAGTGTGGATCCTACTCTTCATCGATTAAACCCTTCCTAAGTGAAGCCTAGTTACACAGGAACAGAGGGCAACTGGATTACTTCTACTTTGTTCTAGAATGAGGAAAAATTAATTCTGACTGCATCATGGTAGCATTGGCTAAATTGATGTCTAAAAGTAGGTGTTGAAATGGAAAGGGTAATCACAGTGAGGCACATGGAGAACAGGCCAAATGCAAATTGAATTCTTGAAAGCTGGTACACCACTTTCATTTTGGTTGTGGTTTTAAAAGAATCCCTTACAATGGAAAGAGACTAGATTATTTCAAAACATTGTAAAAGAAAACAGTCCTTCACAGAGAGTTTGAAGCTACTCTAGTAGGATATAGATCTGAGTATCAAAGATAAATGCATGTTGTCATTATAAATTAGGAAACCTGTAATTAATATGTTTGGTAGTTTGCACTACTATTTCATATCCACATATACCAAAGATTAACTTACTCCTAGTAACTTTTTCTAGTTTTCTATTTAAAAGTTGGCTAAATGTTAGATATATGTATACAGATAACTGTTATTAATAGCTATAATGAGTGTAGAATATGGTGTACTGAAAGCACAAGATACATTTATGCAGCTCCCTTGCAAAACAACTTGCAATGTGATTGCACATTACATTTTCCCCAAAGTGCAAGAAGGAGCAATCACGGGATTCAGCACTTTTTTTTCATGTCGGTAGTACAGAATGTAGACCCATGCCCTCAGATTTCTCAGGAAATTAGGTGTTTTGCTTTTTCTCTCCCAAAACAGTACCTCACAGAATCTTTTTAGCAAAGACAGTGTCAGAAACTCATTCTCCAGGGCAACACACAGTTTCCTCAGCTACAAGACCATCCTTTCTTTTCTTGACATCCCAACTCATTCGAAACACATATCCCAACTTCCTCAACAAAACTGAGATGAGTCTTGCAGACAACAGACTCACTGTGTTGTGCTGATTCATTCCAAGCACTGTTCATCCTGCACACTGAATGAGGCATTCCTGTGGGAAAACAAAAGATGAGATCATGTAATTAAAGACTATCTCATAATGTGCACAGGGATTGAACTATAATGGCCTCAACAGTCTTAATTCTATTTCCTAACTCTTGAGTGATTAAGAGGTTTTTGTTTTCTAAATCAATAATTATGAGCGAAGACATTTTAAAATAACCAAAACCTCCAAACAAAAAAATAGCCACGTGGAACCATACCAACTACTGCTTTATAGTATGCAAGAAGAATTATCAGTGGATCCAACTGGAGTGGAAAACAACAACACTGCTCCTTTTGTTGAACATTCTGTTCTCAATTTGCCTATCCATTAATGTTTATATGTTTTCCAGAGATGTTTTGATTTTAATGTAATTCTGGCAGATTAAATTATTTTCAAATTCTGATTCCCACCAGGTCTTGCTCACTCCAGAAGGATGCTGATGAGTCTCTTCATATTCCCAAGGCCTATCTGACAAACAAAGAGATTCTACAGACCATGTTCTCTGTCATTTCTCTTCTGTGTGCTCTGTCAAGTTGGACACAGAATGGTTGTTCCATTCCGAAGGAAATTTAACTTTGTGTAGAAATTCTAATTTAAAGGCATTAAATTTCTGAATCTCTCCTAAAATGGATGTCATTCTCCCCTCCCTCGGCACAAGTCTCTGGTACATGTATAGCTCATTTGGAAGGTAAAACCTGAAACTCAGACTTATTCTTTGACCATTCCTTAGAGCTTGATCTTCTGCAAGACCTGACAGCCATCCCACAGCAAGAGATTATTTTGAAAAAACATCCCTCCTCCCTGAAATTCTAGATCTGGAAAGCACTTTGTTTTGAAGCTGCAGAGAAGCAGATTTCAGACGCTCACGCCTCACGTTTTCTGTCTCAGCACACCAGTGCTTGGTGCTGCCAGGGAGCAGCACAGGCAGCGCTGCTCTGCAGGAGCAGGAGCCCAGGGCAAGCCCAGCCTGGCACAGCCCCACACCACACCAACACCATGGGCAGAAGAGGCACTCCAGCAGGGAGCAGATGGAAGCAAGGCTTGAGTTAAGGCTGCAGCAGGAAACAGTGGGGATGGAGCTAAGCAACAGACTACCTGCAATGCAATTCAGGGTCCTGCAAGGGCAGCAGGGGTGGACAGACAGACAGATAGACCCAGCACAGCTCTATAAGGGACTGGACTCTCAGGTCTGAGCTTTATGGAGCCCCAGGGCCTATAGGCAGAGGGGGTGTGGGTGGGGGTCCCAGGTGAGCGTGCTCAGGGACCCTAATGCCTATTAGTGCACTCAGGGCATGAGGAATGTTATGTGCAGTGCTGGGGTTAAAACTAGGAATAGAAGGGCCTTCAGAGCCTCAGCATGTTCAGTAGTTTGCAGGCTCCAGAGGAGGGTGTGAGCTTCTATGAATAATTCCCATTTGTTCTTTTTTTTCCCATATTCATTTGGGGCTTTGTGGCTAATATCACTTATTTAAAGGATTTACTCTTCCTCTCTTTCTTTAGTTATATTTTGACTTATATTGGCTTCATTTGTTTGAAGCCATATCCTTCCTTTCTCTGTTCATTTGTCTCCTTTGTTCATATTGTATGTTTGTTGAAATGTAAGCTTCTGGGGACTGCAGTACTGAACAAGGTCCTCAACTCTAGTTGAACTCATTAATGTTGGGAACAAGAGCCAATGGAGCAAAAAGTCTGTGAAACCTTTTGTTCCTCACTCCTGGAGTTTTTTCCATCACATATGCTTGGAGCTCCACTTCCAAGAACCATTTCTATGTTTTTCTAGGGTGAAGAACAAGTGGTGAGTAGCGCAGCAACACAATAAAGCAGTGTGGCACTGATGGTGAAAAAATGTTCCATAATCACTTGAACCTTACGGCATGTTAGGGTGCTGTTTCATGAGTTTTGCCAGAGCACATTTTTTTTAAGATTTCACACCAAAAAGCACCATCCTATACTGGATAATTTCTGACACAAAAGGTAGCAGGTCATAGTCTCAGTTGTGTTCTGTTTCCTTTCCCCTGTTTAGGAACCAAAAACTGTTGGCAGAACAGACAGGAAACTCTCCGTGTGGAAGAACTTCACTGGGCTTCTTGATGCCATGCGACACCGAACTTCAGATGCACTGAGCATTCAGAGCAGTACAGATACATTGTGAGAATTAAACTGTTGCACCAAAAAATCTGTGTTTGCCTGTCACAACAAGAAACTGCAGCCAGCAACGCAGCTGACACACATCATCTTAGAGTAATGGGGGTAGCACTGGGGCACTCTGCTGATTTCACCCCTGCTGTTACTTGCTGACCTGTCCCTCTACAGTTGCATGCAGATGGTCATGAGCTAGTTCACTCACTCTCTGACCAAGCGCTGCACAAGATTTTTTTGCCCCAAAATTCTTCAGAGATTCAGAAGCTGACCCTCTCAGCCTCTCTATGAAGCACATCCAAGCAGGATTTACAAGCTTAGATACGGTTCCCTGCTAACATGGTCTGAATGCTTTACAGACCACTGAGTGAACAAAGTGGTGTCATGACTTATGTGCTTGTACTTGGACAGCTATCCAAGTGCTAGAAAATCCAGCCTTAATTCAGATGTTAAAACAAGCTGTTAGAGATGCAGGATTTGACTGCTTACATAAAATAAATTATGCTGGTTAGATAAGTATGCTTATCATAGCATTTTTACATATCTTCTTTATTCCAGTGGACTGCTTCCAATCTAGTGACATATTTCTATATATTTTCACTGAAGCCCAAGATACAGAGCAAAGCACTCTGGGCTTTCTAAGTGAGAAGATGATCAAAATTCAGAAATATGCATTTAGTAATTCATTTGGCCAGTGCTAAACTGAACCCTTTATACAGACTTCTCAAAAACATTCAGCGTGTGAGGTGAGTTCATTAATGTGGTGGAGCAGCTAAGGTTTTACCTCGAGCAAGAATGATCAGCTTCATCCCTGCTGGTTTTACAAAAAGATTCTACTGATGATACAAAGTAGGACTAAAAGGCCTGAAGAACTGCTGTTTTCCTGGTCCTCTTTCTGTTGCAGAGGCTGTTCTTGGGAGAATTTTGATGTAACTGAACTATAATTCTAGTTAGAAAACACTCACACAAACTCAAATTAAATACAACATTGAAACTGTTCAAACATTTAATTACTCATAAAACAGAGAACATATTTTAGTGATGTATAAATCACTATACATCCATTTTAGTGATGTATAAATGGAGTGGAGGGCTTGGAAGAAAGTAAAAGTCCCTTGTTAGTGGCAATTCCAGAGGAGGGTCATGGATACGACCATGGGACTGGAGCACACACCTCTCCTGTGAAGAAAAGCTGAGAGATGAAGTAGCTTAACCTGGAGAAGAGCAGGTTCATGGGCATTTTGAGACAGATGGTGACTTTTACCAGGGCCTGCAGTGACAACATAAGGGGCAAGATCTGGAAAGCACTTTGTTTGAAGATGCAGAGAAGCAGAAAGAAAATACATTTAGAAAGAAAATACACTTTAAGCTGAAAGAAAATACATTTAGATCAGTTATAAGAATGACATTTTTTACAGTGGAGATGGTGAGGCGCTGGAACAGGTTGCCCAAAGAATTCTGGATGCCCCACTCCCAGAAGTGTCCAAGGCCAGGTTGGATGGGGTGTTGAGTAACCTGGGATAGTGGAAGGTGTCCCTGTCCATGGCAGGGGGAAATGAAATAATCTTTAAGGGCATTTCCTACCCCAACCATTCTGGGATTTTCAGATTCTACTCACTTGACTTATCTTTAACCATATGAGATTTTATATTATGGTCATGCTTGTTTATCAATACTTTGATAATTACAAAAACATTTAATTCACCACTTCAATTCATCTTGTGCATTTAAATTAATTAAACCATTTTCTTTAATATTATAAATATAGTTTAAATGTACACAGATTATAAGCTCCTTCTTCTGCGATCAGTGAATATTTAGCAAATTTTGAAATGTAACTCTGGACATATACAGGGCACATTTGAGTTATAGAAAATTCTAGTATGTACAAACAGAATAGACAAAATTGTGTCTCAGATATTGAAATTTAGTCTGCCAAATATAAATCGCAACAAAACACTGACTTTTAACTTAAATGTAGCAATTGCTTTGTGTTCAGTTACTGGGTTTGAACTGCTAAGAGAGCTTTAGCAAGACAATAAAAAAGCAGGATTTAAACAAATCACCTGTTTTCATGGTTGTGTTTTGATGCAAAATCTATGTTAGAAAAAAAATAAACAGCATTATGTTCTATTTTACTGGATAAAAGACTTGAAAAAGGCAGTATCCTAGCAACTAGACATCAGAACTTTTCAGTGCAAACACCTTGACCCTTCACTGTGTCAAGCAATAAAAAGAGAATAATGAAATTTCAAACTTGCAATGAATCCTAACATCAAACCTGAAAATAAGACAGCTCAACAATGCATAGTAGATTTGGGTTCATTTTTTTTCTGGCAGAAGTGTATGCTGAGACAACTTCCATAATACAGTTCTTTGATTGATAAGGCCAGAGAGATTTGCGTTCTTGTCCATTTAGGTCTCTAACTGTGGATCTCTAAAACCTTATTGTATAAGGTTTCTTTTGATGACTTTTATTTCATATCCAACAACTATCTTTTTCTGGACTTATTTCTCCTATTTAACACAAGCTGTTTTGTGGTCGTCTCCTCAATCTGCTCCATCCCAAAACAACACAAACTGTCATTAATACATGAGGATACTTGATAAGTATCAGGGCATAAAGATCCCTGGGACATCTAAAGAAAGTGCCAGAAGTGGGCCACATGTCACAAACCAATAAACTACAAAGCCATTTTATAAAGCCAGCTGTATAATAGAACTACATTCATTTAATGTCCCTTCCATGCTTTCAAAGCATTTACTGATCTAATCAAATGAAACCCTATCTCTAGCTTTATCATATACTATTGATGCCTGTTTCTAGAAGACCATCAAAATTGTTGTTAGCTCTGCAAACACTACAATAGTTTTTTTGGGTCTTGTATGGTATGCACTCATTCCACCCTTATTTCGGGTACTTCCTTCCTTGGTTTTATTCTGTTGCCATAAGAGTGAGAAAATAAAGTGATTTGGATAAAGAAGCTGACCCCAGGATGCATTTCATCTGCAGAGTAATCAATAGCAGCCAGAGCTCACAAGGAAAACATGTACTGAGATTTTTTCCTCTCTTTGGCTTGAGCATGGGCAAAGACCTGAATGTGCTGACCATCCTCTCCAGCAAATGGCATGCTGAAATGTGTGCACTATTTCCAGTAAATCCAAAACTCCTCACTGACCTATTGTATAAAACAGAATAGCACAGAGGAAGTTGACTACAAACATAGTGGTGCCTTTGCATGAGAAGGGCACAGGGACTGATGGGGAGGGCAGGCTGAGGGAGGGAATCTGGGAAGGCCAAAGCCCAACTCCACCAGTATTTGTGTCAGGCAACATCTTGCAAATGACCATCAAAAGGAAGGAGGGTTCAGCTTCTAGGTTGGTTTCCAGTTCAAAAATCAGAGTGATTTGCCAGCCAAAACCCCTCTGCTGGGCCTTCTGCTCTACATGCTGGGACTTGGGCCGAGGTTAGCCGGGGAGAAGGCTCAGCAGCGCGCCCGGAAATGGCTCTGGCTCTGTCTGAGAGCCAAAGGTTACTCGTGGCTCATGTGCTCGCTCACACTGACTTGGAAACAGACCCCTCTCTCCCAGCAGGACATTGCAACCATCAGGTTATCAGGCAGTTTCCATTCCTCTGCACATACACATTCCTCCTACTCCACTGTGATTTAGAAAGTACCACATTTACTACATAAAATTAATGACCTAGGCAAAATTGATAAAGAAAACTGGGAAGATCACGTATATGTACTTGGCAATGACTAAAGCAAAAATAAAATATTTACTAGCGCAGGTAATGGAAAGACTTACTCTGTGCAGTGCTGTTTTCTATCTGGAAAGAAGGATGAGATACTTGGTCTTTAAGAATGAACTTTTTCAGAGTGGGCTAGTTACTACAGAATATGTAGAAGAACCTTATGCTATCTAGAGTTAAATATTTTGAAATTCCATGTAGGACTCCCAGAAGAGAATCGGAGAGGATTTCAACTGATTGTTTTTATTTTCTGAGACTTTTTAATAACTTGAGTCAACGTCAGAAAACTGGAGCAGTACCAATATTCTTTTGCTGTTATTCAAAAGGTCATGCAAGATGAGCTAGGGAACAGAAGGACAAATGGTCTGACGTCAATCCAAACACACAGAACTGAAACAGATAAGATGCTTCATTTTTATAAGGTATTATTCGTACTGTGAGACAGCTATAGGAGCATTCCTTCCATCAGCCTGATATCATCCCAGGAGATCTCCATTTCAAAATGCTTGGCAGTCCCAGGCTTAAGGCAGTTGCTTGGGAGGTGGGAAAACTTTCTTCTTACTAGGCTGAGAGAGGAATCTGGGCTCTTTTCATGTACCCCAGGTAGGCATGTTAGCACTCAGACGTACAGGAGAACCACCCCTTTCTTGAGCATCTCAAGCCAGCTTTCTTATGTGGGCAGTCAAAACAATTTGGATGTGTCAGAAAATTTCATTATAACTGAAAATATTTTCCGCATTTATGATATATTAATACTATCCAATTTATGAGTTTGGATATAAAAATAATAACTAATACCTATTTCAGAAAACCCTGCCCTAAAATTGATCAACAAAGGTTCTTGCAACCACTATGTGTTATCTTATTTGAAGCAATTTTTAAGAAAATCTTAATATGAAAATTTCTGAGTCCTTCCACATCCAAACTGCACAGTTTGTCTGCTCATCTCAGCTTTAGGCAGCTCTAGTATTGTTTAGTTACAGTACATCCTGCTTCCACACTCACCAGCCATGGAAGAAAGTATAAATAAATCCATTTACTAGCATGTCTGCAAATGTGTGCACACATAGGTACACTACACACACCAGAACAGATTCCTTCTGCTACCTTATTCTTTGCATTCCTTAGCTGTGCAAAGGCAAGCAATTTAAGTACAGGTGCTTGGCAATCTAATTTAAGTAATTGTTTTTTTCTTGAATTACACCAATTACATTACAGCTTTTCAATCTCATGTTACAGTAATACTATATTGAAATATATTGCAAATTAAATTACTGCCACTTATTTAATTCAAGAAGTTCCGTACTGGCAGAGCACATAACAGAAGTGATCCAGGCTCAAAACCCAATTATGGAAGATGTTTAGAAAATTGTAAATTACTTAAGTATTTTTAAGTCATTTTAAGTAATTCTATAGTGTTGCTTATCTGATTAACTTTAAAGAATCACTTAATTACTCTGAAAAAAAGTAAAAGGCAAATTTTCTAGAAAAAAAGTCCCAGTAGCACTAATATTTGTGTCATCTCAAAATAAACTACATTTAACATTGACCAGTAATTAATGCTATGGAGGTGAAACTGCCCAGAGGTCCAGATCCGCAATGTTTCATTAATTCTATGTAGAGTTCTGTCACAAGACTGACTCTTGGGCTTCAGCTTTTGAACTGAACTAGGTGTTGAAATGAATCTTCATAAGCCTCTGGGCTCTCAATTTGCCTTGAAATCAAAGAAACTTAGGGACATATCTAAACTTTGAGTGTATTTGGACCTTTGTTGCATTTTTTAATACACAAGGGCAACATTTTTATAAGCACTTAAATAAGTTAGAATTATAAATCCCATGACTTTTAAACCCAGATGGGAACCAAAACATTTATGGTGTTTTGGCTTCTGAGAGGTCTTTCTATTCAAAGTAATTTCTGATTACAAGAACAGATCCTGCTGTTGGACTATAAGGTCACTGGTCCTTTATTTCAATTTATGCCTTTTAACTGTAAGGATCTGGACCTTTTCAAAGGTGGAAACAAAACATTTGTGTAAATTTGTGAACCTGAATACTATTACAATCACCAAACTGTACTACCTTATTTATGATCACAACCAGTAGAAATCATGATAAAAAGTTGCTTTATTCAAAACACACCTGGAAAAGTAATTCTAAGAGCTTTTTATTATCTTGTTAAAGTAATGATTTTCAGCCACTCTGTACACATGAAACATAGAAAATAGACAGAATTTCTTAAAGAAAAATGTAATATAAGGAAACAGATTGCTACCTATGTACGTACAATGTGAGATTTTTAATCTCCCATTTTAGGTGTCTCGGCAGCAATATTGTTTCACTGCCTCCTGAAAGAAGAGCTCTCTAGTGCCACTAGAAAACAATGCCAAATAACTTCACTTTCCCTGCCTCATAAGCATAGCTGTCACTTCCCTCAGGGTGTAATTGTGGAGTCAATTCACCCTAAAGCAAAGCTTTACCTGCAGACAGCTCCCACCTCTGCCAACTGGAACAGTGGTGGTGGCTTATGGCTTCTGGTCCCTGTAGGAGCTATGCCATTGGTACCTGGCAACCTCCTTGGATCAAAGCATAATTAGAAGTATCTCCAAGAAAAAAGAATTTTGAAAGAGCCCAGCACCTTTTTCTATCATTCCCTATGTCTTCCTATTCCCCAGAAGCTGGGGAAACACTGCAATTGCTTTATGTTGCGTCCCCTGGGCTCTACATCTATATCTCACATCTGCCTCGTCAGCAAGAACAGCAGACCCATAATTCCTATTTGCATCCCTCTATCCTCACTGTCTCTTTCCCTCTCTCCAGAGAGCCCATTTAATAGTGCAGAGCTCCTTTGATCTCTGTATTCCCAGCTTGAACAAAACAGCTGTGTAACTCTGCAACTGCATCTCCTGTTCCTCCAAGAGCACATCCACATCATTTTCCTGCCTCTCTTGTGAATGTGTCTAGTCAGAGAAGATCAATATGCGAGACAGAATCACTGTCTCGCAGTGATAAGCTGGTATATAAGCTCATATACCATTACCACTTCCCCCCATAATCAATCCCAGAAGCAAAAGTCATGAAACTCTGAGACAGCACAGTAGAGAGAACCAGTTGTTACAAATTCAGCTCCATTTATATTAATGAGGCTTTCTGGCTTTATTAACTTTGGCTGTAAAAGGTCTTTGTTGTAAAAAAGCCTCTAAAAGATCCAGCCAGAGCCAACGCCTTGCACTGGTGTGCAAAGTCTTTATCAGATGCATATATTTAATAAAGATACATCTGTGCACACAATGATAAAGGTGGGAATACAATTAGAAAGCAGGGTCTTTGGCATAGATTTAAGTGAACCCTCATATGACTTGAAGAAGTCAGCAGGTGGTAGCTCTATGTGAGTGACATCTATGATCATCTGTTTAAAATGTCTTTGGTGGGGAAGGATGAGAAAGAAAACACTCGATGAGTAGAGTGTCCTGCATTTGTCTTTTATTTGGAAGAAAAGTTCCAGAACTAAAGAACTCATCTTCTGACCAATAGGCTGAAAACTTGTTTGCTACTTGGGGAAAAAGTAAAACAAGAAAATAAAAGAGACCAGTTGTTGTATATCACCAATTTGCTCTTTCTCTTTTAGACTTCAGAATATTATTAATTTTGTGTGAATGGAGTTTAATCATCATGACAACACTAAGGTCTAGAAAGTAGTACACATGCAAAATTTGTGAAGATGGATATAATACAAACATTGTTTTTAAACCATAAAATAAAAGGATATTTACACATTGTTTTTAAACCATAAAATAAAAGTCCACTTTTGATAAATATCCCTGTCTCCTATAGTCATTTATTTCCTACAAGAATTGTTTACCTAAAGTTCACTGTAAATCTCAAAAACGCAGAGAAATTAGTTGAAATCTCTTCTGATTAAAATAATATTATTTTTAAATGCTTTTTTCTCCAAAGGAAAGATAAACAGTTTCCCAAATGAATACCTTCCCCCCTACTAGCATAATGTACTAACTCCCATGGAGAATTAAACTCAGGACCCTCAGAACAGATGGCAAAGGCCTTATCTGCTTTCCTATCACAGCATGAGGCAATATAGGTTTGCCTGATAATGCACTCACAATGAGAAAAAGGTTTATTGACCCCTCTTAATACATTAACACCCACCAAACAAATGCTTTTTTAAATTTAATTTACAAGTTTTGACTTTTGCAAGTCAAATTAATTTACAAAACCTATGCCAAGTATTAAACCTGAGATACTAAAGAAACTGTTTTCATTTTAGTGCTATTCCAGCTGCACATTTTGTCAAATCTCTGGCACATTTTATTCTCTGTCTTTAATTAAAAGACAGTTAATTTTCAGTATTTATTTTAATAACTTCAGTATTCAATTTTCTATGTATTTCACATCTTCCTTCCACATTTGTTCTTAAATTATACCATAGCTTTGACACTGCTTTGGCCTGTGCTATATAATGAGCTCATAGTGGTTTAGCAGATGAGCAAGCTCAGTTCTGACACTGCATGAGTCCTTTTGCTCTATCCATTTGTCAGCTGCCCACCTACAAAATTCTTACAGCAAAAAAAAGCCAAAAAAAAACCCAATAAAATATTTCCTGAAAACTATGAAATATATGTAGACAACAGACCAAAACCAGCTCTCTCCTAAGGTCCTTTTCTTTTTCACTAAGCAATCTATACCTAGTTAATACTCAATTCCTGAAAGTTTCAGCTTTTATTTGAATGCAACAGTCTTAAAATTTGACACTGTTATGCATGTTATTGTGTTAGTCAAGGTTACTTTTATTATTATTATTTTATTTTAAGTGGTTTCCAAAGGCAGCAAAATTAAGTTTAGGGTGATCTGTAAACAAATGGGAAAAAATTGGTGAAAATATTTTGAAGTAGGGAGTGAAAATCTGTGCCTGATGAAAGCAGATCTGATGGCCTTTGGGGTGGTGAAGGATATGTTGATGGACTCCCTATAGTTTTTTCTAAAAAGGTATTTATTTACATAGTTTTCTTTTTTCCTAGGATTCTTGTTAGAAGGCACAGGGAACCAGAAAGACATACACCTTCTTTACAGGGAAAAGAAAAAGAAGGACAAAATAAATTATTGAAATGTTGACTCGCTATTACTTCTAAACCCAGTATTTTTGCTGTTTGGATTACAGCAATAGAAGCTGAAGTTTACAAAGCTTGTTTTAATTAACTCAGACATGTTCTTTCACAGGATGGTAACTACAATGGGACAATCCAGCTGTTTACCAACAAATGAACAAAACTTATAGGAGTGTACATGAATGGGTGAGAATGACTGTGGTTATAATCTCCCCACATAAACATTGCCAGCACAACAAAATAATTCTGTCATTAGCTGGAAAGAGATGAAGGTCTTGTTTACCTATAGAAATACTATTGTTCTTCTTATGACCTAAATAGCTCAGAGTTCCCTGCAGCTACCCTGACTCTGTACCAAATAATATCCATGTCTTCTTCCTACACTGCTGTCGTACTGACGTATCCCTGCTGCAAGGAGCCCTCCCTTTGTTACAGGTGATGGAATCCTCACTGCTTACTTGTACAGTCTGTGGGATTTCACACTCAATTAGAGGCTGACATGTACACTTACATAAGGAGTAAAGACTGAGCAAAGCATTGTAGTACCAAAATCTAAAGCATGTCCCAAAACAGGTTTCTGTAAGTGTCCTTTATCCAAGTGTTCAATGCTCATGCATTCTTTAGAATCAGCAAATTAATCCCACAGTTGATTAACATGGTTTTATCCTAATAATATGGCTTTTAGTTTTAGAAACTAAATACCTTGAAAATACTAAGCAGTTTAGCAAAATATCTTCAGCCAGTTGTTGCAGTCATCTACCACTAGGAAACTGTAGTGTTTCCACATTACCCAAACACCTTGATTAGACTGAGCAAAGGCATCTGGAAAACAGTTAGCAGAGCTGCTGAGAAAAGGAGGCTTTCAGCCCACGTCTTACATTATTGCTTCTGGGAGAATATTTTTCCAGTGTTTGGTGCTTGGGTACAATATGTGATGAATGTAATAAAAAAGGGAAAGGAAAAGTGGAATAAAAAAGGGGAAAGAAAGGTAGAAATTCAAACAGTATCATAAACAGCAGCCTGCCACATTGCTAGTTTTTCAAATATTTTTTAGAGTATCTGTGATGGTTTGTAATTAATAACTTAACTTGGGAAAAAGAATTAGTGTAGACTACCTACCTGGTGCCTCTAGGAGAAGCATAGTTATTTTTAGTTAAGACATAATTTTTATATCTTGCTATTTGGATGAATGTCCTCTTTGGTCTTTGTATTAGTGTTTGGTCCACCCTAAATACTACAAGTATTTTCCTCTTTGTGAAGTTTCTATTGTGTTCTTCCACAATAGAAAGGAAATGGGGGAAGAAAGAGAAAGAAGGCTGGCCACAAGGCTGACCACAATGAGACTGGCCAGGCTTTCAGCTGGGACTTTAACACTTGGCAAGATTATTTCCCCTCGTGTAATTTCAAAATGGAAGTTCTTGGAGATATCTCTTGTAGACCTATTAGAGGGAGTGATATTGAGGAAAAAGAAAAGAAAATATTTCACAAGTAACAAATCTCTACTTTCACAGCATGCATGCATCTTCTGTATCAGAACAGTGGAATCTTCAAAATCTCTAACCAATATTTTATAATACTCCTTAATTTTTTGCCCTGCATGCACAGATTTCATTTGACACTTCCAGATCCTGATCCTGTATTTTCCTACCTTCACCAGAGGAGAGCCTTAAAACATACCTGCTTCTTCCTCTAAACGTTATTTTCCCACTTCTTTTAAACATTAAGAAATTGCCTCTAATTATAAAGATTCTGTAATACAGATGAAAAAGAAAAAAGCACCATTAGGAAATAGTGCAGAATTGAAGGCAAGAACGACTCTTCAGCTCTTTCAAAACTATCTATTTGTCCTCCTTGGCTTTCCCCTTATGATCAGAAACCAGCACAGGAAAGCATCCTCAAGTAATACATGCTCCTTGTAGCTAAATTAAACTTGCCCACTCTTTTCATCTTTTCTAAATGCAGCAAAAGGTTTACCAGAAAACCTGTTCAGTAAATAGAACTATAAATACTCTTGCAGCCCTTTGACATGAACACCTTCACTGTGCTGCCTGGTGAGGGATGCACTAAGGCCTGCAGGGGTACAGCCTGACACAGGACACCAGTCAGACAGTCAAGAGCACCAAGAGCAGGAAATTGGCTTTTTACAACCCATTGGTATCCCCCCACCAGCTTCTTCCAGGCAAAACTAACAGGTGAGCTAGAGATCGGAGATGTGGTAGCATGGTGCAAGTAAAATTGTACTGCTGGTAACATGTTCCTGAGGATTTTCCTCAGGAACATGTTCAAAATGACAAGGAAGAAAAAGGAAGCACGTTCAGGCCGAGCACCAGTCTTGAACAGTTGCACAGCTGACACAACAGTATGCTCAAGGGGAAAATGGTTTAGACAGAAGGCTCTCCAGCATGCAGCAGCAGGACAGATCTGTCTGCGGTAGTGGCTCTGGAGCATCCATATGACTGAGAAATGAAAATTATTATAATGACAAATACATATTCCCTTTCACCTATGGGCATAGAAAGGACAGCAAGAAATGAGAAGGTTTATTTCATTTTAGATTTGACAAAAGTAATTTTACAAGTCCATTTAACTGGATGATACTAACACTTTGTGCATAAAAGCCTCTGGAATATAATTAAACTTGTAATATTATTAAAACTTGTGCTAATTATTGCATAAATTGTGATACAATTCTTATGACTGCATGAGTAAAATTTTTATGGTCATTCTTGAAAGCGGTTTGCAACAGAAACATTTCTCTTCCTTATCCACAAATTTTACAGATCTATCAGTTTTGCATATGAAATTTGAGAACTTAAAGAGAAACTGCATTAAATCAGTAGCATGCCAAATATCTGTCATTTTGATTATTTCATGCTTAGTAAGTACAATGTTTCTAGACCCTATTGTGTTTATTAAAAGTAATTTTACTTCAAATGGGATTCTCTTTCTTCCCTTTATCTACTTACATTATCCAAATGCCATGAATTCAATGAAGTTGACCTTTAATATATATATATCTTATTAATCTAAAAGCCTCAGAATCTGCTCAGCTGTAAGGTATTTTTGGAATAGGAGGCTTCATCAGAGCCTGGCATAACTATCATCCAGGAAGCTACTCCTTTTGTATGTTCCATTCTTTTAATAGAGAATAAATAAAATGTATCAAGCTAACAGTTACTGAATGGAACAAATGAAACATCTGCCTTTGTGACAGAATTATATTTTTAGAAGTTGTGTCTTCAGCATTGTTTTCTGTGGCCATAACAGACTTGGCTGAAAAGGGGAGAAGGATATGGGTTGATCACCTCTAGGGTGATCAGCAGCCAGGCCAATCAACAAACCACTTGGGGCCCTTGCTATATTTTTTAATTAGAAGGACACCAGTAACTATGGGGCACGGTTACTACTTTTTCTCCTCCTCCTCCTCTTCTAAGAATGGCTGTGAAGAGGCTTATTTTAAGGACCCAGTCCTACAGAAATCAAAAACAAAGCAAAAACTGGATTTCCTTTTCCTGTCTTACTTTTTTTCATGTGGACCACTGTGCTCATTCTCCAAGTATGAGAATGCCGGGGATATAAGGAATAGTAATTTTTTTTTCTTATCAAAGTATCTTTTCCGGTCAAGTGAAAGTGAAAACTCAGCTCCAATCAAGTTTTCAGGGAGAACAGAAAATCATGTGTCCACAACAGACATAATATTATATTTATGACTAGCCTCTGCTCCATGTATTAGAGTACTCCCCACAGATCAACCCCCCAATGATGTATATGCCTCTGTCAATTTTTCTCACTGTTTACAATTCTCCCCATAAGAGAGAAAGGTTTTATTATTTTTAGTCTGTAGAACATCACTCTCCCACAGTTGCTGGTATCTCAAAAGTTATGTAGATTATGGGCTGCATTTTCACGTCTTAAAACATGTTGAGTATCTGATCACCTGTCTGCATCATCTGTAATCAAAAATTTCTTGAAGCTAAGATCTGAACTCTAATAGTTTATCAAAAAATAAAGTGAAATTTACCTCACTTTTTGTGATTGCTTATTGTGAGAGCTCTAGCTTTTTACTACCCAAAAGCAATTTAGTGAAAATTTTTCCCCAAATCTGAACTACTTCATAATAGTCTTCATAAAGACTCCAAAATAATATTTTGACTGAGTTGCTCTACAATGCAACTGCTGACCAAATTACACCAGGCCATCATTTCATATGGGAAACAGAAATGGATGTGTGGCTCTCACATTCATACAACTGTGGTACAAGTCCAACTGTCCTGGAAAGGTATATGTGACTCACACCACAGCTGCTGGCTCACAGCAGGGATTTTTTTCCTCTTGAAGTTCATTTCCAGGACCAGATTAAGAAGCAGTAGCCTACAACAGGGAGATTTGCTAACCCTATTACCAGTCACTCTACTTCTCTGCACTTTGCTGTAACTTTATAGAGACTAAAAATAAAACATATAAACATATAGAATGACAGAGTGGCCTGAGTTGGATGGGACCTTAGAGATCACCTAGTTCCAACCCTCCACACCTGTGGAGAGGGAGGCCGCTCACTAGGTCATAAAATAAAATAAAATACGTCATAAAAATAAAAACTGAGAAGTACATTATGTTAGCAGTCATTGGCTCAGTGGGCTCTTCAGCAGATACATTCAATAGGCAGACTCTTTTAAAAATATATTATTCCCTGAAACTGTTGGGTTTTGTGCAGGCAGCCACTTCAATGTTTATTGTGTTAGCTGTAATGATACGACTAGCAAAGTGCAAGTCCATTATGAACTAGCAGTTCACAGCCAGTATTGGTTGTCTCCGAATGAGGAAGATGTGTCTAGAAAGCCTGCTTGAAAGGAAACAAACATCTCTAATACAACTTTTGGCAATGAATTTAATATGGAAATGCATTTTAAAGTGCATTTCTAATGATAGAAATTCCTGCTCACAGTGACATATTGTGCAGAGAAGCACATATTCCATCTGCCTGGGCAACGTGAGGACTCTCAATGCTGAGCAGAGGGAAGGATCTGACTCCAGTTCCTTTCTGTAGTCAGGCTGTGCATCAACTTTGATGAAACACAGTAAATTTGTTTTGTTTGTTTTATTTGACAAAAATAAATGCAAAGTTGTTATGTGGGGCTCCCATCACATGTTATTTACCTGTGTAAAATCTTCTTTTATTGTGAGAGCAAGCCACTGAGGCGTGAGCTCAAGATCAGTTTTGGCATTCAGGGAGAGGACAGAGCTTTTTGCAGCAGTACATGGCCAGGTAGGCCTGGTGGCTAAGCATGGGCTGCTGACAGGTGACTGAAGGGTCAGACACGTCTGCACAGACAGCTGAGCTGAAACACTGAGGGAGAAGGCAAAGCAAGGTTACTGCCAGAGGTTAAAGGAGCAAGTCCATGTACCCCAGAAAAGTGAGTCAAGAGCACAGCGCAAGGGCAGGCAAGGGGGAGAATAGGCACAACACTGGGAATTGCTAAGGAAGTGTACATGAGTGTGAAGTAAAGCCAGCCCAGTGGGCCACAGCAGGAGCTGCATAGAAAGGGACCCTACAGATGGGTGAAGGACCAGGAGACAGAACAAGGGGCTCAGCCCAAGACATTTGACTGGTGTCTGCCTGTCAGTGCTGTGGCTTTGAGGCAGAAGCCTTTGTTAACTGGGGGTTTTGGCAGCCCCAGTAACTATTAGCTTTTGCCCAGTTTTTTACTTCCTCATGTGCATAGAGACTTGTAAGTGAAACTGTTAGAACAGTGCTGCAGAAAAGCAGACAGAAGTTGGAGCTCTCACTGACTGCAATTCACTGTAATTTCATATACTGTAAAATATAAAACTTACAATCACCAAGCCTCATACCTAAGTACAGATAATATCTTCGAGAAATGTCATCATAAATTTAAAAAGTCTCCTATAAGCAAAAAATGGGATCATATAACCTCTGGAGTTGCACAGGATGTAGACACACAGATAGTATGTACATATTTTCTAATACGTATATATTGCAGTTCTTTGTATTCTATTTCTATGATTGAAATTTCTTTTATAGCAATATTGTTTCCATCTGTCTTGCTATCTTCTAATCTAAAATAACTGCTATTTTGAAGTTATTTTTCAGTAAACTATACTATTTCCAAAGGCTAAAACTTGAATATCTCATAACCATTACACAATAGTGTCATACACACACAGTTCACTGAAGAGATTTCATAGACATCACAGCTATAAAATTAATACCCTTTACTTATTAGTGGGTCAACTTATTCTTTGATACCCTGCTGAGCTTCTCAGGCTATGTGTTTATATATAGGTTTGCCTTTTGTATCCAGCTCAGTCTCCCATACAGTAGCAAAGCATACAGATAAAGCTGGTGTATCTTTCAGAACAACAATGAAAATAGCACTATATAGAAATGGGTTTCTGCACTCATCCAGGAAATCTCAACCAGAAATACTCAATTTTCAGTAATGCCATTGGGTTCCTACTCAATCTATGCCGCTGCATGAAATCTGAGTGAATTGCCTGAAGCAGCAAAAGCTGCTTCAACCTCCCATTCAACCCCCATTTTTAATTTGGATTCTTTGAACCCTGAATTTGTGAGCTGTAGTCCTATCTTCACTCCATCAAGTCTCATATTTAACTATTATATTATATTTAACTATTCCAAGCTCTACAGACACACAGTTTCGTTTTCAGATTAATTAAGAAAAAGAAATTACTAGGTCATAATTCCTCTCCTTCCACAAGACTTGTGGAAGAGCTCTGAAAACATTCATCATAGTCAGCTTTCATAAGCTAAGCCGTTCCCTAAAATCCTTTGATATCAGAGCAATTGCAGCAGTAGAACGAATGAATCAAATGGAAAACCATACCCTGTTCAGAATTCAGGATGCCCTTGGGGCCAAATGGAATATTCAGACCCATGTCTGTAATGGGAGGAGATGTTATCCTTGATGGGAGGACAGAACTTTGCTGTTCTGATCATTATCACAAGTGTAATCGTTAACCACACAAACAACTTTTTTCTGAATGTGCATCTAAAGACAGAGAGTATCATGCAATTACACATTTTCACCCAGTAAAGAACAGTCTTGTCTTCCACTGAGAAGAGCTTTTCCATGCTTGTATTTTTAGCTTTATTAGTAGTAATATTTCAAAACTATATAGTTCTTTCCTTTCTACAATGAAGTTTAGAAGAAAGTAATGTTAATATCAGAATCTGAAACCAGCATACTTTTCAGGAGTTATCTTTCAGTTGCTTAAACATCTGCAAACTGGAAAGCATAATTTTCTTAATTTTGAGATCTGAATTTTAAGATAGAGGGAAAATATTACTTGCTTTTTATCTTTGAAATAGGCTTTTAGTTTCTGCTGGAATGTTCAATATATAATTGCTGTTTAATAGAGCAACACTGCAAGTGCAACTGTAGCTATACAAAGACTTATGTTCATTCAGTGAAAATGGGAAGAGGAATCCAAAATACAAAGGAGAAAGGAGTTAGGAAAAAAAGTATGACCCTAAAGAAGAAAAACTTCTGTTTTTCAAAGGATATCCCTTATGCTGACAGTCTGCAGTAGTTTGATCTTGCTAGTGTCAAGTCAAGTGAACCAAGCTGGCCAAAGAAAACGCAGCTGATATCATATTTTAGCAGGTCATCGAGCTTTAGGGGGTGAAAAGGAGAGAGGCCCTGAAGCTAATCCAGATGAGATACCTAATCTTTTGTTTATGTTCCACTGTGATAATGTCCTTTCGGAGTAACGGTAATAATGAAAAGCAAGGAAGTTGAAAAAAAGTGGAAGGACAGAAAAAAAAGGGGTGGCAGAATTATTTGATTGTCATTTTGTTTTGGCAGATAACAATACAAAGTTCAAAGGCTATGAATGCTAATAAAAAGCTTCTAAAACAATGAACTTTTGATATCAATAGTGCGTGCGTTGAAGGACATACTAAGTAGTGTTAAAAGGGTGTTCAAATAAGAATGTCCCTTGCTATAAGTGAAGTGACAAAAAAATGGCAAGAATGTCAAAGGGAAACGGTTATTTTGTTCTTATCTGAATACAAGATGTAAATCATTTTCTCCCTGTCACCCTGATGATTTTAACTTTCAGTTTTTCCAACTCAATAGAAATTTTAAGGCAAGATTCAGAAAATGCACCCATGACCAGAATATTACTGCAGCTGAAAGAATGTCATAACGTGTCAGTTTTTGAAAAATTCAACAGCAGATTTTTTCCTGAGAACATGAATTTCTGTGCATAGCAACCTTTCTCTCATGTCATGCTATGGAATTTCCCATTTTGTACATCATGTCAAATTTTTTCTACAGATATTAACTTCCTGTGTTTTCATAAAAATTACTTTTAAATAAGCTTATGAACTTCTCATTTATTAAGGATACAAGAACAACAGTCACTCTGGACTTCTGTAAACCAAGTCCGTTCTTTTGAGCAAATGCTACATTTTCATTTCTTTTTTTAAAACGGGAAGAAAAGAATACTCAATTATAGATAAAAGCATTTAAAGGATAATACATACATTTATTAACAGCCTCTTATGAAATGTAAGTTGATTTTGAAAATCCAGGCTTTCTGAAATTCCCATGTAATTTACTTTTTAGAAGCAGCTCAGCATTCTGTACAAAACATCTGACAGAATGAAGAAAAACTGGGTGTTCACTGTTCAGTCAATGAGGTCCAGTGAGTCCCCAGAGCTCCTATTTGCCTGCTCTGCTTGCAGGACTGTGATGAATCATTTAAAATATTTAAAATATACATAGGAACTAGTGAATAGCAGTAGTTCTATTAAAATTAACACTTCTGAAGGTCATTTTCTAAGATTGCATACATCAGCAATGTTAGGTTAAGAATACCTCTCTAATGATTTTCGTTGCAGATTTGAGGCTTCTACCATAAATAACTGTACTATATAATACTTTTTTTTTTTTTAACTTAGTCATATTTTAGTTCTACAATGTATTTGTCCCTAGAAGAACATTTGCATGGCCTATTATTACAAAGCAACATCTGCAGCTGTAACACATTAATGCCTCAGTAGCATTTAGCAGTCTATACAGCAGGTTTTTTGCACAGTTTAAATGTGATTTACTTTTAATGGTGTTTTACTTCAGCCTTTCCCAGGCACAATGAAATTTTACTTCCACAATTTTACTTTTATTCTGTGTTTTTCCATGTGTGGCAGATTCAGATCTAGAGGCATGATGCTGTGTATAACATAGATTTTACCTTTTTTTTCTTGTTTCCCAGCTGATAAAGAACATTTGCATTCCAAGAGTTCCCTTGTTACTACTCAGACATGGGTGAATACTGCAAAGTAAGTACTCAGAGATATGTATTACAGTAAAACCATGAATTCACCTCAGTGGTATTTATGACCTTTTGTATTTATTTTCAGAAAACATGTGAGTATTTTTTTAGCCAAAATGCTTGAAGAAAACAAGAAGTCTCATGAGTACTTGTACAAAGGCTCACGCCTAGGAATGTTCATCAGGGCTTTCTGAAACGTCTGATTTTCCTTCTTCAGTCATCTGGTCACTGACCACAAATATTAAGCAGCCATGAGTTAGCTGAAACAGAGAGAAATCTTAAATCTTGGCTGAAAAGAACAGCTCAAATACATCCTTTGTTCAGTAGTTTGTGGCCTATAATCCATAACTGGTCCGGAGATTACTTTCTGTCTTCAGGGAGAGTCATCTAGTCACCCAGTACACTCCTACCTCATCTGCTACACTGCACTCAGACAAAGCAGGAACACAGAATTCCCCATTCTATTATTTTGCATTAAACAATTCTTGTGCAAACACGGTTCTGGAAGGGGACAGGATGACCCTTAAGTGGTGCTACATAGTGAAATGGAAAACTTGCCACTATAGCAAGTAATAAGTTTTCTCCTCTGCTGAAAGCTCCCAAATGTGTCTGTCTTTACAGATAATTCATAAAGGAAAAGCAGCTGCTGCTATTGACAGTTTGAGCAAAATTTGCCCAGCGCATTTCTTAATGAAAACCTTTTAATCTTAGCAAAGATTTAAAAAATGACAAGATGACTGGAACTGGTTCAAGGGACTTGAATTAACTAGACTGTTTAAACCATCCTTTCTACACTTTAAACTCACAATTCACACTTTTCAAAGGATAAATTTGACATCAGTTTTCCAGTTCACTAACAAGGACATTCCAAACATTCAGTGTATTTTCCCCAGTATATCTGCATATGTCATGACAGAATTACTAACAATTTCAGTGAAATTAGATATTTGGGGAGAAGACTGCAGTATGTAATTAGTCTACAAAAGGAGAATAAAAGAGTGTGTGTTTGCATAAAGAGAATGCCTCAGCTCAAATTCATGAAGAGACAGACATCCAGCACTGAAATAGCTTCCCCATCGTGTAAAAGTAGCACAACACACATAGCTCTGAAATATACATTGCCCTGAAGCGCTGCCAATGTTTAAAGTCTTAATTGCCATATGAAATTGCTAAATATAACCATCTTTTAATATATGTATATATAAGGGTATGAGAGCAAAATTCAATGGGAAGTGTCTTTGGGTCAGTACCATTTAGAGTAATGAGGTTCAATTCATAAAATGCACTTGTGAATAATTTGTGCAGTTCAAGGTACTTTTTTGCATAAAGATTGACCTATTCATATGTAAATATCCTTCTAAGCATAGTCACCACATGGTGACATCTATATTACTTTACTTTGTTCACTGATTTATTACACTATTGTCAAAATTTAGAGTACAAATTACTGACAGATGTTAATAAACTTTGAAACATTTGACGTGGATCTTACTTGAAACAGGGAATGCAACAATGAAATGTGAACTTCTACTCTTAACTTTTATATTCCTGTAAACTTAACAGTTAAAAATAATAAAAAGCCAAATAAGTTTGTAGCAGATATTTCAGTCAGCCATGTTTAGTATTTGTTCAGCCCAACCTGACAGACACAGCCAAGTTGTAATTAATGTCATAACATAGAAATTGGGCCAATTAGTGCCTAACACTGTTGGCACTGTCTGATGCTGTTATAGTTTTGTTCTCCATTGATTTCTAGTATGCTGAATTTGATTGATGGGGTCTTTATTGTTGATAATAACGAAACTTAGCTATTCTCCAGAAAAGTATCCCACACTTAGATTTGAAACAGTATTACCAAGTTTAAAAAAAAAAAAATTGTTCTACTCTCTAAAAACTCCAAACTCAGAGTAAAAGCCTTGAAATCTGGTGTTTATATTTATGGACTCCTAGCAGACCAAGCTATGGTTTTTGCAAAAAAAAGGAACAAGCAGTAACAGGTACTTAATTGGCTGTGTTTGGATAACATTTAAGCATAGCCAGTGACTGGTAGCATCCTATGAGTATCCATCCAGTTGAAATACTTGATCACAGCAGAAACAGGAAACCCACTATTATTAAAATGTAAACAAACATAAATGTTTCTGCAGCCTTTGGGGCATAAATCCTCAGTATATCCTCCAAATATCTTCTATTTCCTTGTGCTCACAGTTTCTCAGACTGCAGTTATTTCAGTGGCAGTTATGGTACACCACTGCTCCCTGTGCTGTGTGGTCCTCCCAGATAATGCATGAAAAACAGAAGGAAAAAGAAACATTACTGTGACAATCCAGTATTGGCAGAGATTTCTTCAACACAGGGTTTTTAAGACTCATTCTGTGGTCCAGACATTCCACTATTGCTAGGAAATATAAATCTGCTCCCTTTGAGGAGAGAGTGTATTACAAATTAGTTATACTTCCACAGACAAAAGACGACCTTGGACACTCCTTGCTCCAATTAAGTCAAAATCTTTTACTAACCAGATCTTTAAAACCAGAAAAACTTCTATTTACTACATAACAACAACAACAACAACAACAACAAACCAGTTTTCAGTCTTAAATTAAATACCTCGAGTTTAACAGACATACACACACACACACACGCACACACATGTAAAATCAACCTCTCTCCCACCTCTATTCTTATATATTAATTTTCTTTTTCCCTGGAAGTGTTTTCTTAGTTTAGAAATCAAGGAAAAAATCCATCTAACTACAATTCTGATCAGCCATACTGATTTGGAGTGTATGTCCAGGCATCTCTGTGAATCAACAAATACATATACCACAATACCCAGTGAGGCAAGACAGTTACTTGTTTCATGTGACACACTCATTACTTGTGTCCTTTCCACTGAAAGAAGATTTTCTAAAATTTAAGGAATTTTTAAATGTATGTGAGAGTTACAGAGGCAGATTATGTAGACTGATTCAAAGTCTACTTCTTAGCAAGTGGCATACAAGTGAAAATTCATTTGTTATTTCTTTTGAAACTTTGACACTTACTATAAAATTCTTCCCTCCTTTTTTTCCCTGGGAAGAGCCAAGATATATAGGGACAAACTCTAAATACTATGTGCTTTATATGCATCTTCATTACTATTTAGACTAGATGGAGAGCACCTAGATAGAGAATATATTTGAGGTGTAAGCTGTAATTCACTTCCATATATTAGTAAAAAGCTGTAGAACATATCATACAAAATGATAGAATTTTGTTGAGAACCTTATCCTAGAATCATAAAATCTCAGAATGGTTTGAGTTGGAAGAGACCTTAAAGATCACCTAGCTCCAAACCCCCTGGCATGGGCAGGGGCATGTCCCAGTAGATGGGTTTCTCAGAGCCCCATCCAGCCTTGCCTTAAACACTGCCAGGGATGGACCATCCAGAGCTTCTCTGGGCAGCCTGTCCTGGTGCCTCACCACTCTTACAGAGAGGAATTTCTTCCTAACATCTAATTTAAATCTACCCTCTTTCAGTCTAAAACTATTACCCCTCATCCTGTCCCCAGCCTTCTTTGGCAACTGATTTTTTCTAAAGTTTCATTGAGCTGCATTTGCTCACCTTACCGTCCAAGGAAAACCAGGCTGGCTTGATATGTGATAACATAGTAGCCATATTCTGTTACCACAGACAAATAATGCAGGCTAATGGAAATTTCCCAACACCTGTTTCTGTGAAATGCTAAAGAAGATGGGAAATTAGTAACTTCAGTGAGGAAAAAAATGCCACTTCAAAGAAATCTTTTTTCAAGCCCTGAAGAAAGGATCACCAGATCTTACATACAGTTTCACAAACCCAAGAATTGCACTGAGAGATTGGTAGGACGTGTGCAGAGGCACACAAGTACACACAATATAGGTCTAATCTATTCACTGTTGAAGTAAAAGCTTGGTAACTTCAGTTAAGGATCTTGAATGCTAGCTTAATAGTCTTTAAACTGTGCAAGCCACTCATGATTTACAGCATGATCTTAGCAGAAACTCTCAGTGGAACTATACTCTCTGTAGTCAGAATTGCCCATGTTATATTTTGATACACATCATATACAAAACACATAAACTGTTATTTTATTGATTTATAAGGGTTTTATGGCTCTGATGTCCAGAGGTGCACTATAATACAAGTAGAAGGGGAGATCCAGGCTTGTTCTAGAGACGTGTCCTATACAATTCCTGAACAGAAGGGCTTTCTCTTGCCTGATCTTCCAACAAAACTATGGGGCACATGTCAATTCATATTGCATTAACATACCCTGACAGAACTCCAAAGGCTATGACCACAGAAGGAGAAGGTGATGCTAAAGACTCAGTTCATGGCAGCGACTTTAAACTGTGGTGCAGGCCAATTATGGCAAAGAGGTGCCAGAGCGAGTCTGACTCACATTCCAAGACACAGTACATATTCCTGTCCATTTTTATTATTTAATAAGAAAATTATATTATAAACAATAGAAGAAGGTAAATTTTATTAGACCTATTTCATTGCTCATATTTCTTCCCAAGTAAAAAACTAATAGCACAGAAAGCAAGAACCAAATGTATTGAACTTTTTTTTTCTTCCAGCACAGTAAAATATAATTTATAGAATTTTTCAGGGTTTTAAGTGTGCCATTAATTTCTTCAGACATGTTAGTACACTAAGAAATTTTAAAAAAATATAAGTGGAGTCATTAATATCCTTCTATTCTGATGAATATCATGAAATATCTTAGATAGTTAACAAAGTATACAATGCAATAAAATAATTTAGTTTTGGTTAACCTCATCACAACTTCCTTTGGCTTGCAGAGCAACTCCAATTAGCTATAGATTGTTTTCAAACATGTTTTGGAGGAAAAAAAAGGAAAGCCTGCTAGAGCTTTCGAAATACAGTTCTTACTATTCTGTTTTCAAGTATTTATTTGGTCTTGGAAATGGTAGGACCATGATGAAACTTGAGTATTCTGCTAAAGGAACAGGACACAACAGTATTTTGACCTTTTTTTAGCCACTGAACTTTTAAGTTTCAGAGTGAGTGACTTCTCTGGGAACTATTGCAGGAACAAATGAGCTCTTGAAAGCACTGGGAGAGGAGAAGAGGCTTTGCCGGAGTAACCCTGAGTCTGGTTGCTGTAAGGATGGCATACAATGAAAATAAACAGGCAAACAGTAACTTCTTCTTCCCAGCTGAAAGTCCTGACATGTCAGAAGAGAAGGTACTCAGAGCAGGGCACAGACTCACACCCACTTTGTGCCCAGGGGAGAGTAAGGCAGTTGGATCCTAAATTGTATACCGCAATTCCCACAAAATCCAAGCCTGCCCAGCACCATGTGATGCATCTTTCTTTTATAAACAGTAAACAAAATCAGCTCTAAATTGTCTGAAACTGTAAAATCTGTAATTGAGGGGTGGCATTGGTCAAGTCCAGGCAGCTGACCCTCCCAGAGCTGCAAACAGATGGCTAATAACAGCCTAGGACATCCAACCAGCTCTGACAATTTGTCACATTTCCAAATGTGGTGACAAGTAGCCCCCTGACACCTGCTGCAGCTCTAATTTGAAATCTTGACTGTTACTGATAATCACAACTAAGGAAATTTCCCCCCCATGGTGTTCTAGCAGAAGATTTTTAGGTGGCTATTTAAAGCAAACTTTTTGTCTAAATTAAGTGTATGTATATGTGTGCTGGATGAGAAAGGGAATAAAACCTCACAATGAATTATGAGGTTATATAACAATTTGGAAAATAAATTTGTATCCCAGACACCCTGCAATGAGTTCCAAGAGAGACATGTTTGAGTTACAAATTAAAATGCTTTGGCATTTTTCCAGGCAATAATTTATCTTCCCGGGGTGAATCATTATATTTACTTGGCTTAGGTTAGGGTGTAGGGTCATTTAAAAACACTCTGGTTTCTCCACCAGATTGCAATAGCTTGCATGTATCCAGCTGCAACTACACACCATACTTTAAAAAATTAGCTCAATATTGGCTAAAAATTGATGAGTTAGGCAATTTTTATGATCAGTTCTTTGTGACTGATTAGGAAAAAAAGAAGTGTAGGCAACTTTTATGTTTGTTCAAACCCTATTAAAATAACACTTTTATCTTCCCAAACCATAAGCGAAGCGTTTGCAGCATCGGGGCTGACCCTGATCTTCTGCATATTCTCTGCTTAAAGGACATGAACAGGAAATGGTCAGCTTAAGGACACAATGAAAGGAAACACAGCAGCAAAGGTTTCACTGATAACATGTGATTTGAAGTCAGTGAGCAGATCCAGTCAGTCATCCAGCTGTTTGGGCCAAAGTCTATACAGCACTCTGCTGACTCCTACAAGACTGTGTCACGAAAACACGTGGAAGACTGACGCTTGACATGGGCAAGGCAGGGAAAGCAGAGCACTTTCACATCATCAGATGCTGTGGCTCAGTTATTTCATGCCAGAACCAAAGAAAATTATGCTGGTTTGGAAATATTTGTTTTTCTAAGAGTTAACTGGGCCAAATAGAAATAGGATGCTGATGTGAGGGTGTAGCCATATGTCAGTGCATGAGTATCACTGGGTGTAATGGAGTTCAGATCAGAGCCAGAACTGCAAAGTATTCCACACCCACAATTAAGGACTAATAGTATTATTTTTTATTTTTCTTTGAGGGAGAGAATTTTCCAGAGAACATCAGCACTTTGGATACTGAATGATTACAGTGTGTTTAAAAGGATTTATAAACTATAAACTTAATGCAGTTTGTAATTTCTAAGTACTTTTCTTTCCTCACACACTCAGCAATTAACTTAGACCAGCCAATAATTAGAAAGAAATCTTTGTTGAGAGTAGCAAGGGAGGGAAAGATTTTGTAAGGCTTGGGTGATGTGCTTTCTTGCTGACTTTAGAAGCATAGTTTCATCTAATTTCTGATTTTGAATTGTGGCAGTTACAAGTCTTGTGCTTTGACAAGAATTATGTCCTCTATGTTTTTCAAGGCACATTAAACAGGAAAGAAAGCATACTGATTTTTTTTTTTTTAATCATTCAAGCCCTAACAATTTCTTAAATCTTGCTTAATTGTGATTTCAGAAGACAACCACTTCCAGGTTGTGCACGAGCATCAAAAATTCTTAGGCTATTGACAATTTATCAAATCATCATTCAGGTTTCTATGTCAGCACTATTGGCTTTTTTTTTTTCCCAGTCCAGAATGAACTGGCTGGCCAAAACCAAAGAAGTTAACAGCCTGACCACTTGAAGGGATTCTGGAAGACTCAGGCTTCAGACTCCACTTTTCACCCGGCTCAGCGCTTTCTGTTCTGTAAGAGCTGTACTACCTTATCCATTTTATGTATTTTTCTATTAAATACCAACATTAAGACAGATAGAAAAAACACTATACACTGGAGGAAAGAAACCTTGAGTATAAAATCCCCTACAGTCTAAGAAAAGTTTTCTGCCCAAGAAATTAGTTATGCCAGAATGAATCAATACTTATAAGAAATTCTAAAAGGTCATGTGAATGTTCCACAGCAAAATTGTTGTATATTTTAAACCTCAAATAGTTTTGCAAATAGAATTCTTGTTTTCTGGCCAACCCTTCTCTTAAAACAAGCAGACTTGTAAAAAGAATTGAAAGTATATAGAGTTTTTCTTTCTGCTGTTCATTTTTCTGTCATGAGTGTTCAGAGTTTCCACAGCCTTTCATGACCCTGGAGGTCTTAATGAAAAGTGGCACTAATGCCAAATATATGTATTATGTGGGGGTTTCCAAGCACCAAAGATGATAAATTAATGTGCTATTTACTCACAAAATTTGCTACCTACCTATCTGCATAACAAACAAATAGGAGATGACAGCCTCTGGTAGGCAGCATTTTTACTTTTATATCCTCAATATATCTAAACTGTGTGGGGATGATCAAGAGAGAGGAGACTGAGAAGCAATAAATTAGATGCATAAAGTTAAAATCTATATTAATAATATATATTATGTCATCACTGAGTAAGTCATTCAATAAATCCAAACCCGGTCAAGAGTTCTTGTTCTTCCCTATTTAATTTTTCTAAAAAAAGAAAGGGGTGCATTTTCAATGCTTAGAGAAAACCTCTTACTGTAGGCCACTGTACTTGCACTTACATTTAAGACCATCCTCCCTCCATTTTGAGCCAAGCAATAACCAAGAGTTTAGACATAATTCAGAAAAATATTTACTAACATGAACATGTGGTATGTTTCTCCTATAAGTTTCAGACAGTACTTTATCTCTGTTTAATAAACTGCTAATTTTTAGAATACCATATGCATTACTGCAAATGTTCTGTCTTGACAACAGCAGAAATACCCAGAGTTACCAGCATATAAAGCCGTTGAATCAATATTGTGAAGAATAGCTCCACCTGCATGAAAATGATCTTAAATCACTCTCCTTTAGTCACTCTGTCAAATGAATGAAGTGAATATTTTATGTGGCCCAACTGTAGTCTTGTTAATGACTTATCCAAGTCCAGTTTTAGCTGGTATTGCTGTTTTGGAAACAGATCTTGAAGCTATTAGGAAGGACAGAATATGCATTATCAATAGTTTGAATTTTTTTAATTCCCATCTAAAAACCATAAGAGATACTGGTGGACCTAACCTGTGTGTATAACTGTGTTGGTGAGGGTGAGGTTGGCAAATGGACAACTTTCTCCAGAGGAAGGCCAAAGGAAGTCTGAGGAAGACTTCCTAGGACAACTAACAAATAACACAGGACACTCAGAAAGAGAAATATTGGATAGATTCCATTTTATGAGTGTTGTTCTACATGCAAGAAGAACAAATTGGCATCATTCATTCAGGATCTTTTGCTCCAGGAGATGGAAGAATAGGTGGATAACATAAGACAGCTGCATCCTTTACTGTAGGAGACTTTCACAATTCATTAAGGCTTTTCCTCGAGTGCCAGATTCTCAGCTCTGCTCTTGACTCCATATGTGATCATTTCCCTCCCTGAGCTTTCCATTCCTTTCTCTGTGTATCATCTGCCAGCGTGCATCATCATTTCTCCTAGGTCAGCTTCCACAGCGCACCAAGCTCCCTGCTGTCAGCAGGCTTACAGATGAACTATAGCTATAGTCAGAGGCTTATAGCTTCTGCAGTAGAGTGCAAATAGAGTAAAGACTGGCACCCTCCACTTTTGGGGTTGGTCTGTCCTTTTAGATTGCCGATGCTTGAAGGAGCTTATGTGCTAGACACAGCTTTCAAGGAAACAGCTTTGAAAGCCATGCTGTGATTGCCACACAACATGAGTAAGGGCCTTTGCCTCATGAAGAGCAATGTGGTAGAGGTCATGATTTGTCAATAAAAATATGGGTAAGCTAGATCTAGGCAGGTAACTTTGACAAATGACTCATTTACCAAGAAGGTGAAGTTTTGTTCATCCCAAATGGCTAATCAGTTTGGATCTAAAATATTGAAAATTTTCAGCCAGAAAAGCTTTGGTTTTACAGAAACTAGATTTATAGAACAGAAAGGAGTAAATTGGATAAGCTATTTGATAAGAGAAGCTATTGGATAAGAGAAGCCAAAATAAATATTCTGAATCTGGGTGATGATCAGGATTCAATTCCCTTGGAGTAAGGGATCTTGCTTTTACCTGTGCTGGTGACTATAGTGGTTACAGCTGTCCTTATTCTTTACAGAAAATAGCACTCTTGTTTGTCCAAGTGACTGGCCATCTAGTGAGGCACTTAAACAAGTGCCATATCCAACCTGGCCACATGTATATCTTAGTATTTATAGCTTTAAAGCAGATTTAAAGAGCTCATGCTCCAGGGACTGAGAAAAGCTCCCACTAAAGAGGCTGGCAGCAGGGTAGCTGGGGGAAGCCATTGCTACCAGCTATTACCTTGAATTTGGCATAAAGTGATGGAGACATTGAGCCATTGTGGTAAGTTTCTAATATTTTAATGAACAATTATTCACTGGACTGTTGTAATTGTTGCCATGGAGGAGCAAGAACAGCACTTCTGGCTCCCAGCCAGTGCCATCAACTTCCTCACATATTGTGCCGTAAATGTAGATTTTATACATAAGGTGTACTGCTCTGTAAACACAGGAAATCACAAAGGTTCCTTGACTTTTCTAACTAGGAATCCATCTCTAGCTCAGCACCTTATTTCTCCTGGGTATCTCTTTAGGACTTTAACACTAGAAATAGTTATGCCCCCAAAATGTTGAGACAGCAGAAGCTTATATTTTGGGTGGGATGTTCCTGTCTAGAAGGAGTCTTTTACTGGGCAGGTTTGTCCGTGGACCAGGGTTACAAATATTGCCCAGCTGCTCCTAGGTCCATTCAAGACCTAGCACAATCCTCGCACATTTCTGCTATTCCACCAGAAAATGGAGAAAAATACAGCCCCACTTGTTATGTATAGGAATTTAGTAAAATACGCCAAAGAAAAACAAAATGGCTCTCTCATTGTTCCAAATTTTCAGTCTTGCCCCCATCCACTCCATCAATGCTCTTGCTCCTAACCAGGAGTTCAAATCTCTCGAGTACAGTAGATATCTAAAGAAACACAGTTCAAATAAATATTTGGCCTAACCAGTGGTTTTCTTCACAGGCAAACCCACAACTGCAATAGGCTATCCTAACACTTGTATACAAACCCCAAGACCTATTGATTTAGCAAGGAATAGTTTGGGACAAGTTTCATGTTTCCTAAGGCTTTCCAGTGCCTCCCTTTTTAAGGCTTCTTCCTGCACCTAGCTGCCAGCACAAGTGTAATAAAATAAGGTTCATTATGCCATTATTCCACATCCTTCCTGGCTGCAGCTTAATTAACTGTCATCTCTCAAACTGTTTATTAAGAACTGTATCTCATGTACTCTGAATATCTATTCCAAATAGCACACTCAGGTTACTTTTTTGAGCAAGCACAGTAAGCACTTTTTTCAGGGTGTTTTTGCATAGCTTGTCACCTTTTTAGATAGCCACAGAATCCCTGCTTTTTGCCAGCTTTAACCATACAACTCAGAGTTTTAATTTTTCTTATAAGTGCGCCCTGGATTTGTTGTTTATGCAGAAGCTCAAATTCCTTCCAAAATAATCCATCTTTATACCACTTTACTTTGTTTTCCTGTCACTGAGAAACTGTTCTCCTAGTGCCTTGAATTTTATTTTTTCTGGGAATCCTTTTGAAACACCTTGTTGTTCAAGCGACAGTGAAAAAATCTAGTAAATGATGCATGCACAAGGATGGATCTCGCTTCTTTGAATAGTACTTACCCAAATTCTGCAGGTTTATCAAGCATACATAGTTAAGTGGCATTTGCCTTATCCTCAGCACCCTTCCTTCTTAGAAATGTTCCTCTTTTTTATTAATCTTTCCATAATTCATTTTCCCCCAGTAACTTAATGCATGGAAAGCTTGAATACTTCTGTTTTCTTCTTGATTATTACTCTCTTTCCAAGAAAACACTATCAAAGGCGCTTCACTCACCACATTTGTCTTCCACTCTAATACACAATGCCCTTCCATGAGATCAAAGGTTTTATGGACTTCTAATCCAACCTTGGATGTGCTCACCATTAGCACCTTCCTGTGTGTCTTCTAAGCTAATAACTATGCATAAGTGGTTCATGTACTCTTCTAGTGGCAGTGTTCACACTTGTGTCCTGTATTAAAATCTGTGTATCTTCTGAGGGTTTTCTTGCATTTCACTGCCACAACTAAAGCCTCTATTTTATAGGAAAACTTGCTCATCTTTCACTGAAACTGCACCTACTTGGAGCTAGAAAACATTCATCTGCGTGAGTGGTATAATTGTCCTTTTTGTTCATGATGAACATTACCCAAGCTGTATCCAGTGCATTTCTTTTTGCAGATCTTTCACTTGCATAACTGGTATCGGTTGCCATGCTGAAATCTGGTTCCATATAGTTCAGCTTTATGATTTGAGTGCCTTTGCTAGCTCTTTTCATATGGGCACGGGCTCCAAATAGATTTTTTCTTTTCAATCCTCTCAAAATGTCTCTTCCACATTCCACATTGCTTCCTTACCTAGACTGCCAGAGTTAACAGACAAGTATTACATAGACTAAAACTGTAAAAAACAATATTTCCTTCAGTATTTTCCTTCTGAGGAGCATTCATTTCTTGAGCATATAGAATCAAGCATTCTTTGAACTTGCCTCACTTGACTTATAATTTGCCAAAGAGTTTCAGCTAAAATGGGATTTTTATTTGTCCCATTCTCCCATATGAGATATTTTCTTAATTTCTATGCCACTGGCAACATCTGCTTTTCTGTGACAACCACCTCAGAATTTAAGGCACCTGCGAGAGGGATTTTTCCATATCTTTCTACTTTACCAGAATTGTGCTGGTTTGCTGAAATCTACACAATAGGATTCAAGAGATTATACAAATATTTTCTCCTATATTGAAGAACCCCACCCAACCTGAAGTTCTTTCGCTCGTGAAGAAATACTTAAAAACATGAATCTTCCTCACACAAAACTATGAGAGGTTCAGTGAACTGCATCTGTTTAAAATCTCACTTTTTTTTTTTAAGCCAATGCCTTGATTTCTCAATGCTTAAGATAAGCATAGCTGTAGCTACATGGAAAACTGAGATACCCATGACTTTCTCATTTCTGTTGTGAAAGAGTGAGAAGAGCATGGCTCTCAGACACATTAAACTGTTGCTCTGGGATTTGCAAGGAAGCTGCACATAGAGATGATATACTTACTAAGCACCAGCAGCTGCATTCTGCCTTCTAATAATCAGCGTTTTACAGAGAGTCTATTAAAGTGATGCTGCAGAAACCTGTAGTGAATGCTGGCAAGTTTATGGGCAGGCTTTAAACTGTTGTTTTTAATTTGGAGTAAGCCTCAAAGGTTTCAAATCTGATTACATGAGAGACCACCTATCTTGCAATTGATTCTGTTGTATTCGTGGTCAGAAGAGGAATTCAAGTTAATAGCCTAGTCATATAGGCAGAACAGACTTGGCAGAAGGAGATCTGGTAGACAGCTTTGAACTCTGCAACTTATTCTTCAACTGTAAAATGGGGATAATAATGTTCCTCTACCTCCCAGCAGGGTGCTTAGGCTAAATTCATTATTAGACATTTTCAGTAATGCTTCTGTTTATGTTTCCAGGGTAATGAATAGGGATGGGCTGGAAATCCCTTAACAATAAAACTTATAGAGCTTAGAGGGCAATGGGAGCTAAGGGGTCACAGCACTTGTGACAGGAATTATTATCTACTAGATAGCAGTTGTAAAATCTGGTAGATAACTCCCAGCCCAATCAGTTCTTGGCAACACAGTAATAAGGCTTCTCCCAGGCACCCACCTAATAGGAGGACTGCTCAGAGATACTTTATCTCATCTTCAGGAGGACCATTCATAATACTGAGACTGAGGGAAAAAAACAGGTCTCTAAGCTGTGTGGTATACTGGAAAAGCAGGTGCTTATCATGAACTCCATCCCTGCAGTCAAAAGTACTTTAGCCTGCCAGGACTGCATATATGTCCAGGAGGATAGCAATAGGATTCCTTGCAAATCTCATCAGTCATTAAAAGATAAATCTCTACACATGGATTTTAAAGTGAAAGAAAGAGCTCAGTAAAGACCCCTCCTTCCAACAGTCCTTTGCACAGGAGCCCCAAACCTCACCCTACAGACAGATCCTTTTGCTGCCTCATAAACTAACCAGAACCTCTCTACTGCCAGCTCCCAAGGTCACCTCTGGGTCAGGCTGCACTTGAGGCTTCATGCAGCTCAGAAGACACTAGTAGGGAATCTTCATTTTCTTTTGTGCAACTGGTAAACCTAGCATCCAAATATTGGCGTTATGAGTCATCACACCGAAGTGTCAATCAAGCTGTATTCTGCAAAGGCATAGCCTTGTGCCTGCAGAAGGATGTCAGGCTTGTGGAATCAGCCTCAGCAAAGGGCTGAATCCATCTTGGCTGTTTGCCCTGAAGTCCTGCTGTCTGAACAAGAGGGAAAGCAGAAGGAGTAAAATGTATGATACAAAGTGTACTCAGCCTCCTACTAGCACAAAACTTTTTGGTCTATGTTGATGCATTTGTTTGATAGACATTTGATTCCTTCAGTTTCAGCAGCTGCTCAAAAACCTGCTAAGAACTGCAGCTACAATATGTTATGTTCTGCTGTATGCTCCTCTCAGACTTAGGTAGCATTTCTTCCTGGTGATATTCAAGGTTGGATGGAGAGCTCAAAGTTTGAAGACGAAATAAAAAAAACTTTCTACATTTGAATGGCAGCAGAAACATATAGAAAGCAAGGGTTGCTGACTGCATCTTCTGTTTTTTGCTTGACTCTCACTGAATAAAGGAAAAGATGTTGATCTTACACATAACTGGTATACACCACTGCTTGCAGCTGATTTTTGTCTGTACCCCATGTATTCAGAACCCAGCAGAGGTTAATGAGCTAGAGAAGCAGGGTATCTTGCACTGAAAAGCATGTTAGCAAAACTGTTAAATGAGCCTCCTGGCACTGGGTGGGCCAGGAGCTCCCTCAGTAGCATGTACTGCATTTCACATTGGCACACACCACGCCAGGAAATCCCATTTCCTCCCTTCAGAGAACCGAAGCATGCATTGCCAGCACGCTTGATTAAATGGCTTCTACTAAGGTCCCTTTTTATTTATTTATCAAGAAAGGGTTATCAAAGATACTACCTGAAAAGGTCTTAAACTAGGACTGTCATCAGCACTGACCCCCAGCTTCTTACAATAAAACTCCTCACTCTTAGGTTTAAACAGCAGGAGTTCAGTTTTATTCAGTTACTAGATGTGTCATGAGTAGAAATAAATAGTGATTTTGTTCATGTTTCTATTTAGACTAAGTGTGGTCCCTAGGCTTCTGGCAAGCTGTCAATATAGCCATCTGTTTTGCAAAGTTTATGGATCTCTCTGGAAATAGACAGCCCAAAGCTAAAGTACACTAAGGATTGTTTTTCTTTGAACCACCTGCTGTAGATGAAGAACAGTCAGATTTCAAGAGGACATGGGCTTTCAGCCCCACGTAGGCTCAAAGTCAGGCCAACTTAAGGGTGCAAAACTTACTAAATTAATTTCACTTATATTTCCTTACAACTCAGCTCCAGCAACTTGCTTATAAATTTATTATATATATTTACAAACACACACACATACTAATAGAGACATAATCAGACAGAGAGAGAGTAGGAGACCTGAAGTCCAGAGCCAGGTCACTTCAAGATCTTATAAAAATATCTGCTTCAAAGAGCTTATGTATTCAGTAACAAACATAGCACCTTAAGTATATAAACAAGCAAGCCATGATGAAGACAGAAGGTATCTGATATGAAATTCTGATAGCAGATGTGCAGTTTTCAGGTTATTAGTAAGAACAGATGTCACTCTCATGAGCCGTGAAGGGAGACAAAGCAACCAAACCATTAGAAAGAGTTCGAAAATAAATGCGAGAGAAACATTTTTCATTGTGTTTTTTTTAGTTGGACTTTCTCTTCTATCCTATCTAAATAGCATGCTGCACCTCAAATGCCTCCCTGATTTCAATTTAGCTTACTCAATTCTGAACCTACTGTATGTCATGTCAGTTGGAATTCTATTACATATTGGACATAAATAAACTAATATGTGAATCGAACCGTGTACTACCATAAAAATATAAACAGAGGACCCAGTACTAATGGGCTTGGTCCTGCAATCTTCAAACAACTGGCTAGGGTGTGGCTGAATCTAGATTTAGTAGATTTAGGGAATTTTTTGACCAACATGGCTGAAGCAATCAAAGCCTGTTATTCATTGCTTTTCCAAAATGTTTTTGGATTAATTTGTCATTGTTCTTAGTACATTATCTGCCCCTAGTATGCTTTGAATGTCAAGTAGCTGCTGTCAGGATGGAAGAAGTTGTGCTTAAGATCTCTAAAGTAGAAGGGAAACCCCACCTAATGTAATTGTTTTACTGTATTGCCAAAGCCTGAAATGTCAGCAACACAGTGTCGAGGTTCTTGAACCTGGAGACACAGAAGTGATTTCGTGGAAGTTTGTTTTAAAGGAAAGTACTTCTAACAGTGTCTGAGGATTGGAGAAGTCCTTACACTGAGCTAGAAACCAAAGTGATGAGAGCCAAAATGACAGTCTCATAGGCTGCTGTCTTAAAATTGAGACATACAAGGAGAACAACGGGTAATACAAATTTTAACGAGATGTTTGTTTCAATGCAATCAGCCTGCGGGCCCAGAGTAATGGACTCTTGTTGTTTTATACTCTGCAATGTGGTCCCTTCTGACTGTACCCATTCTGATTCAGTGAGTCTTTGATTCAGTGAGTGTGGAAAGGATGAAAATCAATGGAGGATCAAACCTTTGACTTAAATCATAGCTATCTGAAGCTGTTCTGCTGCACTGTTTTACTTTGGCCATTAGCTAGAGGACATAGAAAGGGCTCTGTTATGCCTCTCTGATGCAGCTGACTTGTGGTCTGCTTCAAATCCAATTGTAATCCATTGAAGATTTTCCAGTGGTTTTATTTTGTTTTGGTTTTTCTCTAGATCTAGTCCTGTGTGGACTTGGGTTTCTGCCACAAGAGGGAATTGGAATTCAAGCTCCTTTTTCATGTAAAATCTCTCCCTAGACTTGTACAGTTTGGTTTCTGTAGCCTTAAGGTAGAGAAAAAATGCTCAGTTTCATTGTATAGATTTACTGAAAAAAATGCTGGGTATTAATAGGACCATATGATCCTTATGAAATTCATACTCAGCAACCTCCAGCTCCTTATCTGAAGATATGGTAAACAAGCCTCTGCCACAGTAATTTTCATTTGATGGTTTATTTTCAGATATTATCTAGGCTCCTTCCCCATTCAGATTTCAAGAGTATCGAACTTCTGGCACAATGACAGCAATCAGGCATGCTGGTACAATAAATTACGAGCTCTCAACAGCAATTCAGGCTGGTGACAATATCAGACCATATAGGGCCAGATCTGCTATTATTTTATTTTTCATGTTGGGTTTCAAATCATCATGTCAACATTAATTCAGTCTTGATTAGAGTTCTGTTTCTTCCTTGGCCATTGCTAGCTTTGTAGTTCTCCTGCTGAGGTCAAATATTGGACTCCTACCACCCTGGAATTTAGGTCCCATTTGCAATTGTAGACTTAGCAGGTCCTCTATCCAGCCCTGTGTAGGGGGTGTAGTAAACCAGCAGGTAGTGGCTATTCATAACTTATTGAATCACACTCCTGCCAAATACCTCTTCTGAATATATGGTCAGCCTGTTACTGCGTAGAAAATTACACTTCCCCCTGCTCTTGTTTGAAATGTGTGTTTATTTGACATTACTCCGCAGGCTAGCATTCATTCAAGTATATTAGAACGGAAGAAATATGCAAAAGCAAGTGCTGGAAGTTAATCAGAAAATCATCCGTTAAAATTGTCTCGCTAAAAAGGCACAGCATTTCAAATCTCTTATATTGATGCCACCTTGAAACTCACATCTGGAAAAGAAAGGGGTTTTTGCAAACAAATGTTTGCTGCTGATATAAATAAAGTGTGAAATGCTAAGATCAAGAAATCAAAACTCTATTTCTGGCACCATTGAAAACCTACATGTTCCTGTTGTGCTACTCACATAGAACAGTTTACCACATGTGTTTTTAAATGCATTTCAAGGAGTCTGAGAAATGGTCCAGGATCTCAGATTTCCTAAGCATACAAAACGGACTTTTTGAATCCTTTCATAAAAAGTTAAAAATGCAGATGAGCAAATGAAGAAATAGATAGCCAGCCATAACTTGGAAAAGAAAGCATAATGTGCTATTTACTAATAGATGGACAACAAGCCTTTACAATGCCTATATAACGCCTATATAACGTTGAGATCCTGAGCTTATAGAAATATCCTAAATTAAAATTAATTGCTTGATGTTATCCTGAAAGATAAAGAGCCCAAGCTTCAACACATTTAAGTTTTCTCAACTAGGCAAACAGCAATAAAACCAAAGGCCTTATTTCTACCTATTTTTGTTCAATCCATAAAAAGGATTTTTACAGATTGAATTATGCATGCAATGATTTATTTCATTATAGGCTCTTAATTCATAATATATCATTCATTATATATTTATTATATACTCTTAGTATTACCTAGCTGTCTGGATAAGAAGCTACACATTTAGGATGCTTTCACTATAGCAAGCTTGTTGTCATGTTCTGAAGAGGTTTGTTTTATACAAGGATGAGGAGACAAAAACCAGGAAATGAATGCAGTGGGCTCAGTTGCCCAGCTGATACCTGTACAATCTAAAAGGACACACTTGGTGCATTGGGAATATTGATGTGCTTTCAATCTTTTGCCATCACAGAGCGATCATAACTTATTTCAATATTAGTAATTTTTTTCAATATTAATATTTTATTCAGCCCATTCAGATCATAACGTGGAATCTACATTCTTTTTACTGAAAATGAGGATGTAAATAGGGCCCACAATGAAAAGTCTGACTGAAATGTAGCTGAATCCATCTAATACAATTATGGTCATTAAAGCAAACTCTTGCAGTACAAGTATGAAACCATTGTTTATTTTACACATGTACACGGTTTATTTTACACATTTAAGGCCACTCTGTTTGTATCAGCTATCTTGTGTTTCCATCAACTTTCTCTCAACTATTGTATTTTGTTTCTCTTTCTCCAAGACTGTTTTGTAGAGCTGATTGGAGAAGAAAAACAGCAAGCTTTTTTTTTGTATTTGTAGGGCTTTTACCATTAGCACTGTTGCAAGCATGCCTTTCACCATCTCTTGCTGTATCTCCTCAGTTGTTGAAGCTTACTAAACAAAAGGGAATGGAATAAGAGTGAATAGCTCCATCTCCAGTTATGAACTGTGATTCCTCTTTTTTGTGGCTAGTGTGTGACTAGACAGATGAGTAGAAGAACTGCAGCTCTACAGTGGAAAAACATCATTTCCAGCATGGACGAGAAGTGACATTTTAATGAGCAGATGTGCAACCTTGATAAAGCAAATTAAATCATAAGTACATCTTGCATATACAAGTAGTCTCCAAAGAACTGTGGTTAGTCACTGCAGTTGTCTCACAGACATTGCCAGTAATGGTCATGGCACAGATCACAGTATGTTTTCTACTCTAGAAAATGATGTAGACTCAAAAGCTTGAATTCAGTATGACTAAGCAGTGTATGTATTGACTTACTCAAGCACAGTGATCTCAATTATAAACGAGATAAAATTTATCCTCTAGGTTCAACTGGAGAAAAACCACAAGTACTGTAATTTATTCCATCAACAAAGTATAATCTCAAGCGGAAGTATCTGGTCCGCTAAGCCACTTAGACAAATTTATTATTCCTGTTCCTGTAGTAAATCACCTTGACTTCAAAAGGGAGGGAAGGTGAGACTGGCAGACAAGACAATGAGGGTCTTGCTGTCATATCGTCTTTTTTTGTAGATGTCATAATCTTATAAACCAAAACAAAGGTCAAAACAACTGAGTTACTACTTTTGATTAAGCACAGCCTAATTTCTTTGCCAACATAAATTTTCTGCAAGTTTTGCAGAAATATAGGTGGCCCAAACCCCAGATTTATAGTTATTCCTTCATGCAGTGTTCTATTGTATACTTCTAAGCAGTGTCAGCTGCTAGTGTGATGTGTGCAACACTGACTGAACTGTGTTGCAAGGGGAGTTCACCCCTGGCAGGCTTGCTGAAAGCCTGCTAACCAAGCACATCTGGCATGGCTGTTTCTGCTTGCCTCTTTACTCATGAGTAAATAAAGGACATCTGAACTACAAGTTTGGGGTGAAACCCTGGACTCAATGTATTGAAAGGTAAAATTCACATGGGCTAGAATGGAGGCAGGATTCCACCTCAAAAACAGAAATGTCCCCTTTTTACAGGACAGATTTAGCACAGATCCTTTTTACAACTATCAATTAGAAGCATTGGGTTCTTATCATTAGAGACATGAGTACACAAATTATGATGCAAAGTCAGAGCACATCTGCTACATGATGTTATCATCCCATATGCACATTTTTCACCATTAGTAAATGAAATAAAATAATTTATTCCTTGCTGGAAAACTGGTATTTTTTATTGACTGAGAGAATGTAAATGGGCCGGTATCACGAGCTTGCTGATTTTCTACAGCTGTTACTACTGCGTGGTGGGACGAGAATGCATGTAGATTACTATAGTGTATTTGATGTGTTGTACATTTATATTGTTATTAAACTGTAACATTTTCATTTGCTCAAAAATCCAGAATTCATGATGCTTTGTAAGACAATCCTTCTAATCCCATTTCATAAAATATTGGTATCTGTGTAACTATAAACCTTTACTTTAAAAAAAAAATAATATTTTTTTGACTTGGAAATCTGTTATCAACTGTATATTTAATAGTATTCAAGTGAAGTTCTTTTTCACAAAAAATAATTCCAATAATATTTTCAGTGATACTTTTCTGATGAAAATGGAATACATCTACAACACAGAGAATGCCCAAGCCCACTCCTACCAGATAGCTAGTGGGATATGTCAAGAGAAATAACCTTAAACAAGACGGAAACTGAGAAACAAGACAAAGGAAACAGGTACTAGAATATTTCATTTAGTGACTATATGACAAGTCCATCATGGGCCATTATTTATAGGTCACTTTCCTGTCAGCTGTAGGATTCCTGTCCCTAATCATGAGAGTCAACACAGACTTCCGAATAAAAACTTCCAACATGATAGAGACAATTCCAAGCAAGATAAACGATACATATGACCATGATTTACTTCCTCTCTAACATTTAAAATGATGAGCTATCTCTATAATAATTCCCTGTCATTAATTCTGCTGTTTTCTGTTGTCACAGACAACATAAAAAAACATTTATTCAGCAAGATTTCTTGAGCCTTGCTGAAGTTGCAATTCAAGTCTGCAAGAAGCTTAAAGAAACTAAATGGTTAAATATAAAATTTTGGTAAAATAACTTGTTTCTAGTCTATGCCAACTGGGAGGACTATTTACCTCTCCCATCAGTTTTTGCTCTTCAACACACATGAATTTCATTTGCCCTTCTTCTATCTTTGCTGGAATTAAAAGAGAAAAAATGTCTTTCTTTTGTTACTGGTTTTGTTTGATGTGAAGATACTTGAAAAACAGCAGGCTGTCCATGGGAATATGGTCCAAGCAAACTGGCTCACATTTCTGTTCTGGTATAAAGTTACACAAAGAAGGCTTGGGCTGTGTGGCAGGTCTGGAAAGGACTTCTGTTCTAGTGTTTGGGCAGAAAACTGAAAACATCCTGGGTCAGCCCGAAACGAACTAACAAAAAAACAGAAAAATATGGTTTTCCCCAGACAGGCAAAAAATAGTGTCAGATCCTAACAAGGGCAATCCAGAACCTTCCACCTACACGCAAGAAAGGTGGCATTTAAAACTTACTTTTAAAAATAAAAGAAGAAATTGAAAGATGAAAACCAGATGCCTACAAACCAAATCAAGAAGCTGGACAACCTCTCCCTTGTGTAAATGAAAGTCAAGTTTTGCCACCTTCACTGGTTGGTTATACTGCACTCAGATGTTCAGCCTCAAATGCCTTTTAAGTGTCCACTTTCCTGTATACACAAGCAATACTGCAAGACTGATACAGATTGCCTCCAAAATATGGATTATCCAAATATTATGTTGCTCTTTAACAGTAAAAACTTTAATTCATTCTTTTCTGTGAGCTAGAGAAATGTAAAGAGGGCAACTTTTCCTACTTTCAGGGAAAGCCCTCAAAAACGTAGCACTATCTAGAGGGCAGCATACCTGAAGTAGTACATTTTTTTTTATATGTACAAGCTCATTACAGCTAGATAGCAGGGAGAAAAATGAAAAAAGAGACAAAGTAAAAAAAGTGCCATTTAGTTCTGACATTTCAGAAAAAGGAATCTGCCAGCAAACTTGCATTAGGATTTCTTAATTATGTCTTTGTTCACTTGTTCCTTGTAGCCTGGCTTTAGATTTGGACTTGGGCAATGTGCCTTAGGTTACAATATGATATTTCCTCCTACTGTGACAGCAAGTCCAGGTCACTGAGAAAACTTATCTTCTGACCACGCTCTGATGACTATTTTGCATGACTTCTGAAAAAACCTCATTCCTAAGACCCTCTAATTACAAACAGAAAATATCAGTGGACAATCTACAACTTTGATCAATCTACATTGATAGTCAATAATATTTTTAAAAAATTGTAAATAATGTCTGAATGCAGAGATTCACAATGTTGTTGCTTTAAAAGCACATGAGAGGAAAATAAATTTACACAGTGAAATAAACCATACAGAAGTTTTTATACTAAGCTTTAGAGTAAAGATCTTTTATGTTTACTGTCCTCTATAAATTCTATAACAAGCATTCTGTAAAACAAAGCCAAAAGACCGTTTAAGGAAATGTACTGCTTCCATATGTGTTATGTTGGTGCAAAACCCAGATGTTCTGACACAACATCAAACAATCCTGCTAACTTCTCTTCTAAGTGCCCTGTAAACTCCCTCTTGCAAGCTGGATAACTTCTGAAAGCCTTTGCAGTACAAGGACCCTTCCATGAAAGTGCTAATGTTCAGATCAATATTAATTTAATCCATTGGCTTAAAAAAAAACAACAAACATGTAAAAGCCTAAGAGTTACCAAATTTTAATATATATTAGAAACTATTTATAAGCCAGCTCTTTATGTTTTAGCCAAATAACTGGATAACATTATATACAAATAACAGTACAAATACAAATAACAGTAAAAAACATTAATTGATTTCTTGAAAGAAGAGTTTGTCGGCTTTAGTGCTCACCACCACCTTTGTTATAATGCAACTGAGAGCTATGTCTTGAAAACTGCTGGTAGACCTCTACCTTCTGACAAATGTGATTAGACTAAGTAAAGAAACTGCCACGTGTTGCAAAATAATTAATTTTTGACAGTAGCAAAACAACACAGTGTGAACTAATGCAAGCCAATGCTTAAGCTACAAATTTTTACTCACAGATCTGGATTGGTCAGAGGCAACAGGAGAAATGTATCTTAACTTAGCAGGTGTCTTTTAAAAATACTTATCCAGGCCCAGTTCTGCTAACTGAATGTTGTGCTTTTGCTACTGGAGAAGTTTCTTTCACTTACAGAATGTGGTTTAATTCTACCCAAATCAAAGTATAATTATTCAAAACACATTTATATTCACAAGAATTGTTATAACATGCATCCTTAGTAAATATTTGTTTGGAAAAAGAGATCTAACTCATGTGTGAAGTGGTTCCATGATTAAAATTAAGACCCAAGGGCTGGTTTTAGTTGTTCATCAAAGATGGCTCTACGGAGATCCAATGCTCATAATGCACATAAAAAAGTGACAGAAATTTAAACAAAGTTTATTCAGGAAAAAGGTTTGACCACCCAAGAATTTGAACATAACAATAGCCACTTGTTTATTTGAAAAGATTAATTTCAAATGTTGGCTGTAGTAATCACCAAAAGAAAAAATCCCATTTAGCCATCAAAGGCCATAATGAAAAACAATCATGCAGAACATGGATGTTCCACATCTGGGTTCAGTTTCCTCTGGAAAATCAGATATAAGGGTTTTTTTTAAATAAGAGGCAGGATTTATCTATGTTGTCTCATGATGTATTAATTCATTAAGTGATAATTTAAAATGAGACTTTTCCTCAAAAACTTTTATTAGAAGTTAGGAACAGGTGATTCAATGAGAACAAAAGAGACTTATTTTGCTTTCCAAGAAATGCCACATACAATGTATACTCTGTAAAATATCTTCACCACTTACAAACCCAAGCACTTAAGATGTACCAAGTATCATGGAAATATCCCTGGAAATGTGTCATCATGTAAAATAATTATCTACAATGGCTGAGTTATTTTCCATTTGAGCTCTGCATGTTAAAAAACAATGTGCATTATTTACCAGTTCATAATAACTGTCTCTTGAAACTGAGAGATGTCTGAGCTTATAAAATAGAACATTCCTAACCACATCCATCTCCAAGGCTGGGCAACAAGAATAAGTCCCTGAGGTGGAAGCAAGACAAGACCTTTCTGTTCCAATTGCCCTTCCATATCAATCTATCAGAGGAGAAAAATTTAGCCTGCATTCTAAGTCCCACAGTTTTACTTGGACAATAACTTGAAATCATAGAACACTCAGGAATATGCTGTAATTTAATTAAAATTTGTAATCTCTTACAGGAATTACTTGTTTATATGATAGTAGATCAAACACAAGCTAAACATCTAAAACATTGAGACCCTTTGGACACAATCTCTCTGCAGCCAGTTGTAAAATGTCTCTTCTACCTCGCTGATCATTGGTTACAATGCAGAGACTCAGTTTGTGTACTGAAACACAAAAAGGTGAAAATCCCCACTAATAGTTTCATAATGGGTATCCACTCACCAGCCTTGCCCATGACTGCTATTGAATACATCTGTGATCAATGTTAGGATTCTAGTGCAGAGTCCTACAAATTTCAAGAGAAAAATAGAGAAAGAAGGAAAATAGTTCTATCTTCCGTAGCCTAGAATGGATGTTTGATTGACATTAACAAAGTGATAAAATAAAATCCCTTGCCTCTCCATCCTTCTAGTTAAATTTACCATGATAACAGGCTGAAAGGAATTTTTGAGGAAAAAAAATTCATTGGATAGGAACACAAGTGCAGAGTCCTTGAGAACTCAGAATGGCAGGAGAGCACAATTGGGAGAAACGGCCCAGTGAAGCAAAGATGTTCTAAAAATTATTATGTGCAAATAGCAGCCTGAAGAGTTTATAGAAAAAAGGCAAAAACTGAGATGCTCTAGACAAAGAATGGAGAAAGGGACAAGCAAAATATTCTGCAGGTAGAAGGCAAGTAATTAGTATTGAAAATATTAGAGGCATTCTATGCTTAACGGTTAGCTATTTTAGTGGTTGGGGGGATTTTCTGGTTTGGGTTCGTTTTTCATCTAGTGAACTTCATTAGCCTGTTTTAGGGGCTTTGTTGCAACTGGCACTGCAAGAAAGATGTTCCCTACTTTATGCCTTTTGTTCCCAGAGAATTTCTCCTAGCTCTTTCTGGTCCAATTTATATTGAGGTCACTTTCTCAGAAGCACAATGTTGAGTTCCTAGTGTTAAATGCTAGTCTTTCTTAGGCTAGGAAAGCCTCATGACTTCATTAAATTATTTATAATGGCTTAAACCTCCTTTTAAAGTTAGAAATATGTTTTTAAATCCTGAAAGTACTGATTGGTAGCCTGGTAGAAAATAAACTGCAGCCCTGTTGCAACAGGTATTTTGCAGGAGAACTGCTACTGATTTTATTCTATGTCCTAAATGCAAAAGAGCTTAGAGACAAAACAAACTATTTCCCACAAGTATAATTTATACAGAGTATCTCTATTCAATAAGAGATAAGGAATATCTAAATAAAACATCAGTTCAACAAGTTTTTTTTTCCAGACACATATTATTTAAATTTAAATTTTATACTGATTTAAAATAACAACTTCAGTGCAAAACAAATGTTTTCATCTGGGCATCAGTGACAATTTAATGGTCCCCTTGGGTTTGCTAATAAAGACAGCAGCTTTTTGTTGTTGGCTTTTTTTAACTGGATCAAAGCCAAGTTATATTTTTTTAAGAAATTGTGGTGTTTCTTCTTGTTCTGTAACAAAAATTTTCCTCATCTGGGACAAAAAGCCACAACAAATGTTGTATACATTAGCGTCAAATTCAAGGGCAAATACACAAGATAAAACTGTTAAAGTCATATGTGTAAAACCATCAAAGCCAAGCAGCAGTGAAGACAGCACATGAAGTCTCTGCAATTCCATAATATGCCTGTGCCATATTAACATGTTCACAGCAAGCTGCAAAGACCATTTCTAGTTATAAGGCAAACAAAGATTCAAGACGTGATGCGTTCTCAGCTGCACTGTAGGGGGAACTTTTTGTTCTCTTCCAGTTCAGGAGAAAAACCCAACTCAGCTTGAGTGGATATCTCATGGGCTTCAGGAGGAATTGTACCTGTTAGTGCCAAAGCTTCCTATGGCCAGGGACGTGACACACGTCAGAGAAGCAATTGTAGCTATGAATCAAACAGCCCAGGGGAACTGCAGCTGAGTGCGTTGGGCAGGAAGGGACTCTGCTGAAAAGTTCTTAAAGTAGAACATTAAACCAGCTAAATCATACCACTTGCTACATTCTACAGTGGTAGCTAAGATAACTTTTTTCTTAAATAACCAACCAAACTTTTTCTTGTGTCAATGCACTTCCAGCCTTTAAAAAAAAATCATATTTGCTTGTTTGAGCACAATTTTATGAAAGTGAGTTATGTCTGAAGTCCTATCTAAGCATTTGATAAGATTCCTATCTGCAGCAAAATGCTTTACAGTAGTTTTTTTTTTGGAAGAACACATATCTCCTATAGTTGGAAAAGGCATTACTGCCTTCAGTGTTCCCATAGTCCAGACCTACGAGCAGATCACAGGTATATCCATGCTGGCAATGTTTTTGTTTACAGGTAAATTTCTGACCTAGGAATCTGGCCATGCCCAGGCAAGTTTCCTACACCTATATTTTAGTATTTTATATTCCTCAACATGATATCTCCAGCAACAGAATTCCTGCAAACATTTTCCAAGTTAAACCAAATAATACTCCTTCAGGTATTCATTTTCTTCTGCCCTACAACTTTCTACACCTTACCTATGAAGAAGCAGTGGCACAAAACACCACGCTGTATAAAACATGTGACTGGCACAATACAGAAATGACAATCACCTGTGAGTGCAGCTGCACGGTGCCTTGGGAGCATTCCAAAATCATAACTAATCACAAATCCTACCTGGGCAAGCAGCAGTTTTCAAGCCACCCACAAAACACAAAGCTCTACTATAGGTAAGAGGCTGGTGGCCATGGATCCTTCACACTCCCAGGCTCCACGCAGAGCCAGCCAAAGCTGTGGATGGCACACAGCTGCCTGTGCTGCATTACTGTCCCCAGTGAACATTTGCAAGCAAGGTAGGATATTCTCTTTAGCTTGCTTCTCTTCCATGACAGCAACTTTGAGGTTTTCTGCCTACCAGCTCACAACACTCCCACTGTCCAATTTCATTCTTATTGTCACCATGAAAAGAGCTCTTGATAATCTTTTAACAACTGAATATAAATGGCTTTACCAGCTTATGCTTCTCAATATAGTGTCCTCACCTAAAACTTGCCATTTCTTTATCTCAGCAGAATACAGACAAATTTATCAGACAAAATTAGGTGAAGAGCTATTTCAGTTTTATTTCTGGTGATAAGGCATGAGCCATGAGGGATTACAGAGTACATCTCAGTGGCTCAAAAAGACATGGCAGGAAGGAATGAAAAGAAACCTTTTACAGTAGAAATAAGGTTTAGTAGTAGTTCTTCATGCTGAAAAGAGGTTCAATGGCAAGAACAAACTTTTATTATAAAAAATAGGAAGGTCAGGACCTAAGCACAAAATAGCAGGGATATTTCTGTCTGACACATCTAGAAAGTGGAAAGGAGACACCTGTGCCATGGATATTTCTAAAGTTGTTTTGTTTTATTCAATAATGTAATAAACATTTTTTAATTTTTTTTTTCCTGACTGAGATGCAATAAATAGAACTGGTGATTTTAGATCATATTTATTTCTCCTACAGGAGACTTCACTTCCAGCCTAACCACTCATGGAAGAAATTAACATAATTTGTGTAAAATGCTACCCCTAGAAAGGGTATTTGCATGGGCTGAATCCAATAAAAACATACTGCTGTCTAAGCAGTGATAAATTTGAGCAGCTGTATAATGCACTGGGATATGTTTGATCACGGACTGTAAGGATGTTATGGCAAAGCTTCAGTTAAACACAGTGACTTCATCTCAATCTCTGCCAATTTAGCACTTCAACGTCTTTTATTAGGGGTTTGTGACCTGACATCTGCTAACTGGTTACGGTCCACTGGCCAATGGAAATCAATGTCTCAGTTCTGAAATGATGTAGGAAATTCTCCAGCTTCAGACCAAAAAAATTAAACTTCCCAACTCACCATCCCTAAAATATTCCTAGAACAGAATAAGAACTTGAAATGAAAATTATTGAAAGATTATCAAGTACAGAGAAACTCATGAAACTGACCTATCCGACTCATCAGTCCTTCAACCATGTGGAGCAATATCCCTCAATGGATGGGATAGCTATAACCATAAACTCTTTTGTGGTTCTCAATAAAATTTCCTTACAATAACTTCTCCTAAAAAAGAAAGAGATACATAGAATCTGGCACTAGACTAAAGGATAAACCATATAATAATCTACTAATTTATAAGGTTTGCAAAAAAAAAGCCCCCAATAAACATATCTGTTTTCTCATATGACTCTGTGAGCTCTTTTAACGTGTTTGAGGGTTAGTTACTTAGCTATTCATTGGGGGGTGGGAAGGGTGGTGGGGGAAACAGATACTGTTGTATTCTTCCCTTTCCCCCAAGAAGTAAGCCTTAAAATTGTTTCAAAATGTAATTCTATTCTATTCTATAAATTCTTCATACCTGAAACTTGGTTCCAAGTACAGAATAGGAATAACTATTGACTATGTTTTTGCATTGATGATCCTTGATTTTAACACCTGCATCTAGAAATTGAATTCCTGCATTTATTTCCAAAATGACAAATCATTTAAATATTTTCTGAAAAGTCTTGGTATGAATCTGGGTTTAAATTTCTTGTTAGCCAGACACATTTTTAAACTTCTAAGTTACAGTAATTGACACTAATTATTTAAATTCATCAGAACACTTGTTTAGCTTTGTGTTCTATTTTGCAGTACTGTTCTAACATTTTCTTACAACCAGACTATTTTCTGCCCAGCACAATTTCTTCATGTCTTTTTGGACTTCTTATGGGTTGTCTAATTGGACACCAGTTTCCATGAATATTTTCTCTTTTGAATTCATGGTCCTTGTCACTTACAGCAACAAGGCATAAAATTTTGGGAAACTGCTACTTTTAGAATTGCAAATACATAAACTGATCTGCATGAAATATGATCACAAGTACCTGGATGACTGCTACTTCTAAGTCAGTGATTAACTCTTTTCCATCTTTCTGAGTGGGGTCAAATATTTGGTACCACCCTTGTGGATGCCAATTTACAGAATATCAACATTTAGAGAATATCAAAAGAAAATTGGCTTCTAGTCAATACTGGACCTAATCCATCACCTAAATTTAATTTACTAAGAGGGGATAGCTGGAAATTTTCTCAGAGGAAAAATTGAAGACCAATTTTAAAAATCAACCAATTAACCAAAACAAAAAGACCCCAAACACTCCAAGAACTTTCCAGGATTAAGGTGTTTTACACTGAAAAATTAAGGGACGCTGGATTCAGGGCAGGCCCCAAGAAAACCATGGCTCAGGCTACTCTTGGGCTCTGACTCTTGAGCAGCCCAGGTGCTCTTTCTTTCCTGTTTCTTTTCTTTGCTTTTTTTTTTTTCCAGGTTATTTTACTTGAGGCTATCTGTTGCAAAGATGGGATATAGAATCTGAAAAATCCAGGACTAGCCTGGAGCTCTGTATCTCTGGTGGGGAAGAATTCCTGCTTGACAATGGATTTGCTGAAAATTCTCCTTGAATGAGACTTGACTGAACATTCAGGACTAGCTACTGGCCTTTGAAAAAGCTCACAGAGATAAATCACACAAGAACTCCAGTTCAATAGAACTATTACTGCAGATAGTTGTATAGCCAGAGTGAATAACAACTTTCCTTTAGAGAAGACCATGCATGCTAGATGTTTTCAAAACCAAGTTTTCTTGGAACTTTTGGCTAATTTGTAGCAGAAAGTAGAAGAATCATGGCATCCATACAGTCCAATCTAAAACCATCTGAGCAAAATCTTCATGAAAATTAGAAGATTAGAAAATATAGTTTGCATTGCTCAACAAGACTGCAACATCAAAGATGCTTGTTGTTTTTTTCCCCCCTAGACATTGATGGCAGGACTTTCAGAATCAGTTTTTCTTATTTTCTAGTGACCTTTTGAGTGCCCATTCTTAAGCAGCCAAACTTGAGACGTGTGCTTTAAATACCAACAGCTGATGGATCTCCGTTTTACTGAAAAACATGGCTCTGAGTTATCAGGGTTTCTTGTAGCCTTAAAATCCAGAAGCTCTGCTGTTCCTTGTGCAGTCAGAGGCAGATTTTAAGGCTAAGTGAAATATAATCCATGGAAAAGCTTTTTCAATAACATGCATACAGTTATCTTCTTATCACCTTTTAAGTCTTGGTTTTATACTTCATAACCTCATCACATGTCAGACTGGCATGATGGGGAATAACTGATAAAAAAACTGGAATTCATTAGTTTAAAACTCCTCTGCCGTGTAGAGCAAGAGTAACCCAGATATTTCTGACTGGGAGAAATGACCATCTATTTCATGCAAGATATAAACACTTGAGTTGCATTAAACATGAATATTTAATGTAGAAGTGCCAGCAATTTGTTATTGAAATAGTCATACACATGCTTATTACTTACAGAAAATTAGTGCAAAAAAATAGCTGTGTAGTATTTCAAAGAGGTAGGCATGCTTTTTCCTGAGACACCTGCACTGACAAATGAATTCTTACATTTGTGTATTGATTGCTGGAGAGCGAACTTGGATTTAAGTGCTTGCTCAGATAAGCTGACATGTGAATCTGAGACTTTACATGTGCAATTCATTTACGTGGCCTCAAATTTTCAAGGGAGAATTATTCAGGGAAAAACTGCCTGAAAAACATTCTTCAAGCAATCATTTTAGTTCCTTGGGAATACATAAATGATACCATAATGTTCAGATATTATTGTTCAGATGGCCTAGAATTACTGATTCAGCATGTAAGGCTTTATAGTAAAGAGAAGAGTTATTGTCTGTCTGACCTAGAAGCAGAAGCTCCCTTAAACTCAATAGACTTGAAAAATTCTGTTTTACCAAGTTACACAAACACAGATGATTTGGCTTCTGGATACTGAATGACAGCCAAAGAATACTGTACTCAGGGATTTCGGTGTGGGGTGGAGTTAAAGTATACAGAATACAGCTTTTGCTCTGTGGTGGAGCTAGCTCTGCATGGGAAGATGGCCCTGGTGAATTTTACAAGAGCAAATAAGGCTTACTTATATTGAAATTCTGTGAAAGATGTTGCCATTCTGCATGAGTTTTATGGCTGGCTTCAACTTTTGATCCATATGTCTTAAAAATCCAATGGAAAATCCAAAAATGCCAGTAACATTTCCATTTCTGAACGTCTTAAGGGAAACTTTTTCTAGACAAAACCAAGCACAACGTAAGTGGTCAATATTGATCACTGCACATTCATTTGCTATTTCAGTTACAATATGCTACATTTCTAATACTCTACATTGCAAGACCTAACTGTGGACAGAATTTTGTTTAGACTAGGTTTGAGGTAGCTTTAGAAATGAAACTAAAAAAAATCATCAGGCTAAATGAGTAAAATAACTCCATGATAAACAAAACAGAGAAGTCGACAATTCCTCAGAGAAAATAATTTGCATTTTGTGAAACAAAATAAGAAACTGAAAAAGCTTTTCTCATCTCAACTAAGCAGATAACACCACTTCAAAAGCTGTACCAATTGTCAGCACACCACATTAAGAGGCAGCTTAAAATGAGACATGGACAAGTTACACAGTGCCTTGTGGTCTTCTCTTGTCAGAAAAATAAAGTGTGTCTTCAAAATTTTTGAGACTGTCTGGCAGAAATAAATTTCAATTATTTATCTCTTTGTTGTGTCCTGCTATGAAAGCAAATGAAATTTATTTCATGGTTCGTAAGCCATTACTCAGCTAAGTTTTCCATCACACGAGTAATTTAATTTCTTGGGTGTTCTAAGCTACAACAGATTTAATTTTACTGTTAGGTTCTTCAGTGGTAAGGAGAATAAAACCTGTCCATAGCTGCTAGTAGCAGGCACTAAATGTAGGTCAGATCAGCAGCAGGAATAGATTTCTATAGCTTAATTGATAAAAATGGAGCTACTTTACTGAGTGGTCATTGCTGAGTACTTTCTGGTCTTTGAAAAATTGAACCTGGCAACAATGACAAAGGTGACCTAGTTAATCTCATACCTTATGACCTTAAAATGGTTCATCTAGAACTCATTAAATTATTACAAAATTATTTAGAAAATACTTGCAAATTTTCAGGCTGGGTACTGTTTTCCAAACAACAGTTTGCAAGAAACTACAAAACATTGGAAATACAAATGTGTAAATATCAGACTTTTACATTTGTGTTGTACTCCCACTGCTTTGATACTAGCTACAAGAAAATGAATAATGTTCCTATTTTCCCCTTCCCTTTGTCTTTTCAAAATCTCTCCATACTTTCAGTACACAATGGCAAAGTTTCAAAAGTGGGTTTTTTCCACTTTTTCCCATAATTATTTTTCTAAGCTTGGCAAAGATTTGAAAAGTCAAAATAAAAGGCAATATATACACAACAGTCCCAGATGACATAATTCCTTCTTCTTTTAATGAGGGAAGAAAGGGAAAATAAAAGTTAAAACTGAAAACACAGGGCTTTTTAAAAAATATGTACATTCTACTGTAGTTTCCCATTAAAAAATAGAATTAAAAGCGGTATTTATCATGATATTTCCAAAAAAATAAGCCTGTACTATTCCATGAAAAAAAATGTGGTTACTTTTTCAACTACATCTAAATTATTCTTTTTCTATTCCCATCAGCAAAATATTCCTGAGCTGCTATGAAATTCAACCACATACACCAAGAAAACTGAAAATTATGTCTGTATCAGTGTGAAAATGCAGTGCTAATCTGTGAAGAAGATACTGGTCAGTCAGGTAGTTGATCTAACAGTGCTTGATCCCTTCACCATTTGAATTTTAGTTCTCACTTGCTTAACTAATGATAAGATGAAAGAAGACCAAATAATGTTTCTTTAACTCCAACAGAAATAATTTTTTTCCTTCTAGTTGTACATTAAATAGTCTCTATTTTAATTCTAAGGGCAGCATCTTCATGACTCTTCCTGAATTTTAGGCACTTGCCTCGGTTGCACTTCTGGCAATTAAGCAAGTCCCAAAATTCTTTGGCTTGGAAATAGAGCACAGTCCATCTGCCAGGCATTTGAATTTCCAGTGCAGAAAGCCACCATGCTTTTTTACGGGAATCCAATATGGAACTTCAGTTTGCGAGCAGTCTACTCTGCAATGAAAGGTTTATACTGGAATTTGTTCAAAAGAGAGCTCAGGGAATTTTGACCCTTCCTCTGCTGTGACACCACATATGGGTGTGTCACCTGCATACCATTACAGATGCATTGTTTTTTGTTTGAACATCACAAGTACCCAAGTGTGTAGAAACAAAAAATTATATATGTCCTACCCCAAAGGCATAGTAACATAGATAATTTTTGGTGTAAATAATTTCAATTTGTCAAGGCATTAGTAAAGCTGTTGAGGAAAAAAGCATTTAGAGTCATCATATGGGCTGATAATAGAATTACCAAGAAAAGCAAAAGACCATTCTATCTTACCAGTCTAGGCCCAAATTAAAGCAACACTACCTTTTCTTTCTGTCCAGAACTCTGTCATAAAAATGAGAACTGTATTAAAAGAGGACAGCTCTTGCCCTCAGATTTAAATTTAAAAAACAGTTATTGATCTAGGGCACAGAGCCATTGGCATCTCTGGAACTATTTATACAGATTGGAAGAGGAAGAGTAAGCCATTATCCACCTCTTCTGCTCAAACGTTTATCACATGATGAGCTAAATGCCTAACAACACACTTGTCTTCCCTGTAGCAGATGTGGGGAAAATTGTGTTTTCTTAATGCATGAGTGTGAGCTTGAGAGGAGACTCAGCTGTCCCAACAGGCTGCTGTAAAGGAGACTGAAGCTTTTGTCTGTGCAGTGCTTAACTCATTCTGCAAAGGAAAACCATACCAATCTCTACACAGTAATGTTGAGACCTTCACCAGCCATTTCTAAGCACAGCAGCAAAGCCTGGTGGTGACAGCTCAACATTTTCTGACAGAATGTTGCTCTAAACAAAAATGCTACTTACTTGAAAATTAACTACCTCCCAGGAATATGTCTTTTCAACAAAATTCCTGGGAAAAACAGACAGGTCTGATCATAAATGTACCTGGTTTCCTTCTAGATTACCTCCTTACATTTTTGTGCATATGTATATAATTCAGGAAACTGTGAATCTGGATCTGAATTAATCTTGAATCCCAGGCCATTTCCAGAATGACTGGGAGTGCTTAAAATATGTCCCGATAGAGTAAAAAAAATAAATCCCTAATTCATATGTTAAAAAATCTAAAATGTAGCTGTCATAGAAATCCTTGGGCCTGGAAGACTTCAACTGCAGGTTCTCAGCAGAGAGATATACCTCAGAGAGATATAACAGTGCCTTCAAAATTTGTTCATGCTTCAGTGCATTATAAATGCCTCTCGTTACTCAAAATAACAATATAGCAGAGGTTTTCAGGCATAAATCCAGATTGAAGTTGCAATAAAAAGTCAATGTTAGCATAATACTCCGTCAATTCTTGATAAGCGCATTTCTTAGGGATTCTTGACAGTGTGTAGGAACACAGAAATATGCGATTGGTTCAATGTACATTATATTTTTAATCATTGTTCAACTATAAAGCTATTTTATACGTGCAATATATCACAGCTCTTTTCTGTATAGAGAATCCTGTCCTGTTTACTTTAGGAAAAGTTATATAGTGCACTCTGTAGGATACAAATTGAATGTGAAGCAAGACAAAAATAAAAGGATCAATATTATCATTTCCCACACATTTATAAGGATTTAAAAGTAATAGTTCTTTCAAAACTGGAACAGACTTTAATAGCTTAGAGCAAAATGCCTACATGTTATTTGAAACCTTGCTGGCTTGTGAATATTGATCCAAAATAATTTTTGCATGTGCTGCTACGAATAATTTATAAATGCCTCAAGCAGTAGCTAGATGCTTCTCATGAAGAAAAATAGGACTGTGAAATATATTTTAAATGGATTGGATGCTGAAGTACAAGGTTAGCTCCAAGTGTGTTTAAGCTTGGTAATACACAAATACAGAAAGTGTCACAGAATATTCGTTTCATATGTGGTATCATTAAAGATATGGTAGCAAGGAGTCTAAATACATTAAGATGTGATTGAGGAGTTTTGAAACCTCTTGCCTCTCTATTTAGGAATGCAAGGACAAAGTGTTCAGATACGAGTCCCAAGAGCAACCTTCAGCAGATGCAGTGATGAGATCTGCGTCTGTTTTGATGAGAGCAAAACCTGCCTTCAATGAGCACACTTTATAAAATGAAATACTTCAATAAACCCAAAAAGACTCACAGCATTTTAAGCACTTCTGCACTGGTCAAAATACAGAGGGACAGATTTACTAAACGTTGGATGTGGGTCTGCCTGCCCTGGCCTAGATACTTTGGGTATCTCTGCACTGCACAAAGACATCTGATGGGAGACTGTCTGAGCCATTTTGGTACCAGGAGGGTATTCTGGTGCTCCTGCATGGCACATACAATAGCCAGCTACCTCTAGTCTGACTCCCCATAGGGACTGTTAAACTGCTATGCTGTGCTGGGGGACCAAATGCTTACTGTCAGGCTGACTTCCATGATATTTGTTCCAACTTAAGACAAAATGGCAGGTGAAAATCAGTTCAGTAACCTAATAGCTATGAAATTTTCCTAAGCATCTGAGGCAAAATAAAAAGAACTAGGCAGAATCCTCCAAGTTCTGCCCTGAATCACTGTTCAGCTGCTGCCTGTGCCTACATTTGTTGAATTGCTGCACTAGATTTGAGCTGCATTTACACTGCCACGGTAGAGTATCACTTGCCCATCTCCACAGCCACCCAATGCGTTTCTATTCCTTTTTTCTGGACTCCACTCTAAGGGGAAATACAGAGGTAGCATGTTAAGGAAAAGCAGGTGCTAACAAGACATGCTGGCGTCCTAAACATACAGAAGGTGTCAACACAACCTGCTGCAATTTCTTTTTTCCCAACCTGCCCAAAATTAATATGTCAGTGTATCTTAAAACATGCTGTGTCCTTCATGTCCTAGTGCAACAGAACACAACCAAAAGAGCCATCCACCAGGCTCCTTCTCCTCGCAAATGCTGCTGTCATGGCTGACAGAGACCCGAGATCTGCACAACAGGCCCTACCTGCGTTTAGAGGTTTCCTTCTAGGAGCATTTCCAAGTGGCAGAATGAGAAGACATCAGCAGACCTGGCACACACAGACCACTTCAACAACACCGGTGCAAGTCTGAAGCTGAAAGCCACATGCTGGCCAAGGGACATCAGTCAGCAGTGGAGTACAGCTCAAAATTTCCAAGAATTCCTGTGGTAGAGATGCAGCTTGTCATAATCTATGAGCATTTGTGTTGAGGCTAGAAGTCCACATGCCAACTGGTTATTTCACCACTGAATCAGAAAACACATTTTTCAATTGGTAGGAAGCCACCTTCCTGTCATTCCACTCCTCCGAAACAACTTATGAGAAAGCTGATGGCCAAAAGCACCAGAGCCAATAAGGCTGGATCCTGTGCTTATAAAATGAGGCTTTCAGAGACTCCCTGGGCTCTCCCACAGCCTTGTCAGTCTCTGCAGGGAGCAGGATGCAAAGACACACACCTCAAACACATCCTGGAGCCCTCACTGTGCTGGGCAGCCCACTGAAGGCCAACACTGCTCAGTCCTGGCCCAGCTGAGGTGCAGATAAGGATCTCCACTGCTGCTCAGGAAGCACAGGAGCTTGCTTGTCATTTCTTGCTTGTCATGCAAAAGGATACTGCTTTTCACTGTGTGCTGCTGTCCCTTTTGAGGGAAGATACTACAATGAGAAAACTGTTCCTCTCATAACTTCCATTTTACTAAGACTTTTCTATGAATGGCCTCCTCATTGAGTTGGAAACTAAATTTATCAAGGTTTCACATTTGATCTCAACTACCTTGAGTTTTGTTTTAAAGATAAGAAAAAACAAAGAATACAAAAATCAGTATTACTCCCTTTTCCTGGGCGTGGGTTTTAGATGATAAAATTCCAATCAAAATGAAAACTTGTATCTATAAAATTGAAAAAATAATAATAATAATCAGACCTGTGTAGGTACAAATACAAGTTCAATCAGGAAACATGGTATTTCAGATCCCAAACAACTCAGTTTTAATTGTAAATAACACAGAGTCATGCATGGCTGGGTGCAAAAAGATCTATTACAGAGCAATTTTTAGAACCCTACCAGCCAAATTATGTGTAAAGGAAATTTTGACAGGCTTTAGCTCGCCAATGAACTTTTTCTACACCCATCAGCTAGAACCACTATTGGCCACACTCTGCCAAAATTATTACGTACTGGTGAAAGAATATGCCAATAATAACAGCCTAGAGTAGGGGTAGAACCATTACTATGCCCTGTCAGATGTGCTGAATGCACATTAAAAGACTAACCAACTTACAAAACAGTAAATATTCATTTTTTAAGGTGCAATATCACACACATCTAACTGAAGTTTAAAATTAGTTTTCATTTCAGCAAGTTTTTCACTGAAGAGATCACAGTTTGACAAGGTCAGGTGTTGTGAATATGTATAGACTGCCACATATTCCTGTCTCCTTTCTTTCTCCTCATGAGCTCTATCTTCTTCTACTCCATAGCCGCACTTTCCTGTGATTTATTGCTTCCTATTGTGTTCCAGAAACCTGCACTTCTTCCAGGACACTAGGTTTCTAGATTCTAAACCTCAGAACACAACATTTGTGTAATATGGATATAGAACAAATAATTATGAATGTAACATCAGGGCAGTTTAGCAGGTATTTCTCATGAGCAGCTTGAGAAAAATGGAAAGGGAAATATGATTTATGTTTGATATTTACCCTTATATTTACCTTCTAATATAGCTTCCATCTACCTTATATTTGTCCTGATAATTTCAGTAGAGAAAGAAGTGTGTTCAAATATAGTTTTGATTTCTCATAAAATCAGATGGGGTTTGATTTTTTTTTCCTGAGATGTAAGGATGCAGTTGAAGAGAAACATTGGCTGCCAGGTCACTGGCCAGCTCATGCATTGACTGCATGTTTGAAAATAAGATTGGACAGGGATTACTTTTAGACTCTCAGAGAGGAGGTAGTGTAATGGAGGGCTCGTGTTTCAACTGCACTCTTGTGTACATCCCTGCAGGGAGATCCATCCACCACCTTTAATGCTTGCTCGACCTCCAAGAACGCAGGAATTTGTTATCAACAACAGGTTTGCAGAGCAAGCCCAGAGACAGAGAAGGGGTGTCTACTTCTGTGTTCTGAAAAACTCCTTGTGAGCTATTTACTGGCACTGCTGTCCAGGTGGGACTACCACTCCAACAGTGCTATTTCCACAGTGGCACAGAGGCTGCTGAGGAAAGAAGGGCAGGACACACTAAATGTTGGTCTCTACTTGGTGCTTGAGATCATTTTCTTCTGCCCTTGCAGAAGAGCTGGAGTGTTTCAATTAGCCAGCTTAATGTCCACGATAAGGAAATTTTAAAAGCCATATGCTGCCAAAGCTCCCAAGGACAGTCTGCAGCGACAGGCTGAGCAGTGCCATTTGTATTTAAGGGCTTTGAAGATGCCATGCTTCAGCCCTCATGTTATCAACCATGACTATTTGCACAAGTGCTCTTAATAAAACTCTACCTCCAAATTCACAATAGCAGCTCATAAATTAGTAACATAACATCTGCAGTATTTTTGGGTCTTTTCTACAAAGCATTGTTCCTATAAGCATAGTTGTAAGCCATTCTCACAGAGGCTTACATGAGAAAGAAAACAGGCACAAGTAATTACAGAAAAACATCTGAAAAAAGTGCCAAATGCTATTGCAGCCCAGCCTGCCTGTGTGGGAGAAGGTAACAGAGAGGGAGGTGCTGCTGAAGCCATTTTGCCTCAGTTAGGAAAGAACAGTTACTGATTAAAAATCTGTACAGATGGGCTTCCATAATGGGAAAACCTGCACTGACCTTAATATTTAGGGACCAGAGTGCAGTGAACTTCTTCAGGGGGGCAGAGGAAAAGAAGAAGAACTTTAAAAAGGAGGTTCAGTGGAACAATTAGATTTTGTCTTTTTAATGAGAAGACAGGACATAGTTTCTCATCCTCCTTTTCTTCCAATCATGCAATACAACATAAAAGAAATAAGTTTCAAAGTTGTAATAGGGGTTTTCATACCTTTTCTTTCTTGGTTTTCATTGTGTCTTCAGCAAAAATATGATATCAATCATACAGTAAGCTTTTCTCTCAGAAGTGCTATTAAACGTGGTATGGTTAGGAAATACATATCAGACACTCTGGTATTTCCACAGAAATAAATACATACTGAAGTAGTATCACAGAGCATTAGAAGGGATAAACTAATAGTTTAAGCAAGCTTCTGAATGTTTTTTGAGTTTGGGTCTCTTTTCCTCACCTAATCTGTGTCAATAATATTAACTAAAAACAGATCTACAAATATTTACCATGTAAAGCAGAAACACATGCAAGGCACTCCAGAAAGCTCTGTTCAGCAATCCAATATTTGTTTTATTCAGTTCAACACCGATACGCTGGGATCTGTGCCAAGGTTATGCATGTTGTTGAATGAATCCCAAAGTGTCCTTTTCCGCTCTGTTTTGAATCCCCATTAGTATAGTTCACTGCAACAATAAACCTCACCCGCTTCTCACCCGTCTGGCTCCCTGTGGAGCAATACTCACTTTGCTTAAGAACCTACATCTACACAGAAACACACTGACCGTGCATTCCCAGCAGAAGACTGGCAATTGCATCAGGCAAAAAAAATCATTAACACAAGCAATTTCAGATGGAAACAAGATTGCAAACACATATAGTGGATAGATTATCTCTTTCAGGACACCAGCACACCCATCGTGTAGGTAGGACTGCTACCACGAGGAAAACTTGACACAATAACCTTGGGGAAACCCAAGGCTGATGAGTTTTCCCAAGTTTCAGAAAATACAGTGGAAATATATTTCATTAGTAGAACTGGATGGTTCTAGTAAGAATGATTTTACAAGCAGATTTCATCAGCACAGAGGCAAATCCTACCTCTTTCATGTAGAAACAAAAGCAGCAGAACTAGTAGAGCTCATGTTTTCAAGATGAGTATGTGTGCATCACATAGCCTATCCCACACTCTGCTATTTTCACCACTAAGTACACAGTAACTGAGGAGCTGCCTAGTAGCCTGTGGGCAAGGCTTGCCCTCTCTCAGGTCAGGCCATCCCAAGGTCCTAAGGATTCTTGAGCGCTACACGTCCTGCAACAGCAGAATAGGTTCATACTTGTTCCACTCAAAAAATCTGCTTAGAGAGGTTTATTTGCCTGCTATAAATAGGAATGTTTCATCCACCCAGTATGCTTCTGTGTTATCATCACTTATATTAATACATGATGCATAAAAAAACTTCATCCGTTGATATAAAAATTAACTGTCATTAAAAAAAAAAGTGCAAAATCTGCTTTCTTTATAATAGAGAGAAACTCCACCCTCACCCATCCCTAACTTGCAACCCTAACTTTTTTTGTTCTTTCATTTGAGAACATCTGAGCTCCGGTACTCTCATGCCCCTTGTGAGTTCACCATCCAATTACCTATCATCACCCAGTAGTGATTCACACCCTGAAGTTAGATTTAGTAGTTTGAAAACTCATTTCCAGCAAAGTTCAAATGAAACAGGTCAAAGGGACACATCACTGGTAATTCTGAGAGCACAGATGTTTAGCAGAGACAAGTTTAAATTTCATTCTGGCAATAGTTTAGCATTTGAACTCACAGAGAGCGTTGTCTGTTTAGCAAGAGAATATTCATGACAATTTCATTTTCATACATTTGTTTGAGTCAGTAATACTTAAAACAAGAGCTTTGCAAAAGCAACATGGAAAATTAGTATTTTTTTCTGTGTGATGTTCTACTGAGCAAATCAGATAGGGATGAAAGAATTCAGTGATTTTTGTCTCTTAAACATTAGTATTAATACCCTTCCATACTTCTGTGTCAGTACAAGACTTAAGTACCTGCTTATGCTTCTCACCTAAAGAAATAAGTTTGAAACATGCCTTTGTCCGGAGACTGATAGGAAGTCGTAAATTAGAATGCAGAATAAAATATAAGTATTAGTCACACTGAATAATTCTACAATGCTACTACCATGAGTCAAAGTGTTGAAGACACCCCTATGAAACTACAAAAATTACACTTTACTCTGTCATATAACCATCTATGTTCTACAGACCCTAACCCTAAATGTGTTATAACACCTACTCTCTTCTTGTCTGTTCCTTGATCTGTGGCTAAGGAGCAGGGCTGGGTTTGAGAGGCCTGCATCTCATACCAGAATATATGACACACGATTCTTTGGGGATTATGCCAGGTCTCTTTGAACATTATTCCCATCAATTGCAGCCCTCATTGAACTATTGCAGTGCTAAATTGCTTGTGAACTGCACTGAGCACCTGTGGAGGAGAGTTATTAAAGATGCAGCTTCAAGGACTGATACCAGTTAACAAAACAAGAGAAGCCAAAAATAAAGGGGAAATTGTCCTTGCCAGAGGAACATTTAGTCCACTTTATAAATATTGACCTCTTCAATAAGCTCAAATAAAAAGCACAGGATCCTTCTACTATCGTTCTGCATGTTTAAAAGTTCTGGTTTGCATAACACAGTGAGTTTGCTATTACCTTTCTTTCTCCAATTTAAAACATAATATCACGTACATGAAATAAATACAATTATTATAATAATACAATTATTACAATTTTATTTGAAAGTACTTATTTCATAGAAATTGGGGGAAAATTTCCTTGTAAGTCATCTACTTTTCCCACAATGTATAAGGAAAATATTTACTGTATTTAGTGTATATACGAAAGAGATCCCAGACTGCATGTTCTTTCTATTTTGCTGCAAACATACAAAGAAACATTAGCATGATTCTCTTCCCCAAAAAAATCAGGTGAGGATAAAGGGCAGGATAATATCTCTAGCACCATAGCCCATGGAAAGGGTACAGTGTTCATCATTAACTCAGATTTGAATTGAAGCAGTTAGAATATTGAAAGATAATATTCTCAGAAAGTAAATTCAAATTCTAAATCACTGAATAGTGGAGGACTACCAATAGAAGAAACAGTAATGTCTTATTACTCTAAAATCTGGAAAATGGAACACCTTCCTCACACTTGTATTTAGATATCTACTTTGGTCTGTATACTGCCAAAAGAATTTAAAGGATATAAACTGTCTTGTGCCTTATGCCTCACGTTGTGAATGGCACTTAAGTTCCTTTGTGAATTTAGGTAAAAAAATTGAAACATCTGTTGGAAAAAGCTAAAGTAGATTCAGTATTTTCTATTTGGTTTTGATTGTACTCCAAAACTCTTGTCCAATAACAGAAATATTTTCTAACAGCCTGGAAAAGCATTACTCTAGTTTAGGGAACGGGAAGAAGGGAAAGGAGAGAAAGCGTGTTTGGCGAGTAAGGTTTGGTCAGTTGCTGGATAAAATACTAAAAAATTAGTAAGGTTTGGTCAGTTGCTGGATAAAATACTATACAATTAGTAAAGGGACAAAACTTTTAGCAAGGTCTGCTAAAATAGGACAAAGGATCATTTTAAAATGAAGATGGGTAGCTTTAGAGTAGGTATAAGGAATACATTTTTCTACAGTGAGGGTGATGAAACACTGGAATAGGTTGCCCAGAGAGGTGGTAGTTGACCATCCCTGGAAACATTCAAGGTCAGTCTGGACAGTGCTCTGAGCAACCTGCTGTGTTTGAAGAAGGCCCTGCTCACTGCAGGGGTTTTGGACATTTAAAGGTCCCTTCCAACACAAACTATTCTATGATTTTGTTCTATGCTTTGAATGTAAATTTGTAGCCAGTAACAAATAAGCTAATGGACAACTTAGTGGCCCCAGAGTAAAGTGGCCAGGCAAAAAACTTCACATGATACCTCAGTCTTTGGATTTTTATCATAGGGTGCAGTGAGATTCCAGGAACAAATCCTATGAGCTGGACAGGAGGGGATTTGATTCAGTGCTTCTGAAGATGGAATCTACTTTCATGAGTAGCTTTTCTATGGGAAATCATTTCAATCTGCTACTAATTGCAGTAAACATAGCATTTCTCTTCAGTTTTTGTTAAATGGCATAAGGTTGGCTGAAAGTGCAGCCAACACTTCTGTGTTGTTAGAAGAGGTGGAAGTTTGATATTTTCTCGAGTTTCACCATTTTAGTAGTTAACCATAAGGAAACACAGAGGCCTCGTGGTAATAGTTAATTTCTGACCAGTACTAATTTAACATGTATCTTATTTCACAAGATGTTAATGTAAACCTGAGAGTGCAATTATGCCCTTTAAAATATTTTTCTTAAAATAAGATACTGTTTAAACAAAGGAATATTAAACATTCAAATTAGATTAAGCTGAACTGCTAAAGAGTATTAAGAAAAAGTATAAAAAAGCCAGCGTATATCTGATCCAGGGAAAAATTAAGTTCTGTGGCCACCAACCAATAAAAACTCTTTGGACTGTATATTTTTTATGAGCCATCTGGATTCAGAAGAATAATTCTGTTTCTTTGCAGCCCAGATACTAATTGGAGTCCATTACCACTTTTTTCAACAGGAACACTACAATGCCTTCAACGCAAAACTCAGCCTCCTGAAAGTTTCACATTTCATTGTTGCTTTGTAGTGTGGTTTCAAATCCCACGCATGAAAGGCAAAACTGTAAATATTAAAATGGAGCCATAAAATATTTTCATATGTTCCATTACAATCCTGGGAGGCAATGAAAATGCTGACCTTTACTGGTGTCAAGGAAATTTTACACCACACAGCACCTTGCAAGACCTGCTCCTTCTTTTCTATACACATAATAGTTAACTGTGCAAATCTAGTAGCCAATGGAAACTGGCTGAACATATCAAAATCTCATTAATATATATCATGATAAACAAGAAAAACAGTGAAACCAACAACCCTAAAAAATGCTTGTACTTATGCGAATAAATTATCTGCTCATTGACCTAGTTTCAGTCTAGTAGGGAAATTCAGTCATATCCAAGGGGGAAAAAAAATAAAAATCAGGACTTAAATATACTCAAAACAATTTTTAGCTCCATGGCATCTTTCATCTCATTATTTCTTACTAACATTGATCCTGCACATAATACTTATTCCCTTTTATATAGAAAAAATATATACAGGCACACTAAGAATAGTAAATAGAGATTCCACTATCCAGGCCATGACTGAACTATTTCAAGCATGAATCAAGTCTTCTCAGTTCAGCTGTGCTAGGGACTCATTCTTTGAAGTTTCTACCACTGCCTCAGTGAATTGATTCCCCCTTTTTTGAGGCACTAGGAGGCAGGATATACAGAGTCATACAGAGCTGTCATAAAAAACTGTGGAAAAAATGGATGTAAAGCCCTTACCTGTTCTCTATCTAATAAGAAGATCTACTTCCTAATTAAAAAAAAACAAACAAAACAAAACAAACCAAACTCTAACAACCCAAACAAATTTGGCTGAGGATGATATTACAGAGGTTAGACCAACCACAGAGATATGCAGTACACCACCTCAGTCACAGAACTATCATTTTCTCATGAAGATATTTTACTTCCTTGGAAAAATAAAATCAGGAAAAGCCCACAAAGTCAGAAAACTTTTGAATACAATGGGATTCTAGCACTTCAGAAAGATTAAACCGTGCTCACCAATGTCAGTAACCTGTAGGGGGACAATCCTACAGGTTACTCACATGGGGCACAGCAAAGTAGTCAGAAACCATGAACCTTACAGCTTTAACATAATAAATAAAACACCCTACGGTGTTAGAAATGGACAATAGGAATGATTGTACCTATTGGACAGTAACTCCAGGTCCCTTCAGATGATGCCCATTAACCAAGTTGGCAAAGTATGACTAATGTGTAGTAAAACTACACCGAGAAAACAATATTTACACTGTAAATTTTTCTGCTTTCCTGCTTTTCTTTTTGTTTTGGTTTTTAGGGGGTTTTTTGTGTGAATTTATAACTTTGTTTCACCCCACAAGACTGAATTGAGCACTTTATTTCTGATTTTTGCAAATAAAATTGATAAGAAGACCGATTTTAAATACAAAAACCAGAATACAAAATTTAATAACACTGGCAGTTCTACAGAATAGTATCACCAGTTGAAAGCACTGACCTAAATGTAATTTGATTTTTAGAGATATTTATTAGAAAGATAATTCCCTCTAAATGGCCATTAGGTTTGAAAACTGAAGTTTGAGTCAAAAAATAATAAGACAGTCTAGGATCATTTCAAAGTCCACTGTTGAAACATCTCTTGTAGGTTAGAAACAGAAAGAGAAATTTGAGAGAATACTGAAGGGTTAGAGGGCAGTTGTTTAAGTTTAATCTATCTCATAACAGATGAAAATTCAGATGTCAACATAACAGATGAGAAAGAAAACAGGCTGATAAGGTAAACAGATCAGTAGATCGTTTAGAGTCAGAGGAGATGAAAACATTTCAATTTATGCTCCCTAGGAGAATTATTTATCTTGGCAAAGGGCTGACAAAAGTTTATATATGAAAAATATAGAAAACCTGACATAGTTCCAGTTTCAAGAAAAAGAAATAAGACCAAATCTAGAGCTGGTTCAGTTGAAAGCAAAATTTTTACTACATGGCATCAGAACTTCACACCAAGGCCATAAAATGTAGAAAATGCCATTATCCAGAGCAGACCTATTCTGGCATGCCATTCACTTCCTGACAAGAGGACGCATCCCATCCAGTTAAAGCCCAAGCACTCAGAGCTGACTGGGAGCTAATGTTGAAAATTTGACCTTCAAGACCTCCTGAGGATTTGGTTTCAGTATTCAGCTGCCTGGCAGGCCCACATCTCCTTGCCAGAGTCCCAGATCGGTAATACAAGACTGGGTAGGATTCAGATGTCTGGCAGCACCATGGGGCACTGCTCTGGCTCAAACTATGGCCTTCAAACTTGACAAGATGCAAAGGAAAACAGGGTGTTTTAAATCCCACCAGTCCTTCAGACTGGAAAAAGTTGTAAGAGAATCACTCTGAAAGAAATCCTGCACAGTATTTTTGTGAGAATGTCAAGGCCTAAAAGAGGATGAATTTATGTTAATTCAGGCCATGAGCTAATGAGCACAATAAAAAAATTTATCTTCCATAACTTCAATATTATGTATAGAATTTAAGCCCCATTTTTATTTGCAATAATTAGTGTTCATTTTAAAAGCAAATTATGCTTTCAAAACAAATACTTCAAAGACGCTAAATCAGAAAAAGACAGAATAAAATACAAAGGCTTTTCTGAAACCGTTTTGTTGGGGTTTTTTGGTGGGATGGTGTTTAAATATCCTTATAAACTAGGCGTAGTGTAACCAAAGTATCACTGAACTAAATTCTTAGGAATTCTTCCATCTTCCTTCTATTTCTCTTGCACAAGTGCTTCACATACATCACAGCAGTCCATATGGCACTAAATAGGGAAGTTGAGGCAACCAAACCGAGTCCAGAGAGTCCCAGAGGCACTAGAGAAGCATTTTCAGTTGAAAATCTTCCTGGATACTAACGGCTAAGATGATGGCAGAAACAAGGCACACAAAGAAAGAATTTAGTTACAAATTGAGAAAGGTTTTACTGGAAACCCCAGCCCAATCCATCATTTTAGGACTGGCAGTGGTCTAGAGATGGGCTGGGTGGAAATGATACCTTCACTGAGATTAAGAGTAGAACTCTTTTTGACTTTAATGACTCCTCAATGATACCTACATCCTTTAGCCAGACTTCGTTACACATGCTTTCCTGTGGCACTGTCATTTCAATATAATAGCACAACAATGTATGGCAGAATACAAGCTATAAATGAATGTAATCCAAACTGTCACTACTGACAGTAAATGACTCAAGTTTTTTCCCAAAGCAGAGTTTTTATCCTGAAAACAAAGATTAACTTCTGACCTTTATAATTATTCAGCCTTTAAAACTCTGGTAGTACAAGGCATCCTTAAGAAAATACATTTCTTTCATCTCTGTGTGTTGGTCTTACATAGCTTTTCCTGAACAAATTGGCAACTTCTGACTCACTCATATTTATGAGAAAGACTCTGAGTAGGCAACTTCTAGCACTGGTTCTCAGCATTATATTTCCTCCTCTATGAAAATAAGGAAGTATATTACGTAAGAAAACAACAAAAGGGGAATAACTTATTGCCCTTTTGGGTAGTCTGGGATATTTACAAATCTACATCCTTGCTGACACAGTAAAAACACTAACTAGTAATCTTGAGAGACTTACTGTCCCCAGGGCAACACTGTTTTTAATTCTTTTATTGTTATTTATCTAGTCATGGGAGAACCGCAGACTGGAAGGACTCACTTCATTTAATTCATGTTCCATCCATAAATGAACAGATAAAATTTACAGTGAGACTTCCGAAACATTTGCTTCAATTTTTGGAGAAATGTCAACTGTTGTATATGCAACAGCAGTACCGAAAAGATGCAGATGTCATTTTGTTTCCTGCAAGTTCTTCCATTTATTAAAAGGAATATTCCCTCTGTTTCTGTGCTGCAGGAGCACTTGCATTCCCAGCCAGAGAAGAGCTCTAGGTAGTGCTCAGCACCTTCTCTGGCTGCAGGGTCCTGGAGTTAGTTTCCTCTGTCTGTTAGTTGCCACGTTGCAATAGTGATTAGTATTTTGCAAACATCTTCAGGAAGTGGGTATTCAAACCAGGAGATTTTATTTGAAACCAAACAAAGCAAAACTAACTGCTCCCCAATGCTTGCCAATCCTAAACCTCATAGTTAAAAATCTAAAAACCACGAAACTGATAAAAAACCAGGAGACAGTAAAGACAATATAATACTTTTACAGTAAAGTTATTTGGTTTTTAAAGCAAGCTGGATCATTCTGAAAGGTCTGTGACATGTTCAAAATCAAAATCCATCTTCCTTGAGAAGCAACAGAAAGACACAATTCCCACTGATGGTCCAAGCCCCTGTTTTTCTGGCCACTTCCACTGTTATTTACTCAAATACTACATCTGAGTTTTTTTGTCTAAGTAAGTCATGACACACGTGAGACAAAAAGGTTGGTGTGAGTCATGAACATATTTTAAATTGTGGTTAGAGTTTTATACAAAAATTCTTGCACAAGTCTTTTCTTTATTTTAGAAACCCCAAAAGGGCAAAAAGCTGCCATAATACTAGCAATAATTATTTCAGTTTTGTTCATTTCAGTGGTAAGAGTTTTCATCTGTAGGACTGAATCTCTGATATGTGCCTGCTTTTATAGACTTTAGATTAGAATTTAATTTTTAACTTTACAATTGTGTATTGAATAAAACACTTATTAACTTACTCTTTTATTATTTTTTTTTTTAATTACCATCCTGGATAAAAGAATACACACCCTTTCTCTTTAGAATTGGCCACGCCTATTTTTGAGCAAAAACAAAAGCAGCACAAAATGTTTTCCCAGGCAACCGAATTTCCCTAGCTCCATAGCAATGAAATTACAATGCCCTTTTCAATTTAGAGAGGAGCAGCCTAAAACTACCAGAAATAAGCAAAATTGCTCGGGATCATGTCACAGATATGACGCTAAACTTTTGTTGCTTGTTCGCCAAATGCACAGAAAGCAAATTCACAGCTTTTGCAATGAGCAGCACAGCTCAGTCTTATCCTCCTGACTCAGAAATTACGTAGGTTTGTAGATTTTTTAATGTAGTTATGTAGATTTTCCATGCTATTATTAAGCACAATGAATTTACTAAATCTGCTGATATGAAAAAGTACTGATAAACCAAGACATCGAATTCTGATAACGTTTTTCATTTCCTTCAAAATTTAAAGTATTCAACCCACTAAAGATACAATGGCTATTCACAAACTTGGCTCTAGGAGAAATACTTCTACCTTTAATACGTAGAAATTTATTCCTATCTGAATGAAAGCATCTGACATTTCAGAGACACCTCTGACCACACCTGTAGTTTTGTAGCATTACTCTACATACCACAAATACGAGCTGATCCAGCCAGTCAAGGCAAAAAAAAAAAAACCAAAACCAAATCAACCCCAAAAAACTAAACCTGCCATTTACACCACTGATAAATGAATAGGGGTCCCCTTTGACTGCTTTATATAAGCTCTGTTTAAAATCTTCACTCAGCAAATTTCCCATTAATAAAGGCACAGTCTAAAAATAACAGATTATACACTTGAGAAATGTTGTGCTCTCAAATTAATCCATATTCCCAGGAAGATATACTCAAACATAATTGAAACTCACTAAGATATATTCAAACATATCCATAACCCACTTTTTATTGATTCCTTTTAAAGGAAATTAAAATATTTTCCTTATATTTCTCATGTTTTTGCAGCTACAGTACTTTTGATATCCAGCTTACTGGAAAAGGTGAACAGTGCCAGAACCAAATTATCTTTAAAAATCTTAAACAATTTTGAAATGCCAAGTTAGAAATATATTTTCTGAGCTTGTCTTGTCCAAAAAAATTGTATATTACAACCTAGCAATGTTAACATGTAGAACACATTGCTTCATATGAACCTTCTGCGCTTTTTTTTTACAAGCAAGAGAACAAAAATATTTTTATCTAAAAAAGAATAAAAGAAGAAAAAAAAACCACAAAAAACCCCTTCAGATTTAATTTCCTTCCATTTACTTTATGTGTCTTTTCAAAAAGTGTTTCTATTCCCCCTTTATAATAATAATAATATTTGGAATTCCTGAATAAACAGTGAACCTACATATTTCCCTATTCAGAGCTCAGACACAATCAGCATAAGATCAAGGTGTCAGGCCCCGATAGTTTTTTTTTTTTGATAAAAACGATCAGAAAATAGTTTTTATATAGTACATTTTCCCTAAGAGCAACTCCAAGTCATCCATAAGTTTTCTTATGTTCAGACCAAATTAATTAATAAGAGATTCTTGGAAATAATCAGAAGATTAAATATTAAGAAGTAATGAAATACACATAGAACTGGTTTGCTAGAAAGAGTTAGAATCAGCCATTATGACACATTCATCAGCTTTTAATCATTATATTTCATAATGATTCATTTTAGTATGCCTGCAACGTAAAACGTAAAATAAGTAGAAGATTTCAGGTTCGGAACTTGTATAGACCTTCAAGTGGAAAACACGTTGAGGAATCTTGCCTCAAAAATGTAAAAAGTCAAGAAGATAGACTTGTGAAATTATGACAATTATTAATGAATTGTCAAAATACAAAGTATAAGAGGTTGATTTGCTTAATGCACATCCAGTTTTTTAAAGATGCTTGTAATGGCTGCAATTATTCATTTACCAAAACCTTTGAAGGTATTGCCTTTTTCCTTCAGTTTGTTCTCATTTCTTTAAGTTATGCCACTTTATTATTGCTAAGAAATATCACCATTCATTCATTTTCAGAGAATTAGGTGGTTGAGGAAAACTCCCAATGAACCTGATGACAAAAATTTCAATAGTATAATAGAAGAGACTATTCTTTCTTTTGCTGTGGCATTCTTCATGCAGCTGTACTGATTTTACTGTATCTGACACCTAGCTGTGTCTACAAATACCCTTAGATTTCACCATTCCCTTTACTTCTTAAGGAATTTCTTCAGCATTCTTCTGCTTTCCTGGTGCTCAGAACCAAATGGATTCATGTAGCTACTATCACATTTAGTTATAGAAACATGAATACCATCATTGCAGCTAAATAAATCCTGTCCCTTCTTATCACAGATCACAGGTTAAAGTTCAAGCCAGACATGAGCACTAATCTCTATGTTGCATCACAAATTTTTCTTTCACTAGAAAACTTTATGTTGACTTGCATTTTCCCAGACTAACTCCACCAGCCCTACACTACCAAGAAAATGTTAAATTTCCCAGATCTCGTCTAATTCCCTAGTGATCCAGGTTTTTTGCCAGTAAAAGCACCTAATTTTCTTACTGCCTCAGGAAGAAAACTACTGCCCAGATCATTACTAGTTGCACTGACTGCCCAGTAATAAATAAACTTTCGTCAACATTGTATATTTATATGTTGCTTCAGCTTATAGGTCCCATTACTAAACACAGATTACTCCTTTGTTAATAATTTTTCTCTCTCGTTTCTGTTTTTTGTACTACTTGGAGAAGTATGTGGTGGTGTCATGTACTGCTACACACATAATTGTGAATTCGCAAGTCTTATATTCAAATTAGCACAATGAAAATATCCAGATTGTAAAAATATGTGAGCTTGCTGTCCAGGTCACTAGCTCCCACTGCAACTAATTCTGTCACAAGAAATGTGTTCTGGGCTTGGAGAACAGGTTGGAAAAGTGCTAGATCAATGAATTATATTTTAAAAATTTTAAAACTAGAACACAAAAAAAATAAAAGCTTTTTTTTTTTTTGCTACCTGTCCAAATCCATTCTGAGTAAAATGGAAGAATCTGACTGATTGGAATGCAACAACCTGTAAAGCCTATTCCAACCAACAGAAACTCCTAGTAACCTGAAAAAGTTGCATTTAAACTGGATGAAGGCATGTTGTAATATGGAAGTATTTTCTTTAGCTGGCAGCCACATAACTGCATGTTTCTATTAAGATTTTTGTACAGAAAAGTTAGACTTTGACTGTCTGAAGAATAAAACTGGGCCTTTCTTTCCGTGTGGGTTCAATTTCTACAAATCAATAAAACTAGTTCAGCAAGAAGTAGAAGCAATTAAAATCCAAATCCTGATCCTTTCCTTTACCTCTCCCCCCCTCCTCATTCCCCCCACTGAAAAAAAAAAAAAAAAAAACCAAAAAATTCAGGCAGTCATGTTTCTACTTTCCAGATGTGAACAACTGGATTAAATTCTATAGAGACCTTTTAAAAAATCATAATAAGTCAATGGGTCACGGTCTTCACAGCATAAAGGAAAATTGCTAAAGCCTCATTGCTGAGACAAAGCAACATGGCTACAGCAGCTGCAAGGTCACAGAGACTGAAACAGAACCATGGAAGAGAAACCACAGCCGCAAGAACGACAACAGTTACTTGGAATCATTTTTTTTCCCCATCATAGCAATGGAAGAACTGCATTCTTTTCTATAGCTCTGCTGGCTCGATTGCTATACCAGCAAAAATGCTTCCCTGGTTTGGGAATGAAAAGGTTTTCCCACCTCTGTGAAGAGTTTTTGATATTTGAGTCAAGATCACTGAGAAGATTCAACAGAGCAAATAATGCTCTCTGAAACTTGTGAAGATTATTTATTGTGACAGTTATTCATGTCGAAAATAAAAGTGCCTGGGATGAAAGAAAAAGATAGACAACACAGGAGATGTTACCCAGAAATTTCAAAAGCACTTTTCCCTTACCAGCTTGGACTCTTCCTGTGAGTTCTGTCAAAGGTATAGCAAGACGAAAAAAGCCTATACTCTCAGCAGAAAAGTCTGATCCTTCTCCCCTCACTTCTTTGAAGAGGCTAAATAAAGCTAAGGCATGAGCAGCAGCCTTAAGGGCCAGAGTAAAGCTGCAGGAACACCACAGAAAGCTTTGGAAAAGGTATTTGAAGAAGAAGTATGAACCCATTTAACATTTTTTACTTGAGCTGTGAACAGTCTCAATAATAAAATTGCTGATTTTATTAGTGTTTAATTAATACTAGATTTCTTTATGTGATGAAGTATATAAATAATGCTACCATTTTTAAGTAAACCAGCACATGTGATCATATTGAAATGTATTTTTTTTCAAGTAAAAAATCAAACTTAGATTTTGACTTGTCATGTTCAATTGTTCTACTTTTTATACAGTGTCTGAGACTTAAAAACAAGAAGGACATTTCATAAGCCCTTTTATTGTCTTGTACTGAATAAAGAGAAGAAAAATGCACCACTGAGTAACTGGTTCGTTTTTACATTTTTGAGTTTCTTAAGGAATTTTATATGCTTAAATTCACACGAAAGTATAAAGGTATAAAAAAGATACCAAAAGTATATCTTTATCCAGAATTTTATCTTTCTCATTGGATACTAAATAGATTAACAAATCACACTGGCTTTTGAGTAGCATTTTGTTCTATATTAACTTGCATTCAGTGCACAAAGAAATAAATGTTTCTTGAATATACTTGCTGTTTCTGCAATGAAATTCTGTAATTAACCCAAATATGTTTACAGTTTCTATCAATAAGAATTTAATACAAAAAATTTATACTTCACATCAATTAACTGCTGGACTTGACCATGTTAGTGGTCTTTTCCAATCTAAATGATGCTATGATCCTATGATAATTAATCCTATTGAGAAGATAGATATATATATGTGCATAACAGCAACACTACTTCATACTGAGCGCTTCAATTTTTAAGAAGGCTGCAGAGAGAAATAGCTAAAATCATAATCACTTAAACATGCTCTTTCCAAGGGGCTTTTCCCATTTGAGGAATGAGTTCTCTTACAGGTAGAAAACAGACACACAGGGAAAATTTTATCCTTTGTGTCCTATTTTTTCCTATTTCTCTAGGAGACAGAAATAGCCTACTGAGCTTTTAAATTCTTAAACCGAAATTCAAGTTTTAAGTTGGTTACCCACATTCAAGGCCAGATCTATCTGTACATGGGTCACAACTCACTACCAGCAGCTAGTCTCACTAGTATTTTATGCTTCTGTCATAATATAAGGATTCATCATAATTATTTTTTAATAATTGCATATCTAAAATAGAGTATACCTAATAATTTTGCCATGTGCTCAACTCCATTAGCATTCTCATTCCTCAGAAATCTTCGATCATGTAAAACTGCCAACAGCTGGTTTACAGAACACCAATAGCAATGGTACCAAACTAAGATAATTCACTGTCCATAACAGTGTTATTTTCAGAAGAATTTGATTCTTGACTGTGCAATTTCTTCTTGCTGTGCATCATTCATGCTTAACCATTAAGATGTTCAAAGTTCTCCAGGATACAAGGTCAGGAAAATTGTCATGTGGCAATATGATATGCTTGCTGAGCCTCGAGCAAGGGATGGAAATAAATCAATACTTAATATTTATTCACATTTTCATGGTAACAAATGTGAACTGCATGTATTTGCTGGCAGGTAATTTAAGTGGAGATGGATAGCTCTGGGGCAAAGGAGAGCATCCTACTGTGGAGTCACATACAGCTCCTCTGATGTAGGAGTTCAGTCTTGAACAGCATCTGACTTAAACTGGTTTATCTTTTAAAAACTCAACAAAGAAATATGATGAGATACAACAGGAACTCCTTTTTAATTGTAAGGGTTCTACTGTGTTACATTTTTGGATTTACTACTTAAAATCAGAAGGAAACCTGAGTATGATCCAGCAGCATCTACGCAAGCGTAACAGCTGTAAGTGCTTAGCCCACTGTTCACTGAACCTGGAGGATAAAGATATTTAACAATTTTTTAATTCTTAATAGAAACTGAACTGAGATTAGGGAAATATATCCCCAATGGAGAGTCAGTCCCAAATAATGTCAAGAGCTTTAGAAAAACCAATACTTTTCTGGCAGAAAGCTTTCTCATAACATAATCCCTGTGTACAGAGCATTGCTTAGAGATTTTTGAGTAATCAGTTTTGATTTAAAAATATGAATAAATGTCATTTCTGTGTGAGACATATAGGTTAGTGTGTTACCCTCTGGCAAGAATTTGAAGTCCTATAAGATTAGAATTCAATCTGTAAAAGAAACATTTATTGTTCAATGTAAAGGTAACGGCCAGTCTTCCATCATCACCTTTGTCATCCTTCAATTTCAGTAAGGTACAGTCTGAGAAAAATTCAATCACACAGAAAATTACACTGGTCTGCTATTTTGATTTACTTTCTAAATTTGTGAAATACCTTTCAAATACTGTATTTGCAGGAGCACCTTTACAACTGCTATGTCACTTGGAATTGAATTCAGGTCTAGCACTAGCAAGTAAATACCACAGACATCACTTCAAGAATAAGTTTAGGGTCAAATTTCAATCTGATGTGAATGCTGATATTTAAATCAACCTCATGCTAAGCCACTGCAAAAAAATTGGAATTGCTCTGGCCTTGTTTCCATATTAGTACCTTTTTTCACTAATGACATACTCTAGAATTCCATACTCAAAGTCTTTTCTTTACATTTGTACTTTTCCTTTTTTGAATTAACTTTTCACCTGCTTTCTGCTTATTACAGTAGTGAAGTTAAAATGTTTAAATGTTCATGAAGCTAAAATGTTATTTCATTTTGGCATTTTTATTAAGAGAACTGAAAATGTTGTATGAGATTGTGAACACTTGTGGTTGGGCTCTGGCAGATGTTTTTAGATCTCAGACCAAAAACCTCATTGGAAGGTCGTTAACAGAACTAACAATTTTAAAGCAATTTGCTTCCATATGTCTGGTGCAGGAAAACTTTATGACAATGTTGGAAAGTTAATCTTTCTTGGCTCTCTTGATCTTCAACAGAAAGTTCTGACTGCAGATCAATGAAGCTCAAACCTACATTAAGCTGACCAGCAGCAGGGTATAGTTGAACCAGTAGCACAAAGAGAGGCTATTCTTACTTTCAGCTCTGTGAGGAATCAGCTGGAGTCTTTCCTTTGACTCTTGATTGCTCTGACATTTTAAGGATATTTACCACTTTCTTGACAAAACTCTTAAGATTGACAATACCTATAACAAGTGCTTAGGATTCAGAAATTAACTGACAGAAATAACACTGGACGAGTATAAAGTGACCCTTTAACTTTCTTTCCTACTTAAATAATTATTTTTACAGAATTTCTTACAACTCACGAGATACTTGTCAGTGTCTTGAGGTACTGAAGTTTTAGAATTCCATATCTAATAATGTTGCTAGTCAGTGTTAAACTGAATTTCTGGTGCACTGAGGTTTGACCTTTCATGACAAGATCTTCCAGCTGAGTGCAGATTAGATGATAGGCTAGGAATCAAATTTCGGAATTATTTCAACAGCATCAATCTCAGATTGTTCTTTAAGGTGACATAAAAATTAAATAGAAGATACTTGATTATACACATCTTAAACAGCAACTTTCTTTCCTGAAGCAAGATGGTGTCTAACAGGCTGCTGGTAAAGGCACGCACATGCCTTAAAGCAATGTCAAAAATGTCCGGAAAATTTTGAGTTTCCGCTAGAGTTAATTTGATTTAAAATCGTTGCCTTTGATTTAGTTATTCAATAACCACCACCAGTAGATGCATGAATGTCAAGTGGAATGAAAAGATCTTTAAATAGGAGTGTTTTGGGTAAGTCCTTTTCTTCAGGCAGAGTTATTCTGCTCACTGTCAGCTTTCCAGCAAGAGAAAAATGTCCTTGCTTTAACCTTGGGCAGTCAGCTATTTTCCCTGTTCTCAGTAGACAGCTGGATTGCAGTGCTGAAGAAAGGGAAGGAAAAGGTCCATTGGCAACATCTATAATTTAACAGAACAGTGAGAACTCTCATTGGGGGAAATGGAAGGCAGCCATCAGCACTAAACTAAACATCAGCTAGATCTGCAACTTCACTTTAGCACCAAGTACAGAGGTTGTACTTCCTATCAACAGTTAGGCAGATAAAAAGGACGAGAGAAAATAGCAAGCATATGTCTTTGCAAATACAATGTGATCACATTTCTGCTAAGTATCTGGGTGGAAAGCTGGAACTGAGAGAATTTCACAAGAACATTCAGAAACTGCTTCTGTTCCAGCTTTTCCAGCTCTTTGCTTCCAGCTCTCCAGTTATATTTCCTTTCCTTTTCCTATTTTTCATTCATCACTGTTCTTTTGTTGCTAGTCAAATGTAGTTTGTTTTGTTTGGTTTGGTGCTTTTCTTCCAACAAAATAATAAGAAAGAAGGTTGAACAGAAAGTTTCCCAAGTATTTCAACAAATTATAAACAGCTTCAGTCATTTCCAGGCTGATAGTCAAATAGGTACATCTAGACTTCCCTCAGATGTCAATCTTTCCAATTTCATGCATCCTTGCTGTAAACCACCATCCCCAGTAGATAAAAAAGGGATGCATTTGCCATCAGGAAGAATAAGTGGTATAATCCTGAACTATGGAAACTGTAGAATAGATAAGTAAAACACAACACTACAGAAATACTTTGTGTCTTTAATATCATCACCTATAAGATGATGCTAATTTGTGGCAATTTTCAAACAATGGAAAAAATTAGAAATTGTGTGGGGAAACGGATACATTTTGCTATTCAGAAATAGCTAGCTTACTGAACTAAACTTATGTTTTTCAGGAGAAAGTACGCAGATACACTTGGTAGAAAGAGAACTCTTCATAAATTCAAAGACAGGACAAAAATTTAGTTCCAAACTTGAAAATCTCAAATGTGGTAATTTTAAAATTGATTCATTAGAGAGTTAAAATCCTCTGTTCTTTGGATGTCTATGCATCTCAGCTAGCAATCATTTTCCCCTAACACTTGGATAAACTTAGAGCTCACTGATTAGAGGAGACATCTTTTCTGCTTGCCAAAAGAACTGGGCACCTTCGGGCATCTGCTCTGTGTTCACAGTTATTAGGGTCACTTATCTACAAGTAATAGGCTCCAACTGCAACAGAAAGAACCAAAGCAAGCTCTGAATTAATGTTATGATTCTATTTATGTGATAATAATATATAACCACAGCAATGGCAACCTTAAAAAATACCTCAACATTTTCCATTTCTGCTTTCTTCTACTAATGCCAGCCATCACTGTCATTCACTACTAAATCAATGTTACTCCCAGGGTTAGGTTTCATAGGCAAGAAGGGCCAAATAATCAAAAACTCAAGGGTCTAGGAATTCCCTTTCACCACAATACCAAAGAACCAAGGTTTTCATATTTGATATTAGGAAAATTATTGACTTCTCTTGCTCTGAGGTCTTAGGTGCTCCAGTTACTTGCAATGTAGAAGTATGGCTTATACTAGTGTATAATACCATACAGGGTAATATCTTTGAAATTAGATTAGCTGGTATAAGGTATTCAATATTTCTGTGGAAGCTTGTACAACAAACAAAAATTTCCTAAAATGAAGAAAAAAGCATCTTGGAAAAAAGAATTGTATTCACCCTAGATAAGGGAAAAGAGAAAGAATATTGCCCTTATCTTCCTGGCTATACTCCAGCTTCACTGTAAATTTATTGCAGTTTCCCATCCCTTCTTGGTACTAAAACACCACTGATGCTTTTTATTTCTCTGACTCTCCTTTTCATTGCCCTTTTAGCCTTGCTAATAGGCTGTAATTACTCAGGTGTGTTTTAATCTTGTCAAGTATAGCCATGGTCTGGTTGCAAACCAAAAGTAAAGCAATGTTAGGTAAGTGGAAATTAAATGTTTTCCATCCACTAACTGATAAAGAACAATAGCCCTGTGCTAATTGCAGTCACTCATGTGATTTACAATCCCCACAAACAATCTTGTTAGGGCATTTTTGTTGTGTATCTGTTGGGGGTTTTTGTTGATTTCCTCCTATTATTTTTGCACTGCCAGTCTGTATACCTACCTCTTGAGAATAAATAGTAAAATCTGAGAGCAAACATCTCCATGCAGAATATCCTTTCTATACCTATCCTTCCTGCCAAGGGCACTTGAAACCACAAAACACAGTCTCTGCAAAAATTTTTTTTCTATTTAATAAAGTATACAGAATAAAGTTAGCTGAAAATTGGCCAGAATAAGTACTTGATCCAGTGACTGTTTGTTTTCCTTTCTAAACATCCAAACTAAATACAAGTTTGAAAATAACTGTTTTGCTGATAACATACAAATGATAAAATTCCTCTTCTGTTAAAAAAAATTATCAGACATTTGGTGGGAAAAGTTTCTGATTCTTAACAGTAACAATCCCCTTTTATATTTTTTTTATATAACTATCTGGGGAGTTTCACTCTAAAACCTTAGACTTAGGAAATTTCCATCTTGCTTCAGTGCAAACAGTACTTCTAGCCAAAGCTTCAGGTGACTTTCTTTAGGCACTCACAGATGGCCTCACTCTATCACAAGAAAAAAAGTACAAAAAGAGTAGGAACAAAATCTGCATGTTTAAAGAGTCATATAACATGATAGTGCCCCCCTTGTGTGAGATCTACAATATCTCTGACAGCCCTCCAGATTTTTCAATGCAATTCCATTGCTTGGAATCACAATATCAAGGTTTGACTTCACATGGAATCTCAAGAAGCATAAGTACAGCATGCATCTCAACATTTTATAAGCAAAAGCTTAAAGACATTACAAACAAGCAAACTCCAATTGTTTCTAGATTACATTCCTATGAATTAAATAATATTTTTAAACTATTTATGATCATCAGTAGACATGACCTTTTGAATTTTGACTGCTGTACAGACAGTTTCCTCCTAAATTGAAGAGGTCAAGCTGTCCCCAGTTACATCACTAGTTATCCCACAGACTTTTCAGCCTCTCATCTGGACATCAGGCTGTGTTCATTTCTTAAAGCAGTGTTGCCCTCAGGCCTTATCTGAGATAAGAAGTGCTGTCAGAAATACCATCTTGGGGACTGCCCTGTGATAGCCCCGACCCTTGCCATGACTGCCCTTTTGTTTCCCCTGCTGTGTAGTGCTCAGCTGCAGCTAACTGCACACCAGCCACAGCTGAGCCTGCGCAGTGAACCAGAACAGTTATTTCTTAAATAACACCTATTAAATCTTTTTCACCCCCGAGTGTTTCACTACACAACTCTACAAACAACTGTGTCAGCACTGCTGAAGAGGCAGCAGAACAGGAGGGCTGTGGCCATTAATGAGGTAATAGATAGTGGCCAAGCTCCTATCGCATCTGATATCTCTGATCGCCAAAACTTGTGTGATGATCTGTCTGGAGAACTAAATGGAGAGATAAGTACCAGAAGGGCAGAGGATAAGAAATCAAATCTGCCGGGAGGAGGATAAAAATGAAAGGACATGTGCAAAGAAGAAACGCAACAGGGAAGAAGAAACATGGCACGTAAGATGAGATTTTTTTTTTTTCTCCTTTTATAGCAAAAGAGCATCCCTTAGCACATCTGTGTGTCATGCTCATACATGAGAAGTCATATCAACATCTGTAGATTTACAGAATTAAAGTGAGACACACGCTTAAGAACCCTCCTGAAAAAAAGTCACAGCTAGCACCTCTGTTAAGAAAAGGGAACAAAATGTTACACTCCTTTTTTTTCCTAAATTGGTTCCTAAGGAAATTACACACGCATTTTTAAATTAAGGTTGTTTATTTCTTAAAGGCTCAATGTTTGAAGAGGCAATAGAAAGTTCACAGTTCCTGCTTTGAGGAGCAATCTTCTTAGGAAAAATAATATATAATGTACCAGTTTTTCTGTACTAAAGGTAGTATCCCCCATTAGCCTGTAAAGCTGTAATGTATTATTAAACACTTATAGGTACTGTTGATGGAATACACTACAATAATAGCATATCTGGAAAAGACTTCTACTTCTTTTTCAGGGTAATTTATTCCATACTGGGCCAACTGGAAAGCTTTTCAAAGACTGTCAGCACCATTAGCTCTTTTCTGTTGAGGCAAAAGCAAGAGTATTGGATGCATATTGATTTGCTGTTATTCTGAGAATGCACAAGATTTGGAAGCTGGACAGAAATAGATATGTGGGTGTACCAGGAAAAAAAAAAAAATAAATAAAAGAACCCTGAAAAACTACTCATCCACACCAAAGCACTGCAGAAAGCTTATCCAGGCTCTGAAAGCAATTTGATTGGGGATTTCTTATCAGGACATTGATTTCATTCTTCCTCTTATTTATATATCCAGATGAAAAGTCCATTGATGCTCAAAAACAAACAGAAAAAAAAACCAAATTAATAAGAACCTAATATTGTTGATATTTTATGCATATATATTTGATATGTGGTCTCTTGTATATTCAGAGATCTTAGATATACAGCACAGAGATGAACACTGTTAGAATTTATTGCCAAGAATATTTTCCAAGAATAGTTTTTTTCTGATATTGATTTTAACTGTAGTTGCCTCATCCAGGTTACAATACTGCAATGTTTAATTACTGATATGTTTAGGCTCAGTTAAGAGCATGTTGTGGTTGTATACATTAACCTCATCTAGATGTGTATATGATGTATTTTTTACAATACATAGGTTTTCAATTACAAGTTTCAGAGGATAGAGACCCTTTGCACTAAACATACTTTATAAAGAAATTATGCTGATGAATAATAAGACCTTGAGGAGTTTACTCTTAACCTGAGCTATGTTGTGGACCTGTTTTACAACACATCCACACAAAAAGCTGTAACCACATCTGAGATGATAGCAAAGCGAAAATCCTGTCTGAATTATTCCAGTAACCAACCAAAGCCTCTCACATCAGTGTTTCCTTGAAAAAGAGGATGACTTGGACCCTGAGATCATCAGGCCTTCCTTCCAACCACAGTCACCTGCAAGCTAGTCAGATACTTAGGATGCAGACATGACTTTTACATACAAAGGAAGGACAGACTCCTAGTAATTTAACAGGAAATTTATCAAAACCTTCCACCAAAAATTTAAACATGAAAGAAAATCTGGATCTGAATGGAATCCCCGGAAGGCTCCAAGAAAGAGTCTGGCTATAAAAGGAAGCACATTTCACATCTCCCTGGGAGTGGGATACTTCTGTGGAAATCAGTCACAGAATAAGAGAGAATTACAACCCTAAACAGCCAGAAAACTGCTAGCAGAGAACCAGACCTCCTGAAACACTTTTTTGGTTTGATCTGTCATTAAGTAGATCACGACAGTGGGGTTTCCTTTCAATTTGTTACCTATCTGAACAAAATTTTTGAACTATATTTTTAGTGTATTTTTATTGTATTTTATCTTACGGTTGGTTACCATAATATCCATACAAGTATTTTGCATCAAGCTATTCTTCACAGAGTGAAGTGAGTCCACAAAGGGAGGTTTCCAAATACCTCAAGATGTTCCCTGCTCCCCAGCATATTCTTTTTCTTCTGGCATAGAAAGAATACTGACCTGTTGGAAAGCAGTTTCTTCCAAGACAGGGAATGAAGAAAAATAGCAAGAGAGAGGCATGCTTATCTTCTCAAAAAGTCAAGGGAGCTGGAAGTAGACCCAAACCTCCTTTAGAGAAATAACTCTTATTCATGCAACTATTAATATTGCTGCAGAAAAGAAAGCTTATTATAATAAATATCTGTCAGGATTTCGATCAGTATTTCATCTTTGAAAAGCCAGCATCATCACATGCTTTTCATTTTTATTTGATCCACAGGGTAGAATCTGGCCTGTATTAGAAGGATCAGATTTTATTATTGACAGACAAATGAGCTGTCAGGAAATTCTGAGTTCTATCAGAAATGACATCTTGATTTGCTCATAGTTAAAGAAATTCAGAGATTTGGTATCTGAAAGAAAGCATGATCAGCACTTTACATTAAGGACTTAGCATGTAAGAAAGACATTTAAAATTAATCCTGAAATAGGAGCATGAATTTCACTGTAGTATTCTGGTGAAATGGGTACATTTCTAGTGTATAAAAATTGATACACTTGCCCAAAAAGATAGGGATATTGAATTTTGAAAACCAGGCAAAACTAGATGTTTATGACTGTTCTGTTTGCTTAACTTTCAGGAGTTCTCACTAAAAGTATCCTTTTGAGTGAATTTACTTCTTTACCTGCTTTATTGAAGAGTCAGCTTTCATTTTTAAATGAAATTTGATTTTTCTGTCCATGTTACAGTAAACAGCCTTGACTGCTGTCATGCAAATGAATAAAAACTCATACAGATTTTTTTTAATGGGCATCAAAACTTTCAGATACTATTTTGCAGCCTTACCCAATTTAAGCATTTTGCTGAAACACTCAGAAAGGAAAGCTCTGCATCCTTCATGCGACATCCACGAGGGTTTTAGAGACTTAAAGACCACATAAGTGAGAAATTGATAGCTGGTTGATAACCACGTAGGATGATGTTTTTCTAATCTGATCGCCCATCAAGTATATATTCACCTATTTTACATATCTCAACCCCTATAGGCATGAGGCAGAGTATGAGCCAAAAGTCACTGATCTCAACAGGTGCATTTGATTCACTGAAATGGTTTTGGACATGAGTCAAAATGAGAACTGGTTCATTCTTTTCCTGATGTTGCAGTTTCATATGTGGAAAACCATTTTAGATTACTGATTTTGAAAAGAGGGTCCTATAGATTATAGTTCTATTTTACTTTTTTCCAATAGGTATTTTTTTATTTAATAAAATTTTATACTCTAAAGTGATACTATACTCTAAATTTACATTTCCATAATTAACAAGCATAGACCTATGTGAGATTACTACCTATGCAATATCATACATACCCATGGGTCCTGAAACAGAAGTGTGAGTATAATGGGGTATGGATTTATTGACATCACAGGGAGCCATGTCATTAACATAACCAATATCACCATGGCTCCTACTTTTTAATCTAAAATTCAACCAGAAGCGTAACAAAAAAATAACAAAATGTCATTGGACAGCAATGGTAAGGAAGCAGACTTAGTACAGTTTGGAGTAAGTTCCTGCAGAAAAGAGTACCATTTTAAATCCTACTGCATATCTACAAATTTTTTTTATTTATTACCAAATTTGCAATCATAAATTGATAGTATTATTCTGTGATATCACAATTTTAAACACCATGTTCTAATAAACTAGCAAATTTGACTGTACAGTCCAGTTCTGTTGTTCATATAGCTTGTGGTATGTAAACATGCTGATGATTTTTTTACATATTGCCTCAGAATTTAAACTACAGTCAAACAATGGAATCTATTTTTTAGGTTGAATAATATATGGTTTGTGCCCTTGGCAATTTGGTAGAATTGCACTAGATCAGATATAGCTTCTCCTTCAATAAAAAAAGAACACAGATAAATCTGAAACCAAAAACCTGTGAGTACTTTGGTCTCCCAAATGGCTCCTTCCTAAATGAACTGGACTTAGACATATCTAATGAATTATTTGTTTTATCACACTGCCAGCAATAACATCTTCTCTTGCACAGAAATAGACTAGTACAAGTACATTATCAAACGCTACAACCTTTCAACCTAACCAAAGATGTATTAAAAAAGAAACTGAAATTATGATTTATTAAAATAGTATTGCTAAATTTGAAGATAAATCTGAAGGAGGAGTCAGGTAGATATTTGGTAGAAGCAAATACCACTGATAAATAGAAAGGAAACTCCCTATGAGTGGAAAACTGGATGGGTGTCAAAATCTGTATATGAGCTGGCAAGCTGTCTTGAAAAACAGAATGAATTTCAGTAGTTCCCCTGCTAGTTCTGTAAACAATTATACAATAATTAGCCATGCATATCTGAAAAGAGAAAAATAATGTATTTTTTCAAAGCTGAAGATCACGTAGATAAGTTGATGACTTTCTGAAAGCAGATTACTAGCAACCAACAAAATTAATTTCTGATATATGCTTAAATGCAATTTCACTATGTTTATTCATCATGCAAACTTAAAAAAATCAAAGCATGGAATATTTTGTACATGGGGGATGGGCCTTTTTCTGACCATTTATGAGAAAATGAATTCATTATGCAAATACACAATCACATGTTTGGCACAAGGAATTTACTCATTTCCTTAGCTTGTCACATTGTGCAATTTGTTTTTCAATGCAGACTTCTGCTTGTTATTAATAATAAATAAATCTAAAGTTCTGTTTTGTGAATGTCTCACAGCTGGTCCTTCATAAATCTAAAATGCCAATAACTATCAAGTACTGCAGATACGCCTTAGTGGGAACATTCCAACTGTTTTGGTCATATTGTAATTTTTGTTTCAGAAATATGGTTTTAATAGGGTTTTACTAGAGAAAACGTTCAGTGGAAATGCTTAAGCTTTTTTTAAACTTAGGCTTGATATTATAAAGCAAATGTGGGAAAATAGGTGGAATCTATGTTGTTAAACACTCCCCATAAAGTTCACAGTCTTGAGAAAATTTCTAGTACCACAAAAATATCCTCACAAGTGAAATAATATTTCTTTGTTCCATGTTAATCAAAAACCTCCAGGGGAGCCATTTTTATAGATGGGGGTGGGGGGCAAGGTCTTTGGAAAACATCAGCCACTCCATAAATCAGACAATGCTATGGTATTACGGAGAAGAAGAGTCACCCTAATTGCTAGCACATTAGAGAAAAGGAGATAGAGCTCTTCGAAAGGCTGCATGGGCCCATCTTTAAATTTTCTTGGATCTTGTCAAATAAACTTCACATGTGCCTGCTTTCAAAATGTGAATTTTGGCTCTTCAGAACATTCTCCACTGACTGAAATATAAAGCTATCTTTTTGCTCTGGAATCCATATTCTTATCATAAAATCTTAAAACATAAAGCTGGAAGGGAAGCTAAAAGGTCGTTCATTACACTCTCTCCCTCCACCAAGCAGGATCAAAGTGCATGTCAGATGTTCATGGCAAGAAGACACTTCTCTAACTTGGCTATTCAGGCCCTTAGTAATGAAAGCCTTTCCCAAGAACTTATTTACACTTATGAGTAGCCATCACATTTTGCTAAAATCTAACAGAAATCTTCCATGGCACAATTAATTAATTAATTTCTTCTTGTGTTACCCAGCTTTAGTGGAAACATTTTACTTATTTGATGACTTAACGTGCTTCCTTCTTGTCTCCCCTAGATCCAACAATGTTTTCCCAGTTTCACAGGTTCTGATAATTTCAAAACCAGCCACTGACCATCTCCAAGACCCAATCCCTGCAGAAAGAGGAGTGTCCCAAGGCTGACACCCCAAAGCAGCTCCAAGGCTCCCCCACCCCTGGGTGGAAGCTGTTGGATGCCCTGTCACACCTCCAGCGCTCCCCACGGACAGATCTCAGTGTGAAACAGGCTCATCCTGTGGTCACAAGGCCAAACTGACCTCTTGCCAAAGACAGTGGTTCTGTCCTGTGATCGAGGGCCAACACCAAGATCCACCCCCCTACCTCCAAGTCCAACCCTGCCCGAAGGCTCTTGCTGACTCTCCCAGGAGGATGCTGCCTACAGAGATAATAAGAACACTCCCTACCCTACTATCCAGATAGGCAATTAAAAGGGTTGACAGTGGACTGCACAAAACTGCTGAGTATAGTCTTTGAGTCTGAATTCATCCTCTAATGATTCATTTTGTGTCTAGACTGTATCTCCTTTGCTTATGAAAACATCTACAGCCCTAATGTAACCACATGTAATACCTTTTCTCTACTGACAAGGGATATTAGCCAGTCCTGAGTGGAAATTATTTAGATTTAATGTGTTTTTGACAGGTCTGTATTGACTATAACTTACCTCCTTTTGTTACTCTCCTTTTTCAAAGTACCTACAAATACTTAGCTTAATTTTTAGTTCCAGTATTTTTCCATGGATTGAAGCAAAGCTGACTCATCAATAATAACTCTTTTTCAGTCCATTTAAAGGGAGACACTAGCTTTATCATTTTCATAGAATATGCTGAGTTGGAAGGGATGCATCAGGATCATCGAGTCCAACTGCACAGGACTATCCCCAGGAGTCACACCATGTGCCTGAGAGCACTGTCCAAACACTTCTTGAACTCAGACAGGCTTGGCACTGTGACCACTTCCCTGGGGTTTCTGTTCCAGTGCCCAGTCATCTTCTGTATGAAAAGCCTCTCCTGATATCTAGCCTAAACCTCCCCTGACTCAGCATCACACCATTTCCTAGACTCCTGCCACTGGTCACAAGAGAGGAGAGATCCTGCTGGAGTAATATCCAATGCTCCTGATATTAAAAAAAAAAAAAAAAAAAAAAAAAAAAAACTCCACAGTTTTTCCTGCTAGGCAAATTGCACGTATTTACAAATCCTCTGCTTGAATCTCTTACAGTATGTCAATTGACTCCTGTTGTGTTAGATCATGTCAAAAATGAAATATTTAATTTTTCACTTTAATCAGAATTAGATATATGGGCATAATTCTATATATTCTAAACAGCTACACATAAATAAATTATTTTTAAAGAGAGGTTAAAAGGTAAAACAATGATAATAGTTATGTTTTACAAGTTCCCAGGTAAAATGAAATTAAGAAAAGAAAGAACATTGCGAAGGAGGAATAAATTTGTAAGATAAAAGAAGAAAAGAGGAAAAAAAACCAGCATAAAAAAAGCAAAAAAAATATCCCCCAACAAACCCAAAGCAAACAACATAAAAAAACCCAACCAAAGGCAAAGACAGATGAGTAAGTAGAACAAACAAACTGTTATTTAATCTGGATTTAAAGTGTCTCTTCAACTTAATCATATTCAAGATTTATCCTTTAGGGTAAAACTACTAAGAAAAATGTTCCAAACTGTATTAAAAATAATTTGAACAACTTCAAAAGTATTTCATTTCTGTTTTGCAGCTTTTGCTAGTACATTATTTATCATTTGGATCACAATAAGACAAATTCCCCAAATTAGCACAGCTTCACCAAAACAGAGAAGAAAAACAAAGAAATATTTAAAGATACCAAGGTCACTCTTCCTGATGTTCCTTGGCCACACACTGCTTCCAAATCCCTTACACCAGCAGAGCTGACAGAAATATTCTGCTTAGCTTCTCATTAAGCAAAAGACAACTATTGGTTTACAAAACTTTTTTTCTACTGGAGAACCAAGCCCTGTGTTTGTTCTTACTTTTTTTTTTGCTGCAGCAATATTTTAAATAAAGAGAATTCACTTGATATATGATATGCAATAAAACTTGACATACATATGTAAATATAATTATGCATTAAAAAACCCAACCCTTTTCTATATTTCAGGCATCACATACTGTGACATCATTTTATACTCTTTTTTTGGAAAGCTTCCTATAGGTCCACAAAACATTACTAATACATTTACCTTATAAGCTGCAATGTTTTCAAGGGTTGGGTGGGTGCAGGGCTTTTTGTCACATCCCTCCTGTTTCGTGGAAATTTCCATTAGTCCTGAAATAGTGTTTTGTTTTCTAGAGTCCAACAGACATTGCACTTGGCAGGTCTTTAATGACCTTGCTGTTGATACTTTGAAGATCATCTGATGGCTTTTGCAGAGTGTCTCTACATCCCAGAGGCAATGGGATACAGCATCCTCTCTGTGAGGTGCTCTGACAGTACTGTACCATCCTCGCTGCTCCATTCAGCAGCACCAAGCAGAGCACAGTCTCATGCCAGATTATTTTTCTCTTAGTTTTAGTTATTCTATAAACAAACAAGACAAGACAGAATCCAGCTCTTTAAAAGACCAGTTAAGAAAACATTAAAGAGTAATTGGAAAATAGAGATTATGAAGTTAAGCTGAAGATCTCCTAGATCACGTCTGCCAATCTGATAAACCCACATGGTCCCTCCCCTGCCACCAACGAATGTGAAAATAATGTCTGCAGAGAGCAATTTGTCTTGCTGTGATGAGAAAACTGATCAGCAAGTGCCCAGTAAAATTAAGAACACAAGTGAGATTTTTCAAGAAAGAAGTAAATAAAGCAATAGAGAGGATATGAAGTTGCTGACACTGAATTTTTTCATCCAGCACTCCTTTTGGTTGAGCCAAAAAGCTATTTGTGGAAAAATAAAAATTACATAAAGCCAAGTAATAAGTGTCATGTCACGGTGCCATTAGACTGCTTTTTTGTGTGAAGCAAAATCCTTTGCAAATGTTAGCTACAGTTCAGGAATCCTTCACTAAAATTTTATTTGTAAACAAACTCTAGGGAGGGAAGAATACTGTGACTCAGAAATAAAACAATACAAGATCACACAGCAAGCCAGTAAAGTAGCTGGTCACTCAGTCAGTTCCCCTGGTCCTGAATTACACAGAGGCTTCCCCAAAATATCTCAGACTGACACCAACAGGAGTATGACAAAGGAGAAAACCTAAAAAGAACCTCTCAGTCCTCATTTCTACCAAGCTTCTTCACTTTGTCATTCTGCAGAGGACTTTGGCAACGCTCATTTTATCAATTCTTACATATTCACATTCTCCCTTTATTTTCCATCTGTACCACCTTTAATGTTCAGATTCAACACCGAGGACTCACAGAGGATTTGGGAGAGAAATCTTTGGGGGTATTGCCAGCAGATTTTCAGATAGATGTTAACACGGTACTGGGGAGACTACTTGCAAAACTGAATGTTATGGAGATTATAAAAAGATAGAAATGGTGAAATTAATCTAATGTACACTGAAAGAAAAAGCACTCACATTTACCAACAGAACTTCACTTAGCAAATTCACTTTTCTCACATTGTCCTACTCGTTAAGGCAAATTTGTGATTGGATGTTCTGCAAGTGGAATAGCTTGCTGCTGAGATAGGGGAGCCAGGACACTGGTCATCATGGCAGCAGTTTCCACGGCAGCAGTCACCATGCCACCGGTACACAGAGGCAGCGCCGGCTGGGAAGAGCACGCTGTGTGCTGCACACTGTGGCTTGCTCACAGCTTGACTCCTCATTCTTCCATCCTTGCACAGGGGGAGATGCTGCAAGTGAACTGGGAGCAGTGCACAGCCAGCCAGACTGAGCCCTCAGCGGTTACAGAGAGCAGAGCACTGGCCCAGGATACTGCCCAGTGCTGTGAACACCTGATTCAGCACAGCACATCTATAAGCTGGGCAGAGGACCTGCTGTGGAGCTATGTGGGCTTTGGGGTGCTTACAGTGGCCAATCAACGCATCCTAACTCACATACTCCCAAACACAAACCAAAATGCAGTGAAAGGAGAGGATGACCAGAAAATTCCCTTTGAGAGGATATGTTCGATCCAAACAGAAAATATAACACAGGCATGTCATTAGATCCAAAGAAGTTGGAGATTAAATTGCATTAAAGAGATATGAACTAGCATATTGAAAACATTGTAAAGAAATCCCAAAACTCTGTGACAGCAACATTTTACAATCAATTTAAGGTAACAAAAACTGTGGTGGCTTTAAATAGTAAGCATAGTGAGGCAAACAAATGCTTTGAGTGCTGTCAGATGCACTTTATACTCTCTCCAGTTTCAGATTCTCCTGAGCTGGGTGCCTAAGGGTGACAAATCACTTTGAGGCTACAAACTTTTAATGAAACTTTGTTCCTGCACTCCAAACTAACTAACAAGATACACAGCCTGTGATTACAAATCTTCTTACTGGAATGACTCACACCACAGTTCCTCAAAGCCTATTATACCCCCAGAGTCTGTGACAAAGAGTCAAATAAAAATAGAACAACTTTTCTATTTTCCTTTACACATAATTGCTTGTGTTTTTTAAGGATCAGTGTACACTTGAGTGTGTCTGGAAACTCAGTTCTGGAGGAGGGAGGTCAAGACAGAGATAGAAACAAATTTCTGGTGCACACATACACTGGTATATACGGTCTGTGTCAGTGCTTTCACCAGAACCATTGGACTGCAGACAGACATTGCACAGCATTAAAAATTATGCTAGTGATGGAAAATCACTAGAAGCTAATTATCTTTTGGAGTAGGTGGAAACTCCTACATCTGAACTGCATTAAGTAGGATGGGATGGACCTTCACAATCTGCTCAAGTCTAGTCCTTGGGAACTCTTCTATCCCCTTTTATAGGAGCTGAAAATTGATGGGCCAATTTCCCTAAGGACATAAGGAGAAACAGTTCTCTACTTCCATCAAGATTTTAACAAATGAATGTGTGTTACATTTTTCAAAAGAAAAACAAAAACCACAAACCAATAGCTAATCATCACATTTAGATTAAAAAACACTGAAATGAATGTTTATGGTTTATTAACTGTTACGAGGACTTAGCTTGCTATTTATTGAGTGCTAGATTTGTACAAATACAGAGATTTGGCAGTCATGAAAAGCAATCATTTCCCTTTTCTCCCCATTTCTGGTCCTGACATGTTGAGGTGCTGAATGCTCATGCATCTTGTGGAATGCTTGAACTTGCATAATTAGATTCTTTCAGGATCAGACTGAATGGCAATTGCCAAGTAATCTTCCTATCTTGCTCTCCTTAGTTCCTATGCAGCTGCAGGGCTGCTCCACGGAGCCCATTTCAGCCCAGCAGCCACAAAACAGATTGCTCCTGCCCTGACTTACAGTGCAGCCTTGGGCTCTGCTGGTGCCTCTGCCTGCTACACCCTGCTGGTCTGACAGCCCATGGATTAGGAGCCCTTCCCAACAGCCAGACACCTGCACTGCTCTTCCTCTCTGTACAGAGGGAGGAAAAAGGTTGCATTGTCCCATTAGGTACCAAAATGAGGTAGGGCTTCAAATCCCTGCCACTGCAGATTATCAAAAAGGTATTTAAATAGACATTAAAAAATAAGCAAATAGTCTCACTAATGCACTGCAGAAAGCCTGCTGGTTATTTTTGCTTCTTTAAAGCTTACTTTTAAATTAAGTGCTGGGAGGACACTCCAGGCTTTATTATCCCCTGCCCCAGAAGCACCAGTGTGAGGAAATCAGTTTCCTTGTCAGAAAATAACTAAAAACCTGTAGGACAAAGAAGACAGTGGAAAAATACACTACAAAGAAATATATGTAATGTTTCCTATAATCCTTAGGAAACCAAAAATGACAATATAGAGTCAGATAGTGATTTCTCTCTTTGTGAAATAGCACCCTTTAACATCAAGGGCCAGGAATGCCTGCTTTGAGTTGGGATTTTTAAAGCAGGGCAGAGTCCGTCCTGCGAGGGGAAAAGAATCATCCTGGCTTCTTTAAAGGCCATCTTTACTGAGCTTTATATCAACAGACTACATTCTAAAAATAATGCAGCATGTAGGATCACTATTAGAGAAAGGTGGAAAATAACCCTGACAGCATATCCTGCTCAGAAAATCATTCCTAGATCTGCTAAATTCATTGTGTCATTGGACACACCGAGGTCTTTTAATTAATTAGCAAAACACTGAGAATGTGATGGTAATTATCAACAACCTTAATGACTTCAGTGCTGAGTTTCCTGGGCTGTTTTGGTTTTGATTTTTTTTTCCCATTCCACAAACATCTTTAAATAAAATCAAATCCATAAGACATGGAAAGATATGGCAAGGAGTTACTTTGTGCCTCAGGCACAGATATTTTCTGAGATACAACAAATTTACTGATGACCTGACATTTTTGTTTAAAAGCTACACAACTTCCACCCATTTCTTTTGGAGTTTGCAATTCATGCTATTGCAAATCCAGAGTAGGCAGACAACGCACAGATGTGCTTGTGAGAATGGGAGAAAACCCCAGACAAATCAGATAAAAAAAGTGTGGACTTCAAGCAATTCCAGAACAGCTAGTCACAGACCCTTCAAACACTGCCTTCACTGAAGTTTTGCTTTTCAGTCTGCTTTGCTTTAAAATGCATACATACATACATACATACAGAGGGAGAGAGAGAGAGTTGTAAATAGAAGCCACCCTGGCAACATGCTGTGAAATGATCCTTGGATTTCAGAAGGTGAGGCTGATCATTCAATTAAATCCCTGAGAAATGCAGGGATACAGTACCAGTTCTACTTGAAAACCATAATTAATGATAGATTAGATTCTCAAAGTGGATATCTAGGTTGACTCTAAAGGGGGAGGCACTTATAGGATGTTTTCAAGCACAGTATTAGAATAATTTCCTGATTATACTTTTGT
>JAYDZK010000202.1:33044243-33056125 GCA_034509185.1 Euphonia xanthogaster | reverse complement strand
AATAATTTTCTGATTATACTTTTGTTAAGGTTTTTTTCTTTTGTATCTTTTCAAGATCAAACTCATACTTGCTCATTCAGATAATTTTGGATTTTGTTTTTTGGTGGTTTTTTTTTTTTTTGCATGCAAGGCATAGCTTTAAACAATACAGCTTTAGAGGTGAAAAACAGACCTGCAATATGCTTTAGGCTGAAATTTGGTTAGCTTTGCATTGTTAAGTTCTAGTTGTAACAAAGATGGCTTTAAAGGGTTGCTTGCCCTGAATATGAGAAATTCTGACAGAAGTTAAAAGAAATTTTTGTTGTAATACCCAGTTCCAGTTTTGAAGGATTCACAAGACACACTGTGCAGGACTGACATAGATGAAATCTAGTCTGAAAAAGCATTTGCTAGCTCAGCCAACGAGCCCTTCATGCTCCATGAGTTTCAAATGTTCTAAATTCAGCATGTTCCTTCACTACTCTTAATCTGCAGGACAATTTATCTAAGGAGCAGACTGAAGCAGAGGATCTAAGTCTTGAGAAGAATCTATTTTTTAATCACCTCTCTGTCTTTTAGAAGTCCGTTTGTTAACATTTTTTTTTTCTAGTACACAGTCACAGGGAAAAAACATTTGAATGCAAAAATAATCCAAATGATGAATGGCAAATTGCCCAAAAATGCAAGTGAAAAATAGACAAGGTCCTGCAACTAGTTTCCATGGAATCAGTGAAAACTACTGATGTAGGAAATAAAATTCTGTTCCAAAAAGTAAAGTCATTTTACCCAAGGGCATTGAAGACTTTGCTCATGCCAAAGAGCATCAGCAGGTGGTGACCACACCGTTCTAGGATGTCCTGAGTAAGGACACAGTATCAAAAATGGTAAGGCTGGGGGAGATAAAAATGTTTCAGGTTGTATTGGCCTTTAATTCCCCTGAATCACCAAGGAGCTGATTTGTTATCAGCAATAACAGCCTCTGTCCCTAAGAGAGGGGGACGACACAGGAAGCATATGCTCCAGGCTATTTATGAGGATGTTGCCAGAAACGGGCGTAACGTTTTGAACATGGTGACCTGCACTTGGAGACTGTAATTGCATGTGAAGTCATAAACTAGGCAGAAAGGACATATAAGAGGGACATGGAGAGGAAATATAATGAAAACTATTAACTACGTGATAGTTTCCAACCCATTATTTTCTCAGGAAAAGAATAAAACAGCATAGTGCAGAGCTCCTGGACTCCACCTTTAGTTCCTTTGGTCGGGAACAACTATACTCAGCTCAAGTTTCTGTTTTATCTGTGGTAATGACGAGCTTCTCCTCTAGCAGCAGAGTTATTTGCCCCTAGAGATAGCTGTGTATCTCTGGCAAGGACTGGGGAATGACTGGGTCACAAGAGCTGCACTGGTGGGTTCTGTGTCCAGAGGGGCAGCCAACACTTGCTTTCAGATGCTTACAGACTCTGCACCCATTTCTAGGACCACTCAGAACAAACCGTCTGGGAATATGTGCCAACTTCTTCCTAAATTAGGGAATAAACTTCAATAACTTAGGCGAGTAAGCAGATGTAGGGTGGCTGAAATGCAATACCATTTAAGATTCACCTCACATTCTCCTCAGCTATATCAGACATACAGAAATATTTTAGTACAGTATTCACTAGCCATTTCCTTTGTCTTCGCTCTGATGCACCCCAGATCTGCTTCTTCCCTGGCCCCAGGGCTCACTAGAGCTGTGGATATTCAATGCCTATGACTAGTTTCTCTGGGTTTATTTTCTGTATTACCCTGCTATCTATATCCAAGTAATACAACTGACTTTTGTATTAGATAGTTTGTAATGACAGATAGGCTTCAACATCCAAATTCTAACATTTAGGTCCTTGCAGAAAACTAATTTTTACTTGTCTCGCAGATCAGCAGTAAGCACACTGTAAAATAAAATAATAAAAAAAAGGTTGGATAGAAAAACCTGAAAGAGTCTAATCTATGAAAGAATGAGAAACATTTTAATAAACCTATAGAGATTTCTGGATGACTGTGCCACAATTAAAGTGCTCATTAGAAAGACCTGGAATTCTCATTCATACGTCTTTCCTATAAAATTTATCCTACTAAAATTGCCTTGATGTACCAGTAAAAATTCCAAAATCTGTTACACAGCAAAAATGCCTGTGTGTTTTTAACCAGATTGGATGATCAGCTGTCACTGCTGTCTGATCATATGGACTTCTGCATAGGAAAGCAGTTTCTCTGGGCCCAAATACATTAAGCTAGAATTTCACCACGAATAGCATTGATGTTGTGTTTAGCAAGGGGGAGTTTGTTAAGACCTTCATTCCTGTTACTTACTATGGAAGAAACAGATGGAATTCAATTTTTCCCCAACTGTTAAGAACGATGAATATCTTTTCAGTTAATGCTGAGGGAGTACAAAGGTGTGACCAAACAGTCTGAAGACCAAACTACAAAATACAATCCAATAGTCAGGATAAATACAACCTCCTCCTGATTTGTTGACTTGCCCCATGACTTCCTTACACATAGCAGGCCACCACCTTGCATAAACCTAGTTTTAGAATTTTACTGCTATAGGTGTTCTGGCATAATAATTTCAATCCAATTTAAAGCCTGAATTCAAAGCCACTGAAAACAACGAGCATATCTCCTTTGATTTAAAAGATTTTATTTGTCCCAAGAAATTTGATCTTCAAGTATTTTCCATTGTCACAGGTGGTCTCTAGTTTTAGCCTCAGTTTTCTTACCCTTTGTACTGTTTTGCCATAATCAGTTTTTCTTCCAAGCCTTTCCTCTAACTGAAGATACAAGCTTTCTTTTTTACTGCTAATGGTTGAAACTTCTAATGGTTCCTCATAGTTATTGTAATTTTTTGGGGGAATGGGGCGGTATTGTAGCTTCTGGTATTGTCAAAGTAGTTGCAACATGACTGGATGCATTTCATATTACCAGTGAGAACCATTTGCATTAAATGTGGTTTATGTTTTCAGTCATTTAAAAGGGGAGGTGGACAGAATAAGCTAAAAAATATGTTCATAGTCTGTTTTCTCAATGCTGAATCTTTCTCTGAAGCCACTTGGAAGTTTGCCACTGATTTAAATAGGAGACTGATAGGGCTCTAAATTCCCTTTTCTGAGATGTGCCCCCATTTTCTAAACAACACTCTGAATATTTTCCAACATTCTCTTCTTCCATTCTAGAAGAGAACATAAATCCGAGAACTTTCTCTTTGTTGTTTGTTCCACGTTTTCCTGGAAATTCATAGTGGGGATTTAAAGGAAGAGGATCAGCAATACATGCAAGATGTGTATACACATTTTTCTTTTGAACTCACATCTAAGGTGGTCTTCAGTGCTCTATGATTTTTCCTGTTGTATGCAGAGTGGCTCATTTGGACTTTGGCACTGCTCAATATTTTCCTGCTCTTTGAAATGAAAAAGAAGTGAGTGTGAAGAGGCTGATGCAGACTGGCTCCATCTGCACTTCCTCACTGGCTCCCAGGCTGCCAGAAAGTCAAGGGCAGCTACGGTCCCCTTGTTCCAGCATCACTTACTCTTAACAAGGCATTGTTCCTAAACACTTTTATTGTTTCAGGTTGTCACTTAACGGAGACATTACACGTACAGTTACTTCAGAAATGATGGGTTGTTCTGCCCTCAAAAGCCATGTTTATAGCTTTTTTCTCTGCAGAGGATGGCCGGCTGCCACTGCTGCTGGCTGCACTTGGAGGATAGCTGCAAAAAGCTCTTCTTTGACCTAGTGGCTTTTAAAGTTTGTATTTCCCCTCATGCTCCGTGCTAAGATGTCAAGTTTGCACGGCCATCTCCACCACTACAAAGAGGAATGCTAAGTTACTTTAAAAATTAAAGGATGTTTCATAGCTGAGGTTTAGAAGAGAGAGCAGCAGAAATTTCTCTGAAGGTACAGAAAGGTTTCTGTTGGGAGTAGACAACGAGAGCAAAAAGGTTTTGTCAAATTGCTGTATAAATCATTAGTTAATTATAGGCCTTAATCATCTGCATATTGTAGAAAACAGCCGTGCTGCAAATCAGATCCACTCAGGCAGCTCACAGACTGGCACAGAACTGAGAACTAAATGTATAGGGGGTTTATAATCATAATAATCTCTTTAATCTGGTGGCACTGCTGCACATAATGATATTCTGAGTGCAAATCTGATGCAACTTTAATAATACTAGGGAAAGCAAAATACAGATGTTCCTCAAGTAAAGGAATTTACAAACAAATGTACAGAACACTAAAAAGTAAGATTAAAAAGAATTTACCATCTGCAATACCCTAAAAGAATAATAAATCTGACAACCTGAGCCAAACATTTAGAATGCATTTGTATATTTTCAGAACTGCTGTGCTGTTATGAAAAAAAAAAAAAAAGATGTCAAACTATCCTACATTCATCAACCTCCCTCATTATCCAAGGCTCTCACCACACTTGGCTCACAGGTGCCAGACCACAGCACAAGCCAGCAGTTGGAGTCCTTCACCCAAGGACTTTCAGCTGCTGTGGAGCACCCATTACCACAAATTTAGTTTTCTGACACTTACATTCATTCTCAGAGTAAAAAAATTATGCAAATTCATATGACATGAAAGATAATAAAAAAAATTAAATTCAATTCTTATTCTGGGAGACTTAAAGAAGGGTCAAGGTACAACTTTATAAAGAAGTTTCATCTACAAATGTCCTCATCCAACATGTAGTGGGATCACGGAGGATTTTTCCACTCATCCAAGAGGACTTTTTTCGATAGAGACAGTCTTGTTCAGATTAAATCACTGCTGTGCAACTCTCATGCAGGTCATTATGAACAGCCTTCTCATGAAGCCATTTCTTTCCTTTTATTTTTCTTAAGCAAGTTATTTCTACTCAGTAGGGCTGTGTAGCTGGTTACATGTTGGAGATATTAAATAAGGCTAAGAATTGTTTGCTTCCTAATACAGGGGTCTCTGTCACTACTAACTACAAAAGGGTAGCAATAAATAAGCAGGATCTGTGCACCACAGTCAGCCAAAAAATCCCAGCGAACATTTAACTTGAATTAACCCATGCCCACAAAAAGCAGACGAGTAAAAAGTGTGCAGCTGACCAACCTACTCAAGCAACTGAGCCGTGGAAAGCTGTCAGTAAGACGAGAAAAGGCAACAGATAGTAACAAAACTTTTTTCCTTAAGTAACCACGAAACAAGCTTCTGGAATTATAATAGTCATTAAAAGACACAAAACTACAGCTGCCAGCCCAGCCAGCTGCTGGAAACACCTATGTGACACCCATCAGGGCTGGATGGCAGCAACCATCTTCATCATCACTGGGATGACTCCACTTGTCCTTGCAGCAGTGGCAGTGGGCCTCTTGTTCTGCATTTCTGCAATCATCCTGCAAAATACAGTGTGCTCCAGAGCCAAGGGGAAAAAATGTGTGAACACATTCACTATGGTGTTTTTCCTTGGACCAGGCTTCACAAGCTCAAAAAGAGATGGATTTATGGTTCCTGAATTGTTAAGGCTCCCTCTGTTGAGCTCAAAGCCAACAAACAGAGAAAAATATGTTGTATAATACAAAGAAGATGGAACATCAGCTTTCCAGAGTTGGATGTATCGTGCACTTGGAGCTATTTCCAGCTATTTCCAGACCCTGTAGCACTGCAAATGCAGAGGAACTAGGCCCAAAGCCCTCTGTTCTCTGTTGCACTTGTCAACCCGGTACAGTTGATACTTTGGTCTCTTCAGAAGCTGTCAGCTTTCTTTTCTGAACTACCCGCTTCCACCTTTCTCCGCTTTTACTGCAGCTCAACAAGTTTCTTTGTGTTTCCTGACTGCCATGTCTGCTCATTTTTCATCATCTATTTAGATGTTAAACGTTTTATGGTAGGAAGCATCTGTTTGCTGCGAAGAATAGCTAATGAAACAGGCATCCCATCACGAACAGACATATGATTTTTCTTCACTGTTAATTAGAAAGATGAAACCTTGCTTTTCTTCTATATATATTTTTAATAGAAAATGTGTTGCTGGCTTTTATTTTGGTTTGTGTTGCTTTTGTGTTTAATTTTAAAGATCTCTAATGAGAAAAACAGCACACCTTTGCAGAATGGCAGTTAGAAAAGTCTCTAGAAAAGAAGCTTCTTTACCTTCTTCAAAAGCACGTTTACATTCTTCCACCACTGGATATTATGTATGTAATATTCAGCAGATGACAGGAAACCAAGATCAACACCTAAAACTGAACTGCTTTGTGAACCCTTCCTCTTGCCTAAATGTCTTTGCATCATGTCTTAGAATAAAGAAGGCCTGATGACTGGCCTTTATAACTGAATAATTTTCAGTTATAAAGAGGCACTATATTCCTGAGGAAGCCAGGGCTTCTTTTCAGAGCAAAGTAACTAGTAATGGGCAATAGGACAGATACCTGAATAGAAAGTAGCTAGAAGAATAGTAGCAAGAAGAAAAAAAAAGAAAGGAAAATAGGAAATATGGGGGGGAGGAGGGGAGAGGAAATATGTATTCTGGTCCAAACAGCATGTCCCTGCAAATTTACACAGTCTAGCTGATTCACTAGAATTAGATTAACACAACATTGCTCATTTCCAAGTGAAAAGTCTGCGTGCAGAAAATGCTTAATGACAATACTAAGAGGAAACTTGCTGAAGCAGTTAGACACAGATGGCCAGAATAAAGTACTGAAACGCCACAGGAGTCAAGTTGTACTGGGGCTGGGATGAGATTTCCCTGTGCACTGATCTGCTCTGTAGAGGACAAAGAATGACTGTGTCTACTCTGGAGGGAAAAAAAAGGAAATGTTAGAACAGCTACGTGCAGCAGATTTAGGGATGGAGATGTGCCAGAAGAAGTTTCAAAATTTGTTTCTCTTGCCAATAATGAGTAAGCAGATTGAACATTTTAACATATAGATAGCATTCTACATGTAGGTAAAAGAAGAATTTTTAAAAAAACCCTTTATCCCTGTATCAAAGACCCTGGGGACAAGGAACATATCAATATGCTATCAGGTATTGCAGGATTTATACTGCCAAACCTTTGGACATTCTTTGCAAATTAATAGCATGTCTCTGTCAAGATGCAAAGATTTCTTTTGCTCTCACTTGATATGAGCAGGATTTAGGGATTGCTTTAAAATAATGAATATTGTGAAGGAAGGGTGGGGTTAAGCATTAGAGAAATGAAAATCATTTTCTTGGCTTTACTGCAAAAAAAAATTGGATTACATTGAGGCAAGTCATTCAGTTTCAGTAGATTGGTTCTTTATGTACTTAATACTGAGATAAGAATAATACTGCCTTCTCCCTTCTGCTTTTTTGGTGGCTTGTATATTTCCCTCCCTTTAAGACTGCATTTTCTGCTATACTGGCTTCTCCTAGAATAAAAGATCCTACAACTAAACTGAAGACTTTAAGAATCATAATTCTAATGAGGCATTTTTGTAAATCTATCATTTGCTAGTAGATTAATTGAACAGCAAGAGAAAAATAGCTCACTGTTGAGCACAATTACAACACACAGGGACTCATTTTTAACATTTTCATATGAGCACTGCTAATTCCATACAGAACTATCTGCAATATCATTAAATAATTCCCTGAATGTAGGTGTTACATGTTGAGCCTTACAGCAGGATAGAATGAGGCATTGTAAGTGATTAAAGCAAAAATGGTTTTGGATCATACACATTCATACCAAAGATTTAAATAGCTGCTTGAAATCAAGGTTTCCCTGACATAAATCTTGAATACAAGGTACAATTACTGCCACTTCATATTACCGGTATCACCCTTTAATGCCATTTTAGGATATTGGATGCCATTTTTCAACTGTGATCAGCGAAATAAGGCCTGAGGCAGACAGAGAAGGAGCAGCACATTTACTTCCAAATGGAGAAGTAGGGACAAGACAAAGTGTTTGAGCAGCACTTTCCAAATAGCAGACTGTTACACCTGCCATCAGCACATTTTCCAATGTGTTCCTGAGCAAGGGAAGACAGTACATTGTCCAAATTACTTACACACTTCATGACACAAGCACCTTAATTAAGACATTTTTAAATGAGTGACATGTCAGTGTTTAACCTTATTTACTAGAGAGAGAGGAAACTACTTTGGTCCCATACAGGTAGACATCAAGATCCAAGTGACATTTTAGAAGTTTCAAATGAGACAAATTTTCTGAAGCTTTCTTGTCAGTTTTGTTGAGAAGTTATTCAGAAATAGTTTAAAGTGTTACTCAAAATCCTATGAAAGCCACTACTTCACTACACTTAAAAGACTTTTCCTCCCAACACTCAATTAAAACCTATATTCACATACCTTTTCTGAGTGCTGCAGATTAATGATATTTCATCACAGGAACTTTCCTAAGTTCTACAGACCCACAGATTTCAATCAGACACAGTTAAAATGAAACATGGTATTAAATTCATAGTCCATGCTTGATTGGATTTTGCAGTTTCACAACTGTCTTATCATGCTGAGCTTTCCAGTGATAGACCATAGAATATGCTGGGGACAGTCAGCTTTGTAATCAAACATCCAGACACCCAATCTCAGACATTGACAATATGATCCATGCCTTTATGATCCATCATTTAGGTCTCATTCAAATCCTAGAAAAGTTCATAATCAGTCTCTTGTCAGTACTGGTATGCACTCACTAGCTGAAGTCTCTGTCAGCATTACTGAGGTCAAGTTCTTAACAAAAGTAACATATAAAAGTAGCATTTAAGGAGATTTAAAGATGGATGTATCTAAATTATAGATCTATGTATTTCATATTGAATTGGAAGAAGAGGAAAGTTCTGAGAAATTAACAGAATAAGCAAACACCAAATAAGGTTTTCATTAATGTAAAAATAATCATCTCTGTTAACAGGTTTGTCCTTCAGGATACTACTCTACAACAGTGCCCACTTTCTCCCAAATTCAGCGCTCTGCTTGGCTACCAGCAGATCCTCCCATACCCAGGGCTCTTCACCTTCTTTGCAAATATAGCTTCAACAAGCTTCATGTGGGCACTGCTTATGTCCTTTGCTTTTCATTCCTCTTTGGTTACTTAAATACATGATCTCCCTATATGAAAACAACCTATAAAATCTATGCCTAATATTGGGCATGTTGACAACATGAAGAATTTATGTGAATGGGCATGTAAAAGCCAGGGACAGAACAAGACAGAAGTATATGTAATTAATATGTTTTAAAGGTGATGATAACTGGAGAACTTTAACTAAGTCAAAAGGTACCAGTTTTTCAGATGCAGAGAAATAACTGGATAGTAACTATTACAATTAGACAAGCATATATAATCATTGATCCTGAACACATATTAATGCAAAATATATGCACATTTGTAATGATTAATACTGCAGTTTTCTTGCTCCTCAAGCTGGCTCAAGTGATTTTACTACACTACAAGTTCTAAGAAAAAAATTAAATCATAATTAACACCAAATAATCTCTACTGAAATGCCAAGGTTGCCAAAACTGCAATAATCTCTACTGAAATGCCAAGGTTGCCAAAACTGCTCACCACAGCTGCTGCAGCCACCAAGTCCTTCCCAGAGCTGCTAACAGAGATAACAGAGATTCTGCCTAATGCATGACCTGCACACCAAGAACAGCCAGTCAAGAAAACCCAGTGGCCATCTCTCTGGTAAAGCAGAGGGAGGCCAGGGCTGCTGATACCATCCCAGGCAGCAGTGTTTGGCTGTGACAGCAACTGAGCTGCAGAGGAAAGTTCTTCCCACGTATATTCTGAAACAGGATCTATGGAGTAGGCCTGGCATCCACCAACTGCTCTCTGATGAAGAGCAAAGCCAGGTGCCAGAGACAGAAAGTTATATTGCCTGAAATAACTGTTAGAAAATTCAGCTGCATTAGTCCCTCTCAATGCTTCATTCAGTAAAGGTGCTGGATCCTCCCTTGCATACAAACATCCTGTAACTGATTTGGAACAAAAACTTACTAGGGCACAGATTTTTTTTATTATAAGGCCCTTATTCTAAGTCCAAACCATTAGGTATAGCCCATGAAAATAACTTTGGGAACTGCTGCTCAGAATTAAAAATCCATTCATTAAAAACATCTTGTTTCCTATGTCAAAGCACTTCCCAAACATAATTATAGACAGTTCATTGTGCTGTGACTGCAGGCAATTGAATTTTAGAAGTAAATTGATCCAAGACCTTTTCTGGTCATGGATCACTGAATCCAGAATCATGAAATCCAATAAAGAAAATGCTATATACCAGTGAATGTGACTATACCACATAATAACAATAAAGACCACACCACTTTCTCTGCTATTCATAAAACCTTCCTTTAAATAGTTCCATATCTCAAGATAGCATCAAGCAACTTGTTTCATAATATCTTAATCAGAACACTTTCAGTTTCCATTTTTTCTGTGATCCAGATTTTTCTACTGAAAAAAAATAGAGTGATAATTTAAGTACAGATCAGGTTAGCTTCTTTTGAACCTGTTTTTGAGATTTCCTCCCTTCTACATAATGTACATAGCTTATTTACAGCCAGGTACTCTCAGACATAGAGGCTAAAAATATCTTGAAGACATATTCACCAATATGTGGCAAATTGAACAGCTTAAGACATACTCTCTGAACAGACTGAGAGAGCTGTGGTTTGAGCATGAAAACTGAAGTTATTCTCCTACTGAAATTGTAGCATTCAAAATAGATATCTTGTAGTAAGACCTACCAACCCTGTTTAGATATAACAGAATAACTGAGGGTTTTTATAAATCATCACAATCAACCAACAAATAACAGACATTTTTTTCTGAGCCATGGTAATTCACAAGAGCTAACATTTGGACATTTATTTAAGTAGATGCAGAAGACAGAAATTTCTTTGAAGCAGTTCTACTTTGTTTGTACTTGCATTCAGTTGGTCAATAAGATTGAATAAGATTATTATTAATAAATCGCTGTTCTCTGTTGGCTGGCTCCTGACAAGCTTGTATTGTTCAGTGTTGCTGTTGTCCAGGTTCCCATATTGTCATTATTATTTTGCCCTTCTACAATCTTTTTTTTTTTTTTCCTGGATACCCTGGGAAATGTCTGGATTCTGGATGATTAAAGTTAATGGGAGCTTTGCCATCAGCTTCACTAAATATGGGATAATACTCTGTGCCAAATTCCATAAACCTTCTAGTAAGCCACAACACCTGTTTTCCTTCTCCTCCCATGCCCCGTTTCTCTTCATTGCACATTTTTTCTCTGCTCTGACACTTATTAATCCATGCACTCTATCCAATCAATCACATTCATCTTTCTTCACCAGTTATGTTGTTGTAGCTCCGTGGCTGAAATTACTAGGGCAGTGTGAACTCACTTATAAAAGTGCTACTTTTCATATTGCCAAAATAATGTCAGCATATCACAGAACACCAGTCTAAAATGGTATGCAATACCTTTTCATGGATCTTGATCTGATTTTAATTTAACTTTCAGTCCCATTTGGAAAATCACCACCCTATACAATTATTTCTAAAATGTTCTTACACCCAAGTGTTAAATGTTTGCAATTGTTCAGCGTGTGGCATTCCAGTCTCCCCTTCCTAGCAAATGTAATGAACATACTTTATTATCTCTGCCAAAATGTTTCAACATTTAAACTTTAGCAGTTCTTCATTCTTTGTGTTAAAACCCTTCCTGGAATTTTTAGTTTAACTCCTCTTGAGCTTAATTAAAGACACATCCTCTAAAAACATCTATTGAGACAAGCAGAACAAGTGGAACCGTCTGAGGAAAGGACAGAGCCTCAGCTTTGGAATAATAGTGACTAAGCAGAGCAGAAGCAAAGACAATCATTTGGGAACGATCACTTGGGTCA
>JAYDZK010000202.1:32971643-33038081 GCA_034509185.1 Euphonia xanthogaster | reverse complement strand
AGAGAGAGGGGATTGTTCTGGGGGGGGGGGAATACTAGAAGAATTAATTGGGAGATAGAAAATGAAAACCTGAAAAACAAAGTTGAGAAGCTGTTTGGGATATGAACTGATATTTGACATGGTGGATTCTTGAGGACCTTGTGGGATTACTGATGGTTGCCTTCTGTTACTGCAGCTCTTCACACATAGACACCACAAATACTGAAGAAAACCACCTGGAATGTCCCACTAATCTTTCATTGACTGAAAACAACATCAAGAATTTCACGAAGTATTTAATTATGATTTCACAACAAAACTAGCTGCAAAGGGGATGAATTGAATCTAAATTTAGATTAAAAGGTCAACATGTTAGAATTGCAATATTAAATTTTCTGTTGGCATTCAAAAGCTGCAACACAATTTCCCTGTTTGATTATTTATGATAGCAGTGCTACAAAAGAATCAATTAGAATTTCTGCTATGAGCTCAGGAGAGCAGGTGTCCCTTAAATTCTATTTAAATAGTATATGATACAAATAGTAACAACTGAAAGAAAAAAAAAAAACAAAACAAAATCTACCCCAAACAAAAAAAAACCACAAAACAGTTGAGATAAAGCTTCTCACTATAGTACAAAGCCTTACTGAATATTCAGCACTGGTTCTAGATGAATGAGACAATCACCTAAATATATGAAAAGCTAAAGTACAGTACAGTATATGTTAAATCAAATACTATCACAGGTTTATCCACACCTGGGCTAAATCCAGAGAGGCACAGCAAAGTCTGAGATGGAGGTGAACCTGATACATACATGCAACAGAGCTTCCTTATGTCCCAGAAATATTACCAAGCTATTACCCAGACTTTTGCTCATCGGACAAAAAAAGAGGAAATGAGAAGGGAACATCTGCAGTGTCTAAAGTATTCTAAAGGGAATATACGGGAAGGACATTTCAAAGCTATTTGAGCTCGGGTCAAACCAGGATAGGAGATGCAAAACCTAACAAAGGTCAGACTACATACTAACAGAGTTTACATTCTGAAATTATTATTAAGCTCTGTGGTAACTAAATACACTTTTCTGAAAATTATTAAACAAATGAGAGCAAGCAAGACACTAATTCAGTGGTCCTTTACTGATCTAAATTGGTCCTGTGTTTTAGCCCTTGTAAGAAAATTTGCTCACTGTAAAAGAGTTAAGGTAAAGCTATTACTTTGAAAGAGTTCCTAATACCTACCTGAAAACACTTTTCGTTGAATTTGGGGGTGACCTCTTTATGCAGGTATTATATTGCCATCTAGTGTATGCAGTATATATTGTAATTCTGTTTCCCGGGGTTTACACCATCTGACAAATCCGAATTTTCCCCTTAGCTGGCTTTCCCCAATGCATTTATTCTTGAAGCAGAACAGATTTCCTCCAGGCTACTCAATCCCAAGAAACCTGCGACTGGTGCCAATGAGAGATCCAGCACCATTAAAAAAGCACTATTCCAGAAGCAGCCACTTGCTGAATCTCAGTGTCGTTGACAGGTTCACCCACTGAAAGTTTTAGGAATTCAAACTGTGCTCATGCAGCAACAGGTGTTCTGGATTCAATGGTCCTTCCCTGGAGGGGATGTGAGTTCTCATCCCTGACAGCAGCACAACTACCCCGCTCTGGAGCGATACTGGGTGGAGGAGAGGGGAGCAATCCCAGTCTTTCTGATGCCACTTTCAGTAACCAATTAAACTCTTACCAAGACAAGGACAGTGGCTAAACTGCACTGCCAAGTCCTGGGATGGCAGGGAGGCAGAGTCCACCTTGTGCAGGCAAAGGACTGCTCCACACCACAGCTGCAGGGTGTTCCTACCAAGCCGTGAGTCACTGCCCCAGGTAGGCACATGGCAGATTCCCAATCCTGTTCTAAGAGAGAAAGTTGGGACACTGGTGTTTCCCACAGCTCACCACCCTGTGTGAGCTGTTAGCAGCTACATATGCCCACTCTGAGCACTGTCCTTCTGCATTGCTTGGTAATAGCTGTTGAATTCCCCAGCTGTGACCACTGCTGGAGGCACAGCACACCCAAATTAAGAAAGGGAGGCATTTAGGTACTTGTATAAGTGGAGTTTGGCCATCTCCAAGTCTTGCAACAACTGAGTGCTGAGCAATGCCCCACCACTTTGAACACTCCAGTTTAATAATCTGAGTTTTACACCCAGACCTAGACCTCTGAAGCACATTTCCAGAGTATTTATGGTAAGATTTATCTTTTCTGGAAGAGTTCTTTCAAGACACAAACTGACCCAGGTCCAGAATGCAAAGGTTAACTTATAAGACAGAGAAAGCTACAAAGGAACACATTGCTCTGGCACAGTGCATGAGAAGCCCTGGCCACCAGGTTCTCCAGGAGGCCACTCTATCACTGAGCACCCTCATCTTCCACTCATTCCTGTCTTGGCTACCATATACTGGCCACTGTGCTACCCACTTATATTTGTTATTACTATAATTAATATTCAAAACATATCCTTTATCAAATTCAGTTTTTGTTTGCTATTGACACATGGATATTACCTACACCGTGCTTCAGGATGTGAGCACACATGGAGCCCATAAGCAGCTGGCCTAAGGGGTGAAGGTTGGCAAGCATCCTAATTAATTTCAGTCTAAAAGAGTCAAGTTAGCAAAACCCCACTGTTTAAGCTAACCAATGCCCTTTAAAATGAAACACTACACTGGCTCTGTCAGCAGATTGGTCCCTTCCAGCAGGGAGGGAGGTGAAGGACAATTAGGGCTGATAATGTCCCTTGTTAGTGCAGCTGTTGGGCATTAGGCCATGAGAAAAGGTAGCAAGTGTAAATAGACTTCCAGGGTGATAATAATTCCTTTTTTTTTTTTTTTCTAAATATGTTGAACACTAATTCAGCAAGATACTGATACAGTACAATCACCAACTGTGTAAATATTTCCATTCTCTTCAATAGGACAGCAACTCAGCTAAGTCTTTAATATTAAAATCTGTAATAACCTGTAGATACAGAAGTACTGAAATATTCTAATGCACCTCTTCCATTGGTGGACTGTTTTCCTCATTCTGCCACCATCCTTAAACTTATTTCAGCCCTAAATTCACAACTTGTCACAGGCAGGCACAGCACCATCCAAGTTAGTCCAGACATATCCTTAGCCTTTGGGCTTGTAGTTAGTAAAAGCTGCCATTGCTGTAACTGGAGATTAGCTCCTCACCCATTTACCAGAAATAAAATCACTTACAAATTATTACCTTAATTATCACTTACCTGATCCCCAGCTTACTACCTAATGAATTAATAAAATAAACAGAGATTTTTTTTCAGAGAGCAAGATGTAAAAAGAAGGCAATTCTATTTCTAACAAGTTGTAATACCTGCTTTAATTTTCAAAAAGATAAGTAAATTTTTGTTAACTGAAGGGAAAAAAATTAAACAGATTATATATAAGTGGATGCTTGATAATTTTCTAATAACTTTTAATGGGTTGGGTGTGGCTTTTTATCCAAACTGGAAATAGCATGCTGCTTAAAATTCGGAGAGAAAGAACACCTCTTGATAGAAGACACAGAGGATAACACAGAGAATTCAATGGCATACAACTAATGAGTCTCCATTTGTTTGCTAGCTCTAGCAAGGCTACTCAGCATTTAAGCTAGCAGCCAGCCTCTCATTTACACTCTGCTGGCAGGGGAAAAATGTTATTCCAAGCAAGTAGAGGAGAATCAAGATGTTTCTAAAGACAGTGTTCTACTAATCCCTAAGAACAGAGAATGAAGCTTGTGCTAAGAGCCCCTCTGTGTGTCAGTTTGATGTCAAACATCAGTAGGCTGAAGTCAACCAACAGGTTTATCAAGCTGTTCACACTACAACTTTGAAAGAAACTGTTTGCTGATCATATGGCCATACACCAATTTTCACAGTAAAAGTATACAGAAATATATTATTTCTATCCATCTATGGTTCTGTTTCCCAAAGCCAATAACCTGCCACTGAGCATTCACCACAGTGGATGGCAAACTCTACCACTGAATTTAGCTGTGGGTGGTGTATGCTCTCATCTGGAAGACAATTTTACATCCTTGACCTAAAAAGTTTCTGCAGTATTTTTCATGGCTACTATAAAACTTATTTATTAATAAATAAAGCAGTAAAATATTTGAGGCAAAATTTTAATATAGAGCAGAAAATTTAATGGAATTTCCTATGGCAGCTGTGAGGGTTTTACTTACAGAAGGGGCAGCCATCTCAAATCTAATAACCAGATGTATCCAGAACTCAGTGTTTCCAAATGTTTCAGGTATGTGAGGTTTCAGAACATGACACATTGTTCCAAAAATGCACAGAGGAGAGGAAATGGGTAATTGGGAGGGAAATGTGCAGTGGTAGCACGTGCCAATCTGTCCTTGCGCAACATGGGAAAGCTGGAAAGAGGATCTTTGTGGTGGAAAGAAAAGGGACACAAGGTCATTTTCTACTCCCAAGGATGACATTTATAATCCAGAGCGATTCCACTGAATTCATGAGTTTTGAAACCAGAGTGGAAAATGGACTCTGGCAGTTAGGTCTTTTTAATCACAACGGGAGGTAGACAGTCAGTTCAGCAGATATTTAGTCTCTCCTCCTCTCTAAGGAGACCTAGGATAAGGGTCAAACAGGTGCTTAAATACCTGAATTTGATGACTTGTAAGACATTAGATTAGGGTGATGCAGAGGGTAATCATCTCATCCAGTTGTATTTTTATCTCTCTAGCACAGGATGCTGCCCAGCAGGAAGACTGGTTTGAGACATATTTCTCCCTTGACAGAATTTCAAGGTGGAAACATAATGGCATAGATATCCAGATTCTCTTTAATTTTGTTCATCAAGTAATAATTAAAAGGTATTTAGGGATTTGCACAGTTCTTAATTTTATGATTAGATATTCCACATACATATAATCCAAGTTCCAAGGGGTTTTGTAGCTTTTGTTCATTTGCTTTTTAGTTTTTTAAAGCAAGGTTTTCAAACATTAAAGACTTGGGGGGAAAAAAAGAAGCTGTAACTGGAAGTGATTGCACAACTTGATTTTTATCTTTTGGCTATTTTGATCAGCAGCTTTCTAAAGGGAAAACATTCTTTGGAAAAGTATGATGTGAAAATAATTGAGATGCATTCCTTGAACCTGAACACCGATGAGAGCTGAAAGATTGTACGGATAGGGCCTGTCATCTGCACACAGCTATTATTTCCCATTGTGTCTCTTCACTTTGCCTCTCCGTAACCTCATTGTAAAAAAATCATTATGGGCATATACATTCCACAGAGGTAGAAATTATACTGTTGGTATAAGCAATATTAATATGAACTATTGCTTCAAAATATTCCAGCAAGTTCCTGCCTGGCTGCACAGAACGTAGATTCACAGCTGGTACATATGGGAACATCTCTGCTACCATCCCCACAGCAGTGCTACTGGTGGCCATTGTGGACCTTCAGCCTAATCTCAGTATCCCAAAGCTTCAATGCATAATCAAGTTTCAAGGTTTCAACATCATTTCTAGAAGAAATATCTGGAAGACTTAAAATGAAAATATATGCTTGAGATTGGCAGAATCTAAATAACATAAGTTGTGACTCTGATGTTAGAGGAAACATTGCTAAGGAGTTGCAGTTACTTACTTGATGACAGAGAAGTGTAAAGAAGAGTAAATTAAGCAGAATCCCCTTTTTAAGCTTCCCCTCCTCCCCACTGATTAACTAGTCAGGTGTGAAAATCCATAGTACAGCTGTGCCCAGAGAGGGGACACAAAGTTATGTGGCTTAAAATACAAAGCGTGGTGTGACTTTGTTATTTTCCTTCACTGTACATTCAGTGTCTCCAAAAACACGCAGCCTTCCAGTTCTCAGCTCCAGCTGTAGGCAAGAAAGAGTTTTTCCATTGAACGTGCTCCTGGATGTTTGTGTTCTTAGCTGCTCGCCTACAGTTAATTAAGCTTATCCTGATATTTTCTCCCATTACCAAGCATGGTTTTGATTCTAAGATTAAGACTATCCCGGTCATAATCCAAGACTATAAAACAATAAAGAAGCAGTTCCAACTATTTGGAAGAGTAAGTTTATTAAGTATTGAAACTGTTGTGGTGGGGATTAGGGTAGGTCAAGCAAAGCCATTTCATGGGTCATCCTCTCTTGGAGGAAAAATATGCCCTGAAAGGCAAAATGAGAAATTGAATAAAACCATGAGAATCAACTACAATTGACTGTAATATGCCAAGAAAAGTGCTGGGCCTTGCACCCTTTTAGAAGGCTTTGTTTTCCTTTTGTGAGTGTTTTTTCATGGTTTCCACAGTATCCACCTAAGCAGCCATTTGTCTAAAAGAAATTGTAAGTTGTCATGGAATAGTTTGGTCTAATATAAGAGACTTAACAATATGAGGAACTGAACTACATTCTATGATCACACCTTTCTAGCCCCGTCTTCAAGAAGGATAATTCCTGAGTGAAAATCTGGTAGAACATGGACTCATTGCCTTCAACAATTTCTATCTAAAAGCCCAGAATAATGATGTTGTTCAACAGAAATTATAAAGCTGTGCATGCTCTGTGACTCTATGACTTTCTATTACTACCAGCAGCTAAGTTTCACCTTTTAGGTAATAGATATCATCATATGATAACCTCTTTCACATTTACTGACCTGGGAACCAGCACCTTTTGCAGTGCACAGGTCTTATAAGTATTTTAGCATCCATCTTGGGGGGTCTTAGAGTGAAAAAATGAGGGTGTGGAGAAAGAAAAATTAGAAAATACTGAAATGGGGAAGAAAAAATGTATGGCTTTGACATCTCATCTCTCCCTAAAGTTGTATTTCTCAGGAATGCAGACTTGCAATACAAAATATTTTCTTAGATATTATAGGAGTGAAGCTGCTAACATTAAAAATATCATGCAAGCAAGCCGGTCTTTAATTAGTAAATTCTAGAAATAGTATGATTCCAAGAAAAACAAGAAACATGTAAGACTGAAGGAGGAGAGAAAGCCCTTCAGAGCATTTTAATTGATATTGATCTGAATATCAAACACATTTCTGTAACACTTCAGCAGGTTCTGTTGTGTTTGAAAATTCAGCTCAGAATCAAAGCTAAAAAAATCTCACTCAGCTTCATTCAGATCACAGACATTAAGGGAAGTAACTCAAAAGCAAGCAGGGAAAATCAGTACCCAGATATTTTTAACAGCATACAAATACTGCCCACGGAATCCAAGGGTGAATTTTCAGAACTCTGTAATTAGTGAATCCAAAAATGCTCTTAGATTAATGAAGCAGAAGCTCAAGGGGATGTGTGATTATCTAAAATCTCAGGAAACAATTAAGCCAGGTGGGACAATCAACTGAAAGGGCGTACCCCATGAAGAATACAGCGGCTCAGCCAAGGAACACAAAAGCATTTAAACAGCTTTTAAAAAGGACAACAGCCTTACTTCAAAAAAAATTATTGTGATGAAAAATCTACTGCACAGCTACATGAGCTATCTCAAAGGTAAATTAGCCTCACTGAGAAAATACTGAACATTAGTTCTGCTTCTAAGTTTGCCTAGTTCCAGCTGCCAACTATTTGATCTTGTTCAGGCTTTATTTGCTAGACTGTGGTTTCAATTATGCGGCTACATTAATAAAAACTACAAAACTAGTAAAAATGCTTTTAAGTGTAAACATTATACTATAAAATAACAAAAATCTGAATTTTCATTTTTACAGATGAAAGAATCAGGTTGAAGCAAAATAGCTTGTTTTTCAAAATTTTACTCTAAACCTTTCAATAGCTGTTTTTTAAAATTATTTTTCAACCCACAGTTTCCAAAGGCATCTAGGAAGCTTTATCATAAATGAATTATTTTGGTACAGAAATATTAATTGAAATATTTTTCTATTTTTAAAAAATTGTATTTTTGTTTTGAAATTCATAGTGTTTTCTATTTTTATCTTGGCTCCAATTTTCTTAAATTTTAAATAAGGGGTTTGAGATTAATTACTTTGGAAACAGTCTGTGAATACATCTCCATATTTAAGTGCTTTGTTGAAAAGAAATCTCACTGAATAAAAATTTCATTCTTCTGTGCCACTTGTTCAAATCTATTATATATAATTATATATACTTATATATAAATAATAATAATATAATTATTATTTTTTTCATTTGAACTTTGTTTTCCTGGCAACTATTTATCTGAGAATTCTTAACATAATGTGCCAGCAACTTATGTAAACCCACAACCAATATAACTGCATATTTTTCATGTTAATTTGAATTTATCTTGGCATCCTATAATACCATCCAGTGCATTGGCAAACAAATATTGAATGACTTAACTTGGGATGTCCTCCAAATTTTGTTTCTTTTCAGTGGAAATTCCCTGCAAGCTATGTCTAACTTTTCAGACATTACAAAAATGATCAGAAGATTTTGCAGATGTTTAACATCTTGCATGTTACCGCATATGTTAACAAGCATCTGATGTTGAGTCCTGTCAGACATACGCGGAAATAGAAAGCTGAAGACAGAATCTATATTTATCTGGAAGGGCATTTATCATGTCCTGGTATAACAAGAAGTTTCTTTTCATTTAGTCTTTCAGTTTCCAGAAGAAGCCTTAAGAGAGAAGTCCCTTTAGAGGTTTCTTTTGCAAAAGCCCTGCTAAAACAGCTGGTAAGATTTTTAGGTCAAAATGCAATAAAAGATTCAGCTCTACATCTACAAAGTCTTCAGCACAGAGCATGATGGGCACCTGGTGCCTCAGAGGCAATGCAGGACAGCCACACAGTTTGACACAGCCATAGCTACAGCAGAGCTGTATGATATGCATTTTAAAACATTCCTGTAAGCACTAGCTGGATCCCAGGCTTGCACAACCCCTTTTGGAGGTGTCTGCCTGGCTCTCCCCAGTCAGGGGCACCTTCTTTGCCCTCTGGGGGCACCCAGCCCCCTAACACAAGGGTCAGCCTGGGGTTCACTTTCCTGACATAGGAGCCTAATTGAGACACAATTCATAAAACAAAGAGCCTGCATCCCCTTTATAGCAAACAGAGTAGGTGCCTTTAAGGATTTCTGGGCATCTAAATGACTAAAATAGCCTGGGGAAGCTGACGTACATTCCTGCCCTGCTCCCTTGCTCCCACACACACTTATGTATGTACGCACACAGTGAATCCAAAAGATAAACTTTGCAGTGCTGCTTTTCTTTGCAGTAAGACCTCTCTGCGTCCTAAGTTTTTATGCATTAAATGCGTGCAAATATGGACCTCCAAAACTTTTATTTATGTCTATTGAAACCTAGTAGCACTGGGACTGGAGTGAATGCCTTCCTTTCCCACACATTAATAATAAATGCTGAGCAGCACAAGCCAGTCAGTTGTTTTCCAGTGTACTCCTGCTCCCAAAGCTGCTTCTGTATTTCATCCAAAACTTCTTTAAACTGAAAAGCATTCCCTCCCCCACAGGAAACAAAGCAGATATGCTGATATATGCATATACAGGGATAAATAAGAGTAACATGATAAACCTTCAAATATATTACCTGAAACGGAAGGGGAAAGTAGGTGGTATGACATTTGCTGATATTCCTTTACAGATTTGAGTTTCTTCGGTCACTTCTCAGAAACCATGCCTTGACCATGTCTAACCTATGGAATCCAGGAACAACTCCCACCTTCCAAGTCTTAATGTGTGCCTCCCACATTCTGGTGTGGAGTCACAGGCACAGGCCAGCTCATCCCAGTGCAGCAGCTGTGTTCTGCTGAAGGAAACCCAAGCACACAGGCCAAAAGCAAGCTCCTGGTGGGGTCCCTGCTCTGGACACCTGAAGATTCACGATGCCAGGCCATGCCAGGGCACCTGACTGAACAGGACACTGCAGCACCCCAACAAATTCACAGTTGTGCCAATTACGGTGTGGACAGTAGACAGGAAGCTCTGAACACTTCACCCCTGGAAGTGTTCAAAGCCAGGCTGGATGTGGCTTGGAGCAACCTGGTCTAGTGGAAGGTTCCCTCCCCATTGCAGAGAGGTTGGAATTACACAATCTTTGAGGTCCTTCCAACACAAACCATTGTGTGATTCTGTAATTCTAAGTGCAAACTTGGGCTCTTTGTAGACCCCAGAAAGCCCTGTAATCCACTCCTGATGGGTCTTGGAACAAGTGATCCTTGAGCTTCTCAGGCTGGGCTAGTTTTTGACACACCCTGCGAGGGAACTGGAAGCAGCCAAGAAAAGCCACATGAGCAGATATTTAGTGAGCTGAAGGGAGGGAAGTCAGACTGTAATTTTGTACTGTTCTTGGCAGCCAACTTCTCTCTTGAGTGTTGTCCATAGTTTCTGCAATGTGTTTAATTTACCTTTTGTGCAAGGGGTGCTGGAACACGGGGGAAGGATGTTGTTTCTACACCCTTGGATACCAGCACGTGCACCACAGCACACTGCAGAGCTGATGCTCTGCTAAGCTCATGAACTGCAATCTCCCATTGCAGCATGGTCTTGCAACAGTGTGGACCCCTCTTTTGCTGCCATGTTACTGTCAGGTGAGATGTTCATCAAGCTCTGTATTTTGTCTTTAAATTAAGGCCCTGATCACATTCTTGGTGGGTGAATGCAACAAAAATGGCACCCAGATTTACCTTACCTTTCACTGAGCAGCAGTTCAAAGGCTTAAGTAAGCTGTAGGTTGCAACTGGTCCAGCTTACCTCCATGATTTCTACCTTGTGTCTTGCAATGAAACTTAAATTCCATAACCAACTCTGCTCATTGTGAAAGCAGACTTAATTTCTTGTTTATTATTTTGCATCTTTCTCCCAGAAAAGATGAAAACAACTACTGCTCATGCAGAATGAGCAGCCCTGACAGCAGATAGTTCTGACTACTCAGATTCCAGGCTTAAAGGTCTTGTAATAACAGGAACCTTTCCAGAGTAGCTTTACCTTAACACTGAAGACATGGCCATACTGCACTCCTAGAATCCCACAGCCACATAACCCTATCCAGCCTTTACTAAAGAATAATTAGTAAAAAGGCCTGTAAAATCCACTTATTTCTCAACACCAGACTGCTTCCAATGCATTTCCAGATGTCGAATTCCCTCTACATTCCCAATGCAGGAGCCAAATTCTTCAGCTTCTCTCTTTGACAATTTCCACTGTGCACAGGGATGTGTGATTACAAAAATCTGTAGTGGCTTAACTGAATATGAAAGGAGAACCAAGATAAAATAACATGGCTTATTAACCATTAATTCAGGGAAAATGTAGCACTGTGATAAATGATGCCTAATCATGGATGTGTTTAAGTCATTGCTGAAACAGAGTGCCTGTGGCAGAGAGGTAAAATAAGGAGGGATGAAGACAGATCAGCATTGTGAGGCCATTTAACTCCATTAATATACTCCCATTATCACAGTTAATAAAATCAAATGGCAATTGTTTCTAAATATCCCATTTTTATACTGCTGATTCCAGTATTTGCTATACTGCTGATAGCCTTGGTCTCTGGATGTGTAGGATTCTTCACATTCATCAACTTCTCTGTTGTCACCCACTTCTCTCCCTGAAGCAGGCTTTAGGAACAAAAACTTGAAGCAAGTTGACTTGGAACCTTCAAAGCTAAGACACAAACAAACCCACTGTTTTGGGGTTTTTTAATGCCATGGATTTCAGAAAATCTCCTGAGTGTTTTTGTTTTCTGGGTTTAATTATCTAAGTCAGAAATAATGGAAGAGAGGCTGTGTCAATGGCCAAACCAATGAGCCAGTATAACAAGCAGTAAATTATTCATAACAGACACAGCTCTACACAAACAGAAACATACACAGGGAACAAAATACTTGCAAGGAGATGATCAGAACAAGTATTTTGCAAGATTCAGGAAGGTAGAAAGCAATCACTGCAGCGCTATTTCTCAGTCCTGCATTTCCAGAGCAAACCACAAGCAGGAAAGAAGGCACTCCTCCAGCAGAGCAGGTTTACTGGGAAGCTCTAGAGAGCTGCTCTATTCAGAGAGGCCATCATTAAACTGCTGCTATTCTACAGCCTCCACAAACATGAGTGAAACTAAACAAAGACATGGGAGAAAATCAGCTCATTGGAATGGCACCTTTAACTTTAAATTCCAGCTCCTCCTAGCCTATCTTCTCTAAAACCTCTTCCTTTCATGGCCTAGTTATCAAGTGTTCCTAAGACACCTGTTATAGCTGTTGAAAAAAAAACCTCAGAAAAATTTGGTAGCAATTCTTTCTAACCTACCATCTCAGTTTTAATTTACACTTTAATTATGTCATTAAAGCTCAGGACTAGCCAAGGCTGTATGTGAATTCACATATATGGATGTGAACACCACAACCTAGCTGGCAAACACAATTCAGATGCAATGATTTCATTTGACTGACTTCTATTTTTCTATAATCCTGACCCCTGCAGTTATAAGGAATGCGTAGTACCACAGATTTGCAAACACACTGCACAATGTGCTTTCTAAACCTAAGGATCAATAGGGAAAAAGATTTGTAAATACTGTAAGACACACACAGAAGTGTATGCCCTGTCCCCCCCAGCCCTGCATGGAGGCAGAGCATCTCATTAATGTCCCTTACTTGATTTGAAAGCCTCCATGGGACAAGTGCTCAGAAAGATGTATACTCCAAAAGGAGGATGGTCTGGCACAAAGCTAAGGGGCTGTGGATGGCTCTCAGTGGGATACCAGCACTAATCCTGGTCTCCTTTCTCTGTTCAAATAGCAAATTAACTGGTACACACATCCACTGAGGATGTTTATGGCATACTCTGCAGACATGCACAGCCAAAGAGGTCACATCTTGAACCTGCAAATTACTCACACATTTTACATTTTAAATAAAACTGTAGATTTATTGTACAATAGTACAGCATGTGCCTTTTTAACCAAAAGCTCAGCATCACATAACACTTTAATCTTCCATTAAACATACACAGTCCTACAACACAGCTCAGCTCAGCAAGCTACATAATGAATTAATTTATTGAGAGTCCTGGCTACGCTGTTCTTAAAGATGTTTACCTATAGCAAGAACAGTGGCAGTGGTTCTGGTGCTGTAACATTTAATCACTTTAACCTTTTCTCAACACAGTAATAGCAAGCAGTCATCTAGAGCACAACAAACAGATCACTTAAGGGACACCACATTTAATTGCAAATGTATGGAACAGTAGACCAGGGGATCTCACACACATCACACAGGCGTGGATTAGAAACCCATTATGAGATCACTTTGATGTAATGTCTGCACTAACTATACCACAGGAAGACTGGATGCATGACAGGCATCATATCATGAAGTGTCATTTGGATTGGTTTGGAAGAGGCAGACCAGGGTGTTCTGTACAAATATACACTTGCCTTATTACATTAGTTTACACTCCTGTAGCCATTTGCCCATGTGACAGCAACATCTTGTTATAATTGAATTTTATACCATTTACTTCAACTTTACCTGGCTCAATTAAAAACAAGATCATTACTTACAGACACAGACTGTATTCTGTGCCACATCTTGACCTTTCAAATTGTCATAGACATCCAAGTTGGTGTAACCAGGCATCCTTTATGCATGCTCTTGTGCACAGCTAGCTACAAGGTGTTATTAAGACACATTCAGATAAGATTCTTTATTTGCCACTGGGGTTTTCCATTGCAATGGAGAATCAAAGCTCATTGCTCTATAATGACTTAGAGTAAGTAAATTTCCTCTGAAATTTGGAGTTAGACATCTACAACCCCAATGAGCTGCAGGTCACATCACAAACTCTTCATCAGAGAGAGAAAGTTTATGCTTTTTTATTGCTGTTCAATTTACCATTGCGTGTCAAACCTTAAGCCTGTTCCTTAAAAGGATCAGGTGCTATTTTTATGAAAGAATTTAAAATTCTCAGAAAACAGTATTTGCAGTAAATTTTTTAATACCCAAAGGAGGTAAATTTGGATCCTGCACCTGAATATGTGATTTTTCACTTACAGCAGGAGTGTGATAGCCCACTCTTGATTGGTTCCGAACGAGCACCAGCTAAAGTCATATGCTAATCAAAACACAGAGAGTGGTATTAAAGAAACAGAGGAAGGAAATCTCTATCAAATATCTGATCTTGAATTAAAATAGACTAGCAATATATGTAAGCTTTCAAACAGACAAGATGCTTAGCTTATCTCAAGTAGCATACCAGGAGTCACTTCCGAAGAATTACACCAAACTTGCACCTACTATGGTCCACGTGTATTCTCTGGCTCTGCAAATTTCACTCATCTTTGCCAAAATACTATAGCATGGTAATTAAAGTTTAAAAAAATCAAAAAGGGACCAAAAATAATTGTTTTAAATCAAAGTTGCTTTTGTATCACCTTCAACATTTTTCTGAAAATTTCACCACACTGAAAAAAATTTCACTTATCTGTCTGGTTTCTAGTTTTAGATAAGACTAGCCAGCAGAAGAAACAGAGCTTGAAACAAATCCATTATTGACTTGCAACACTAAAAATACAATCTCAGTAGATTTCCAGTTCATTGTCTAAACTGTAATATTTTGATAGCCTTCAGTGAAAAGATGAACTCTTAGCTGATTATCTAGACATCATTGATACAAGTAGAGATTGTTGAAAAGGTAATTATTTAATTAAAACAGACTTCACCTGAAATGATTTTTTTCTTGCTGTAAAACAAACACAAGCAGCCTATAAATGAGATGCATTAGATCTTCTTCTTCCACTCAGAACTTCTAATTTGTTTAACAAGTAATGAGAAATAATTAAAAACTGATCTCCAAACATTATCAACTGTTTAAGAAATAAAGCTCTGCTTTTTCCTGATTTCAGTCTATGCCATCTTTTATTAAAGAGTTTACGCAGATTCTTTCTGCTTACTAAAATGAAGTCAGCTTGTGTTTCTTACATATTCAAATAGCTCCAACACCAGAGACATACAAAGTGTTATACTGAATTTTAATCCTTGTAAAACATTATTTCACCACACACTGTTATTATAAATCTTTTCAATAACATCCATTATAGAACTCAGCAAAGAGCACTGTCTACTACTATGCACTGTCAAATATTTCTGGCAGTATTGGTAATCAACTACAGCATATTTATTTTTTAAAATCAAGTGTTAACCTACATATTCTGAACTTGCAAATAATACACAACAGATTTTACTGTCATATAGGCTGCATATTCATTCATTTTTTTCTGATTTTTATAGAAGAGTAAATTTTCTATAACAATATGAAAGAAAATTAATAACTTATTTATCTACCTAGGAGGCTAGTAGTTATTTGTAATCATATTAATCAAAAGATGACTGAAAAATTCAAAGTTAATTATTGTGAAGTGCACAAAATCTAGAATATAGGGAGTTTCCACAGTACATTATACTAAGTCAACATATAATAGATTAAAAGCTGTAAAGCCAAAATCATCATTTAAAAATTTAGTGTTTCTGACATCATCTTCCACCATTCCATCAACTCTTCTTTTTCCTCTTCTTTTCTTTCAGACAATGACTCCAGCTCAAAATCAACCTGATTAAGAGAAACAATCAAAAACATCGGTAAGACTTACAGATAGAGAATTATTAGGCTTTTAAGAGTCATTTATTGAAAGAAGATGCTTAAAACAAACATAGGGCTTAGAAAGGTACCTTCTGGTTCAGGCTGGGTTTACTCCAAAGTGTCTCAAAACTGATTTAAATATGTGCAATACTAGTATATTAATACAGTAACTTATCAAAAAATACACGAGGTGAGCAAAATTTACTAAAGAACCAGACATCTGTCCACTTGTATTTGACTTGACTAAAAATTTCAGAAAGTATGAAATTAAATGAAATTAATTAATTAAATTAAAACTGAATAATAGCCCGCCATATAAATTATATGGCATATTATAAAAAAGTATCCTCAGCATATTGCCAACACAGATCACAGAATATTCTGAGTTGGAAGGGATCCACGCGGGTCATCAAGCCCAACTCTTATGAGCTCCATTCTCTAACCAGCTGAGCTAATCTCAGCTAACACCTAGCACTGCAGACCCCCAGCATATCAAAACATGTATTCAATTTTATGCCATCAAAAAGATCCAGGGAGCTTTTCCTAACACATGGTTCATTAATGTAGATACCATGTGCTAGTTTCACAGAATTCACAGAATGACTAGGTTGGAAGAGACCTTAAAGACCATTGAGTCCAACCCATGCCTTAACACCTCAACTAAACCATGGCACCGAGTGCCACATCCAGTCTTTTCTTCAACATATCCAGGGATGGTGACTCCACCATCTCCCTGGGCAGACCATTCCAGAACTTTATCACCCTCTCTGCAAAAAACTTCTTCCTTTAGTAAATCTTTGCATGTGATTCACACTAGTGAAATAGCACTTATTTTAAATACCTCCACATCTGCTCAGAGAATGAATTAAAAATGCTTCTGAAACCTTATTATCAACCTCACATACTGGATATCTATGCAAAGCAGTGTCCCATTGCTACCCTTCTGCACAGAGATGGCCACTGGTTTTAACCTAAGCAGGTATTCATTTGACAAATTAAATTTTTAAAATGTCTAAATCAAAACCTCAACATCTCTTCCTTTTTGTGTTGTGCTATTAAAAGATATTCCATAATATTCTCATTGGCTATTCAGACATGTACCAATAATATGTTATCTCAATTTTTCCCTTCTCTGTGTCTTTTTATTATAAATAAGAATGCCAAGAGATTAAATGAGTTTACAGTGAGATTGATCTCAGCAGCTGGTGCATCAAGTGCTAGAAGAGTAATTTCCAGACTCTCTAAACTAACATGTCCTGGAATATCCTGAAAAATCACCTCCTCCTTACATGTATACCACAAAGGAAAAAGGGACCTTTTAAATGCATAACAGAGGATAAATGAACATGTGAGCACTTACCACAACAGCAGGGCTGAAGGGTACAGCCACTTTTTTAGTTATTGCTAGATAGCCGGGTGCTGAGGCCGTAACTTTGTAATTTCCAGGCACAAGCAATCTCCAGTAATCACCATCCTTGGCTGTAAAGAAGAAAAGAACCCAAATAAATATGTATAAGACTAATTACACAGCTAAGAAGAAAAGCTCATATGTCAATCTTTAATATTCCTGTCAGTGCTTTCTTTTTGATTGCCTGAAAGGAGTCTTCCTTCTTTCTTCCTTCCTTCTTCCTTCTTTTCTCCTTCAGTAAAAGCTGTGTGTGTGTGTGTGTGTGTATATATATATACAATATTTGCTTTGTTTCAGGTAATAAAAAAAAAAATTAAATTTTGAAGTTGTGCTGAAGCCCCCATGAAAGATTATCCCTGCTGAGGCTGAAGGCTCTCCATCACACTGAAGAAAAGGACATTATGGGACATTACTCCACTTCAGAAGCACCTGCCAGACAATGTAAAGTCCCTGCCAAGTGTCTGAGATTCTGTTTGCAATGTGATATAGATTTTTAAAGTTCCTCAGTATTCTGATAATCCAAGTGTAAATAAATTTTATTCTCATCAAATTTAAATAAGTGTGACTACCTTTCTCATCTTTCAGGAAAAGCTACAAATCATAATTTCCTAGAATATTGCATGTGTATCACCCTTGAAGCATCACTATCTACATGTTTCAGCATCCAGGCATTGTCAAGGGTTTTTACTTTGGTTCAGAGAAACAAAGAAATGGAAGCTTGATCCACTCAGGTAAAAGAAAGGCTCCTCTCACACTGTTACTACAGTTTATATTTTCCAGTCACAGAATCAAAACTCATCATCATCTTCTCTAGAAATGACCCTATTGAATTTTCTCAAAGACTCAGATCTTCCCTGCACCAGCAGTAGGAAATTGTCTAATTTGTCACAGGCTGATAATTTGAATTTCTCTACCTCCAGAAAAGATTGCAGAGCTATTGTAAAGCTCAGCTAGCAGTGCCATTTAGAAGATTTGTCCATGCTCTTTGTACTAGTCCCTTAAATGCTTTTTCACCACATCTGCAGCTACACAGTGTACAAAGGGAAAAATTACTTAAATATCTGCTATTTTCATGGTAAAAAAAAAAAGTCAGTAGTCAGTCCAGGTGTTCCCAGATTTTTCTCTTCATAAAACAGAATGGAAAAAAAAAAACTGCTGTAGAACTACAGCAATGATCTATTCTAATTTCTGTCACTGGAACAAAGCAGAATTTCAACCCATGAAGCAGGAGAAAAGCCAAAGAATATTTCTCCCTCATTTTGACTGTGCTAATACTCAAGTACTTGTTTTCATCCCTGTTTTGACAATACATGACTTCATGTCTTATACACACACAATGATGTGAAAAGATGTATAATTAGATGCAATTTTTGTATCATAGAAGCATGAGCTCCTCTCTCTCAAATACCTCTTTGCACAGTTTATCCTCTTTTTATTATGCCTGACAATTTATTTCCAGTCTCTATTCATTTTGCCTCCTTGTTTACAGTGACAGAAGGTAACTCATGTTTTCACAGACTGTTCTCCTGCTAGGCAGAAGTGTTGGTGGTCTCTTTGCAGGTGATGTGCAAACACAAATCAGAGGTGACTGAATATTCTACCAGTCCTGTTCCATAATATTCTGACAATATAGTGAGATATATCATCAAGAAAATGACCATAAATTAAGCTCATGCATAAAGCAGTGACATTTACTTATTGTTTCTCTAATTGGTATCTTTTGCAAATCAAAACACGTCGTTCAGGATAGGAGAGCATAGGTGTACAGGGAAGGCTGAAAGTTGGCACACTGTGCAAGCTACCTTCTGAACTCACTCCTAGAACAAAGCACATCATCACTGAAGAGGTGACACATCATCTTCTGTCAACATCAACCAACACAGTGCTTTCATCTTTTAGAATCACCCTTCTGAAAAAACATCACGTAATTGTAAACGGCAGAGAGAATTTATCTTTGCTGAAGGAAATTATGTAAATTGGAACTCTGTCAAGAATTTGCATACCAAAAGGTATGACTGCATTGTGAAAAATGTAACCCTATGGGACTAAAAGTTAGCCTTCAAACTGAAGGCAGCACTGTTGACAGGGCTTTAAAGTGTTTCAGAGGGCTTCAAAGCTGTCAGAGCTCTGAAACACTATTTGCTTCACAAATTAGAAGACAGACTAGAGCATTAATAACTAAGAGGCACCTGAACCAATTTACACCAGAGACCCATGAAGTAAAAAAACCAGTCTCAGCTACCCTGAGAGCAAAACACAAGTGAAAGATTCATGAAACCTATGGGCAACAAACTTCTGCTCCCTTAAAGCTGCAGTTAAAAAGACATGAAATGGCTCCAAGTTGCTAAGCCAAGGAGAAGCACTGCTGAGCTACCACACTCACCTGATGTTACATCATGGCTTATCCCCTCCACAGAAATTGTAGCATTTGCTATTGGATTGCCCTGAAGATCCTTAACAAACCCCTTCACTCCTCGATGAATCTAAAATAAATAAGGTCACCAAAAAATCGTAAATAAAAAATTCTTAAGAGAAGATGGTGTTTTTTGGCAATGGAATATGTATTGATATATCTAACAAAGCATGCTATGAACCCCACAGTATACAGACTGACCACTATAAATGGTAAATACTAAATATCATAATGGAACAGGGAATTAAGAGGAAAAATAATTCAGCAGGTAGTTATAATAATATATCAGTTCAAGTAATTCTCAGAAATACACAGCAAGTCATAGTACATGTAAACATTGACTTGCAAATCTTTGTCCTATTGGGGATTAATGAATGCACAGAAGGGCTTTGAAAGAACAGCCTACAGAAACCTTTTTTTAAAAAGTTTCATCAACTGTAAGAGTGTAGAGCTAATGACATAATTTCTTAAAGGTGAAGCATTAGCAAAGTCAATGCAGTCACTTGGACTTCAGTGGGCAATTCCTCTGTGAAATGCTTGAGCTTTCCGTTGCACACCCTAAACATCCAGTTCTGTGAGCTGGGACCATGGAGGGTCACAACAGTCCCTCCTGGACTGTGGGAGAAGGGCAGTGGTGGGTCATGTCCTTGCTCCTTCATGCTCCAGGTCACAGCCCCAGCAGTACCTAATCTGTCTGCTCCCACTACACATGAAATTAAAATGCTGGTATGATCTCAGTGTGGAGAGGGACCAGTCCTGCCAATGTATCTTAAGCACAGCCTGAAAGCAAACTCCTCAGAAGCAAGAGACTGAGGATCAACTGCCTTTTCATCTCCAGAAATAGGGAACTCTTGGTGCTGGGGATGAGGGGATGTTGGCAACCTCTGTGGAGATGCACTTCATTATGAGCCTGGAAACAAAGCAGCAAAGTACTGTGAAGTTCAGGCTTCTCTCAGATTCCATGTCCTTTGAAAAGGCTTGTGGATCCTGAGTTTTATTTTGAGATATTTTCGTTCCCCTTTACGAACCTATAAGGTGAATTCAGCTGCACCTGAGCTCAGCTGACAGATTTAGTTCAGGGTCCTCTAATATGCCTTCTGGGAGAAGCCTTAGAAAAGCAGAAATTACATATTTGCACTGTCCCCAGCACTCCCAGGGAAGCTGGAGCATAGACCTGGTCATCTTATCCTGCAAGAAGATAAAAACCAATGCCAAACAGACCATCTGAACTTCAAGGATAAAGCTGGTAGCTTGGCAGGAGCAAAGGAAGTTGGCAAAATAGTATCTTACACATGAGCAATTTTGAAAATGCAGGGACAACATAGCTTTCCATGAGTCAGAGAAAATTAACCCCTGTGCAGGGGAGCTGAACAATTTGAGATGGATTCCATAAAGAATGGGTAAAAACCTGCAGGACAAGTACAGCTTTTTCCTCAGCCTACAGATAATGTTTTAACAGAATGTTTTAACACTTCAAATATTCAAATATTTCAGATTTCTGGCTAACTGAAGCATTTCTGCATAATTAGGTCCTTAAAGAAATGAATGTATTAATTTATTGGCTCTGCTCACAAATCGTGTTTCTCATTTTACAATCTCAGGTGTGCAACCACTAATGATATCAAATTTATCTGTCATTTTTAAGTACAATATTCAGGTTTCAGAAATTCCATATGGTCTAATCCAGCTGCCCAGGTTCCTGTACATCCACAGAATGATCCATCCCACATCTGCAAACACACTGGAATATCTGCAGAGGGCAACCCATCCCTCTGAGCACACACACCAGCGCTGGGGCAGTCAGCCATAGACTATGGAGATTTGTATTTTTTTTCATTGAGGAACCCAACACAAATAATCTAAATTAAATATCAGCAACAGCTTAAGTAGGCTGAGAGGGATTCTATACTGTAAATTCATCCTTCTTTTCCACTCTTCTTCCACTTATTTAGAAATATCACACAGGATTTACCACCACAGAGACAAATAACAATTAAAGCAACATCTAGATTAATATGATGTTTTGAATTAGATGTTCACAAGGCACAAAGTTTAGAAGCTTTATGCACAGTAGCTGGTTTTGCCATCCTCTTCTCTGTTACCTGCTCAATATAATTTATAAGAGAGTTCTTGTTGTCCTCCCAGTAGCCCTTCAGAGTTTCTTCAGGTGGGAATTTTTCACAGCTAAGCTCCACTGTGATTTCAAAGCAGTTGCTGCTGAGGTAATTGAAGTCCTGCATTCCTGCAACGCCAGAAAACAGAGGCAGTGATGCATTTTGTGTTACTCTGAAGTAAATAAGGGGGGCACACATGAAATGCTGGGACTATTAAGAAAAGAACAGCTATCAATACAATTGATGCAGCTTCACTCCATCTGCTTAGTTTTGAATTCAGAAGCTTTAAATCAGAGAAACCAATAGGACAAATAATTCTAAAACACATTTTTGCCAGGGAAAGTTTAAAAAAGCCTTGATAAATCAGCTGTATACTTCTGCTTGATGCTGCACATGACCTATACACTTTTAACTCACACATTTTTGGATAGCTGACATATAAATTAGATTTTTCCTTTTTGGGAAATAAAATTATTTTAGATTATGGCTAAAATATTCCCATATTAAGAAAAGAACCAAAAAAAGATGCTCACCTTGTAAGCCAAGAAGAATGACAATTAATTACAAATCAAATTAAATGTAACAAAGTGACATTGAAAAAGTGATTTATAAAGATGGGTCAAAAATGCGTTGAGCTTTTTTTCTGAAAATATAACGTTTCATGTTACTAACATTTTACATGGAAAACATTTCGTTGTGAAGATTTTCTGCATAGATTTCAAATATTCTCCACCAAAAAATAATAAAATTTATTTTTCCTATAAAATTTATTTATATGAAAATTTTTCTATGGATAGGGTTTCTCCAACTCAATGCCTCCACAAAACCAATATTAGACAGCCCTTGAAAGAGAGGAGAAGCATCACTATAAATGCAACTTTAATAATTGAAATTTTAAAACATAAGTAGCATAGTGGCATCATAAATAAGAATAAAAACTTGATGGAGAATATGTATACTTTTACATTTCTATATGTATTCTTTTACATTTCTGAGCCCCCTCCCTCTTACTACATGGGAAGCTATTTGCTTAAATTTGCTTAAATTTAAGCTATTTGCTTAAATTGCTCAACCAAAATTGAAGGTGGTTTCCAATTGTGTAACTGGATCAACCAACTGGAGAGGGACAGTGTCTGTCCCGGGGAGGGTTAAAAATCTATGTTTTGCAGAAGCTGCTATAGGACTATCCCTCCTCTCCCCAGCCTGTCTAGCTAGCAGAGTCAGTGGATTCTCAAGTGGAGGCCTGAAAAGAAAGCAGCCATCAAGCCTTTGAGCAGCCCCATGGAGGTCACTGGGGGATTCACAAGTGTTCCTAGGACAGCTAGTTCATGCAGCTCTGTGTTCCCCCATGCAAGCTACGTATGAGACCTGAGGCACTTCACTAAGCACCAGGGCTGTTCACAGGTCCGTAACTGCCCAGAGAGCTGGGTCACATCCCAAAGAGAACCCCAAGGATGGCAAACAGACTGAGTCAGGTGCGATTTTGCCAGCACATTAAGGTGAAGAGGATCTTTCCTGCCAACCAGGCAACAAGACTCCCAACTACTGATAGGCACAGGGATTTTTCTGATTGCTAAATGAGGACACAGAAGGTAAAGGCTCCTGGGAGGGATGGCTCTGATGTTCCAGCAGGCAGAACTCTTAGATTGACCATTCAGCAATACACAGCAAGAGAGCAATGGAGTCATGAGTAAAATCCTGACAGCAGTGCTGACTACCATGCATTTGTTCTGGACACTAGATAATACTGCTTTTGTTGATTTTTGTACTTCTGAAAGAAAGCAAGAATACATGAAGAGGAGAACAGGGAGCTGAAGGGCACAATGTAATTTTACTGTAGTGACAGTAATTCTAGACCATTACTGTTCCAGCATTACTGTTCCAATTCTCAGAACATTTGTCTTTCCTCCCAAAGTATTACTCAGGGATGCCCTAGTTTTTCAAGAACAGAAAAAAGAACCAATATATTTTCCAGTTTTGTGCACAATGTCCATATCCTATAGTTTGTTTCCCAGGGCCTGGCCTTGTCCAAGGTTTATGTGTTGCTCCTGAAAAAATTCATCTTTTGTATTTCTGGGACAGAGAATGGGATGAAGGTGGCCAAGATCTAAACTGCAGCCTACCACATATGCAATCTGGAGTGCATTGGGCTGTGCACTCTTTACCTCCCTGTTCACAATGGTGATTAGGTGCAATACACAAGAAACCAAAAGATTTCTATAGATTTATCAAATATTGCAGCAACTTCGGTGCCCCTGGTCAAGTCCTCAAAATGCCCTATCCGTGGCATGTATCTCATGCACGCACATCTTCACACTCCCAAAGCCTCTCACTGTGACAAAGTGTAGCACTGACTTTCTCACTTTAACAGGAACTGCCCTCTGAAGATCAGAAAGGCTTAGATACATCAGATATAACTGAGATTCAGCAATGAATGCCCTTTATTGCTGACCACGAGTAGGACTTTGAAACTGAGAGCACAAAAACTTCTCTGTTGCACTACTCCGGTGACTGAGGGACTATAGTATCTTTATGTTACTGCTTACAAAAGTAAGCTTGGAATATGGGAAAACCGCTAATTTCTTCAGGTTTTAATAAAGGAACACCAGGCTTCATAAATGAAGCGGAATGCAGGGTGTGCTCCTGGCATCTGGCATAAGACTTTGAACTGCAAGCTAGAGCACTAAGTTAGCTCAGCTTCTTCACACAGAAAAGACAGTAACCTTTAGCAGGACAGGACGTACTCGAATGGGAAGAACATGAATGCCTCCTACATTAGTGTTTAGTGAAATCCTAAAAAAAACCTAACACTGCTTCCAAAACTGGTAACCCAAGTTAGGAATTAGCTGAGTGCCAAGAGTGATTTGAGAGTATCTGAAAATTAAAAAAAACCCACTTAAACAATAGCCTAATAGTACAGCGAAGTAAGCTGCTTTGAAAAGCTATTTTTGTAATTACATGAATCTGATTAGACTCAGGTGACTCTATAATGACAGAAAAAGCAGAGCAGGCATGTGGCTAGGTAGCATTGATTACTATCTGTTCTTATCATTTATGGCTCCAGATAGATACTCCACACAAAAGATACGTGAAAAAGTCTTTAGGGATGTTGAAAAGTTATACAGTCAGCAGCCAAAAATTAAAGCTGTTTGTGCACATTTAGTTTGTTTCTTGTGCATGAGTGAAGTCATTAATTACATGCTGACAGAGAGAAGGCTTCCATTAAAAACATGGGTTTTGTGTACAAAATTTTTTCTCCCCAGAGTCTGATGGCTAAAAGAGCCATTCCTGAACACAGAAGAATGACCTCTTTGCCTTGGCTTGCTGCCTCTGAAAAACCTACAGGGATCAGCTGATTACAGGTGACAGCTACTGCAAGTGTAACAGCATCATGGCCTCGGACTTAGCACAAAGGTGCTCTTGGGGGAAACTTTTCTCTGTACCCCTGCTCTGCAGAAGGAAGCAACTACCAAACAGTAATGTTGAGAAGAACCTCACAGAAACTGTAATTAAGAGAGAGAAGAAAAGGTCAAATATTCCTCTACGTCAAATATTCCTCTACGTCATCCACTCTCTTCACCCGAAATCCAGAAAGGGGAATTGCCACCTTGCATGAGGCTGGTGAGGAAATCCTGAGGTCAGGCAAAAGGGAAGGACAGAACATGAATGCAATGGAGGGTTCCTCCTTACTTCCAGTTAGAGCAAAGGACTATCACCAGGTGTCTCTGCCACAGATGTTCAGCCTTCCTACTGAAAGAATCCAGGTATTCAGAAAGCCATGAAAAGCACCCACAGTCACATGAGAGCCATCCATACACCACCCCTGCAGACTGAAGATCCAGTGAAGATGGCTGCTGGCCCAGCTGTCTTTTACAGAAGGTACCAGGCCCTGAGGATCAGTTATATGGGCAAAGAATTGATGTTGCACAACCGGGGCACCATAACAAGCTCTGTAGGGCAGCAGCACCTATAGTAATTCATTAGAATGAAAAATCATCCTTTCCTACTGTCAAAGGCAGAACCTAGGAGATGGCCTGGAATAGAGACAGAAAATGGGCAGGAGTGGATACTGGAGCTGTGTTTAGTGCAGAAAGGAATCTTTAGTAGAAGAGTGAGAAAGGAAGGGAAAAGGGGAAAGTGGGGTACAAAAGCTCAAAGGAACCCAAGGGTGCAAATGTAGAGAAGTCTCAGCTTAGCTCCTACAGGAGCAGATGCAATGGAGACAAGGCCTTCAGAGTTTCTTTTGATATATTCCTAACTCTAGTAAGGATGTACAGTGGAATACTTTCCCTAAAGAAACATAAATGGCTTTTCAACAGTTTATGCTGCTGGTATCTTGGAGTTCATTACCATATGGACAGCAAAAGATCACTGACACCATCAATAACTGAATTGCCACATTTTGGTTTTCAGATGGAACTTTTCCTATTAAATCTTCCCAGAAAATTTTCACTTGAACTGAGCAGTGTTTAGTCATTTTCCCCAGCACTAGAGATAGAAAGAGCACAACTGTTCTCACTAAATTATATTTGTTTTTTTTAAGTCAGCAAACACCACCACAGAGGTTTTGTTCAAAAGTCACAGCTTGCCAGCTGATTTCTACACTTGAAAAAACCCAAACCAATAACAGATTCAATCTGCATGGTCCAAAGTATATTGTTGTCTCTCTATTTTTTATTAGTCGCACCGTATTAGGATGAGATCCTGCTTAGCACAAGGATTACTGCTTATTAACGTCTATGCAAAGATGAGAAAAAGAAAGGCCTCACTTGGGAAATTAGCTATCTAACTTAAAATAAGATCCAAAAGGAGGGAATCAAACTTTCCAAAGACTTTTTCCAATGGAAAAATGTGTCTTTGCCATATGCTGTTTAATCGGAATCAAAGCATTTCATCAAAACAATGGAAAAACTGCTTTTCATAGCATTTGCTTAAGGAAAAATAAGCTGAAGTTAAATATATCTACATTTTTACAGCTAATATTTAATATTTTATTAAGCTAAATTTTGACTGAATTTAAACAAATTTTTAACTCTTTTTATATTTTATATTTTAGCTGTTTATATTAATATTTTTCAGCTTTTGCAAACTTCAGTTTTCAAGTTTTAATGGTTCCAAAAATTTATTCAAGAATTTTAATGGTTCTAATTTAAAGTCTGAAAAGCTTCACACAAAGAGATATTTTGGGGTTTTAGCTACATTCAGAAATGTCAATATTTTACTTCACACTCAGCCCCTGGTGCTCACTGGCTGTGTGAGCATTAGCAGTTGTTCTTTTTCTAATTTCTTCACAGGAGCTTAAATATTTTCTTCTTTTAGTACCACCTTTACTGTAAAAGAAGCAGAGTTAGGCTACCACTTAGGCTGCCTAATGCTTTGAGAGCATTCACTTCAGGTAAAAATTTAAAATTCATTCAGAGACCGTAACTGAATGTCAAGAGAAAAGCAAAGAATAAAACAGTTATGTGTGTTCAAAGTCATCCAGCATAAATCAACAAAGCCAAAGCACAGGCAAATCACTCCAACACAAGCTGGCTCAGAAATCTTCAGCTCAGTTTTCACTCCAAGTTTAGCAGAGGTAGAACACTCTAAGATTTAGATATCCTAAAACCTGTTTGGCTCAGTTTACAAAGATATCAAAATTGTTAATAGAAAGGAATGAAATGTCTCATTTGAATTAAAAGTCTAATTTCAGGCTCCTCTTCAGAACTCCTGGAAAATTAATCTGGACATGCCTGTAGTAGCTCTGCTGTTCCTCTTAGCACAGAAGGCTCTACCAAAGTCTAGGGAAACAGAACCTGGGCAGGAATCAGGCACTAACCAAGCCACAAAGTACGGAGATGCAAATGCAAGCAAGTATCTTCGTGGCTGGTTTTTGTTCCCATTAAAATCCAAGGCCAAACTCCCATTTCCTGTAACACTGCAAAATCAGGCAACCAGGCTTCCCTGCTTCCTTCAGCTCGGATGCCTTCATCATTGAGGTTCAAATGAGCCAATAGCCTGTTCTGTTGAGAGTTTGTCAGGGGATTTTTCACTCCTTTCTTAACCCCTCCTCCCCAAAAAAACTCTCTTAATATTTCATGATAGCAGACCTATCACTCGCCCACTGTAGAACTATTAAATTTGCAATGACCTGGAGCCTGAAGAAACACTGTAGAAAAAGCAATAAAAAGGAGTATTTTAATAGTTATCACTGTGAGCTTTATCAGATTTAGAGATGTACTGTGGTGAGCGATCAGCCTTTGATTTAGCCTCAAGCAGACTAAAAGTTGTGGATAACATAACTCAAGCCCAGAACAAGCAGTGACACGGACTCCTGTAGGTGGGCTCACCTCCTGGGACACTGTACCACGCACCACCATTAGTTGTTCCATCCACAAAGCTGCTGTCATCATCATTTTTACGACACGGTGGTCTGTTTGGATCGGACATAGCAGGGTTAAAAGAAGAATAACTGCGAGCCAGGCTTTGAAAAATAGCATCATCAGGGCAGGAGCTGTACTCATGAGCGCTGCCTAGGGAGGAAAAAAATCCCAGGAACAAGGATTATTAAAAGGGCAGTCATAGTGACTAGGCTCACAATTTAGATCATCAGCACTGCACAGCAGAACTGTGCCTGAAAACACTATGTACACAGGTAAGTGTCCTACAGCATCACAAGTTAATATGGCATTATCTTTTTAACATTACCATTTCCCCTTTACTTCAGCAATTGTTGCCCTATTGTAAAGTGGCTAATCACAACAGTCTCAATATTTATGAAAATACTACTTTAAAAATGCACTGCAAAACCTAAGCTACTCTAGGCTTTAGATATTTTTTAGAAGAACACACAGTTCAAAAACAGAGATTTCTCCCCTAAAGAGTTTTATAGTTGGATATTAGAAGGACTTGCAATTAAACCGCGATAAAGTCACCAGAAAGAAGAGAATCACAAACAATATAATTTCATTAAACTTTGGTCATGTGCTCATCCCATAGTAGCAGAAAAAAAACAAACTAATGTTGCTGTATACTTGATGATTACATCTATGCCACAATGTGATCCTTTTTGTAAGGGACCAACACTGAAAACAACAACAGTGATAGTTGTTTCTGTCAGCACACTACTGCTTTCAGAAATTCATTTTCACAGGTGTAAGAAACCTTAACCCAGATACATCTTTCTCACTCCATTTAAACAGGGTACAAACAGCCCTAGCTAATTTAACAGCTAAGTTGACTTGATTGATAGATCCGAGGGACTATGATTCCCTGAGGCATTACATCATATTTGTACTGAAACAAACTATCATCTTCAAAACTAGAAAATATGGTCATACAGTGACTAGCTTTAATCACGTAATTAGCATGATAAAATAAGTAATTAAAAAACAACGCTATAAATAACGTTTATAATTTTTTTTAATTTTTATATGGTTTTGCGGTGTTTTATGGTTTTGTTTGCAAGGTTTATAAAGTGGATCTTAGCTACCAGTGAAATAATTACAGAATGAAATTTCTATATCCTACTATTGCATGTTAACTTCTATTTACATACCACTTCGAGTCTCATCATAAGGATAGTTTGCAACAAGGTCTCCTCCATGAAGATTGGCAGAGAGCACAAAGGGAATATCCATAATCCAGTGAATGACACCTTTTGTTTCAGGAGCAAGCTACAACAAAATAGCATTACCAGCAGTTACTAATCAATAATCTAATGCAGAAACATTCAGTTAAATACAGTGGGCTTAATTACTACCACATACACTGTGCAAGACAGTTAAGTGAACAGCAATTTTATTCTGGCTTCAGAGAAAATTAAATCAGTCCTTACATTAGATTTATAATTATATTAAGTGGATTAATATAAGTCCAAAACTGGTGTCAGCTATCTCAGAATAAGACTACAAAAAAAGCAATCTCAACCTTTTACATCTTCCCGTTATGGATAAAAAAAGCCTACCCAATTTTAAACAAAGGAATATAAAAGAATTTTTAAAAAATGTTGGTGCAGTCTTTTCTCTGCATGGAAGGTAAAATTACTTTATTAATATTTTGAATTTGAAGCCAGAACACAGCTATCAAGGCCACAGTCCTATGGGACTGCAGTCACAACACTCAATTTTCTAGAACTTCCTCTGGAGGTAAACACAAGAAGATAAAAATCCCTCCAGATATACAGCTGCATATTAAAGGCTTAAACTCAAAAAAAATGCATGTGTTATATGTGAGAATAGCTATCTGGCTAGCAATATAACTAAGCACAATATACAAGTCAATTTCTGGCAATGGTAAAAATGCAGACTATTTGGAAAATCAGCTTAAAATCAAGAGAGAACACCATACAAAAAAAAATATTTGATATCTTTTGACTGAGGAGTTGTCTAAAGATTAAAATGGATCAGGAGTTTACAGCAATCAATTTTGAGGAAACAAATCAAGAAGCATCAGATGGATAAATTTAACAAAATGAGCAAAATATTCAGAACAACATGAACAATTAAGACCATATGAAGAGCTCTTAGGAGTCACTACTGTTTGCCTACATAAAAGGGAAGAGATGGGCATGTCAGTGACCCAACATTCAGCCCCTACTTACCTTGGGATTCTGGTCCACAGCTTTTTTCATGTTCTTCAGAAGATGGTTGTTTGGGCCACCTTCTTTCTCATTAACATAAACTATTCTATCAAGATCCGGGAAATTTCTGTTTAGATCTATCCCTTGGGCATTGCTTCGACCGACAAACCAGTCTTTAAGCTCACCAGGCTAAATGAGGAAAAGGAACACAAAGAAAAGGGAGATGAGGAGATTCAGGAGATTACATATCAAGATTTATATGGGTTTGTTTACTTCCCATGTGCTTGAGAATAAGGGATCATGTGGGAGAAAAAACTCCTGAGGCACCAAAAGCTGAGTCAACCACCCCCATTCCTTCCTAGAACTCTGTGGGGACAAAACCAACCCCTATTTCACTGAGGGTCTTGTAGGACAGGCTTATTCTCATATGGCACACTTGGACTTAGGACAAGTAAAATTACCAGCAGTATCAGATTTTTCAGTGCCACTGGTGTCTACCCCCAAGACTTGGCTTTTCCCCATTGCCTCATGCCCTGACTGTGAATTATAGATCTCATTCTAGCGAGACTCACAGCACCTGTAGGCTTGTCTGGAAGCCAAAGAATGTTTGCATTTGTTTTAAGTTCCTCTAAATAATTTCCAGGGTAAAAAAGGACCTTAATCTTTTGCTTGAATCTTTTATTGTGTCTGGCAGCCTTCTTCACTGAAATGGTAGCCATGAGAATTTTTTGCAAAATTATTTCTTTAAACTGATTCTCTAAAATGAGTTTTGGATTTGATTAAGGAAATACCTTCAGAATGCATGGCTTTCCCTAGCTTCTCTCTGTAAGCTTTCAGTACTCTTTAATAGGTTAAGTTAGGCTACTCTTTAAGTAGGTTAAGTTTGGTTACTGATTTTAATTTGGGGTATACTGAATATACTGTCACAGTCTGTGTACCAGATCAAGATATTCTAAATTAGAACAGCAGTTCTAAATCGAATCTTACCATATTTAAATTTTAGACAATCATATAAAAGCAGGTGTATTTTGGCTAAGGAGCAAAAGTTTCAAACAATATTGTGAACCTTTAGAGAGAGAGATATTTCAAAGTAGTAAAATGCTACACCAATCTGAAGACAGCTTCTACTTCACTGCCACGAGAGGGAGATGTACGACCGAATATAAAGAGTCTGTGCATATTTTTAAAGACTTCATGACAATCAGTTTAATAAAGATCTTAATATGGTTTGACTTATTTAATCATAAACAGAGAACTTGAGAACGTTCAACATTTCAATATTAATTTAGAAAATAAATATACCTTGTAAGAAATTCTTATTTTTGTTTATAACAAAATACACATCAGAATCTGTATAACAGGGTTACTATTTGACTGCCATTTGCTAATTATACATTAATATATTATATGTTTCTTGACTGAGTCATCACCCTAAAATGCATACTAAATTTTCTTGACTAACACCTTAATTAAAGTACTTCATGCATCAAATTAAGAATCAAAGTTATTAATATTAATAAGATGGCTCATAATGCTTTTTGTTTTGGGACCAAGCTCTGGTGAACGTGAATAATTTTTTTAAGTGTATTTGCAAGGGAATATCCTTAAAGAAAACAAACCTTCACTTTTCTAGAACTTCTGAAACATCATTTATTACTAGTTTAGGAAGTTCCGTCTTTAAGAAGCAGTTCAATCAGTGAACTCAGTGAAAGAGTATGCATGAAACATAAGCATAATTATATTTTAAAAATCACAGGAGAGAAGGCGACTTATTGAAAAGTCAAGCATAAAATCCTCCTTGTTAAACATAACAAGCCTACTGTACTATTAGGAAATGCTTTGGTTTTGTTGTTCCACCCAATTGCCACCAGGAGTCCATGTATCTGTAAAACTGCTAGTCCAAGAGCCATTATGATAAAGCTGACAGACACTGATAGGTCTTACACACAGAGCCTTACAAACCTGGGATGCTGCCTTCTCAAAGCCATCTGGGTTCAAAGATGGCATGATATGGATACGTGTGCTATGGATCAAGTTGATAATAGTATCATTTCCTTTCTGGTATTCATTACACAAGTACTGTGCCAAGAAGATGAGTAACTCCCTTCCAACAGCTTCATTCCCGTGCATATTCCCAACATATTTAAACTCTGGCTCTCCTGCAAGAAAAAGAAGAACACATCTTAGAACAATATATAAAAATCACCCACGGACTGGATCACACAGCACACCTGAGATGTGGGTATGACTATTACTACAACTGGGCATGCTACCCCAGGAAGCTTCAAAACTCCTTCAGAAAAAGGGATTTAGGGCTTGTTCTAAACTCTGGCTTAACAAATGCTAATTAATATTCAGCTGTTTGCCAAAGGCAGAGCAAGAGGAACAGAGGAAGACAGTGTGCCAAAATAAATGCTAAGCACCAACGTGAACATTACGACTGTTGAGATCTAATGCAGTTGATGCCTCAATACTACAAAAGTGTGTCTTGATTACTTAGTTTTAAAATATATACACTGACACTAACAGAGCTTCTTATCTTAACTGTTCTCTCCAAGATTAGGTAAAGCCTACTGTACTACACATGCATTAAACTGGAATTCTTTCATGAAAGTAAGGCCATAACCAGCTGTTGATCATAGTGATCGAAAAATCTTACTCAGCAGGTGTTCTGGATATTCAGCTCAGACTTTATGGGCCAAGTGCAACAACCTAACTCATAAAATCAACAATTTCCATTTGACATTCTAATAAAGAGAATTAACTATATGCTCAAATATTCCATATATATAATCTATATTTAATGCTTATGTGTATATTTAATGTAAATTTTATACATATTACATAACCATTCAATACACATATTAATTGTGTAGCATATAGATATGTTGTAGAACATATAGAATGTGTAACAAATAGATATTTTCTGTATAAAAAAGCCATCCAATATTCCCAACTGCTAAATAGTCTCATTCTCGTGACCATGTACATGAAAACCACACAACATATGTCTTATGGAGCAGTGAAGGATTTGCCTTTTAAAAGCCTTCACTTCAGGCTCTCATTCCAGAGAGGTTTTAGTGTACATATAAATAACCAAATGACATCAAGAGGGATGTCCTGAAAATAAAATGAGGAATATGCTATTTTCTAAGCTGAAGCTCCTTTTCCCTTATGCTTTTCATTTGGAAATGTAGTTGTGTTGTAACTGCTTTAATCAAATATTCAGTTAATTGTAGGCTCTGGATAGTCTTCAACCACACTTTGTGATAGCCTTTAGCACTATTAAAGGGGCAAATTCAAGCCAGGAAAAATGTTACACAAAAAACACCTAAGTAATTGCTAATCAAGCATGCAGCCATATCCACTTACAACCCTTCAGTCTGTGCTTGTTAACCTTAATCCACTGATAAGATGCTAGCACACAAAGTGCTATTAATACCATGGATTCTTTTCCTTCCAGCTAAATTGGTTTTATAAATGTGGACTCATCTCTGAAATGTTTTGCTAGACAGGTTTAAAACTTTCCTGATTTGAGAGAAACAGTTTCACTTTATCCGACAGACAGAACACCATTACTGTAACTAAACCCCTCCATTTCCTCTTTTGGCATTGAGATCCTATTTACTGTTTCTTTCTACCTGCTAATACCAGGGAATGCAAGAGGTTTAATCAACAAGAGTAATCAGACCACGCAATCAACCTGATCCCATAAAACAGATGGATACTGTATAATGAAATATGCAGCACTGCACATCACATGTACTCAGAATACTCACACACATGTACACTGGCATGTTACTTATGAGGAAAATGCTTCACAAGCTAACAGGCAAAATTATTACTCCCCTAAATATCAACACAGCTGCATTTTGCACCTGTGCTTTTCCCTAGGACATACCTAAGGAAGTCTGAAAGGGAAACTTTTTCTTCTGATTCCCAGACCTGTGCATTAATCTCCCACTTTCTCGAATTGAGAATTGAATTTTACAGGCCTGGTTCAAATGAGTGAAGAGAAACATATGTTTCCCATAGGGTATTACTTGGCCTTCCCCCAAAGCAATCGTAAACAGTGTTTGAAAGGGATCATGGAAACAGTCATAGGGTCCACAGTGAGCCAAGAGTACAGCTTTGGTTCTTCAGTAGTAATAACCCATCCCAAATAAGCCAGGAAGAGGTACTGAGTCACTGGAAATACAGCAAGTGTTTCCTATGAAAAGTGATTGAAGACATCAGCCCCATCTTCCTTAGGTCAAATATACCAAAGATCATGTAACAGAGGTCTTGGTCAGGAGAACAGTACTTCCCAACACCACAAACAAGGGACTGATTTTCGGTGAAAGGAAGCAATGACAGTTTCTGGAGTGATAAAGAAAAATTACACAACTCATAACACAAAATGTGAAACCAGTATTCAAAGAAGCCTCCTAACACTGAGGCGTCAGCACAACTCCTAAGTTTTGCTAGCAAATCAAGAGTTAAAGATTAGTTAAAGTATTGAAAAGCAAATGTAAAAAGAATGAAAAGGAAAAGATAACAGAAAACTGTATAACAGCCCTGCTTCAAAATGTAAATTCTGTATTTATACTTTATCTCCCTTGGGCATTTTTTTATCCCTGTCTCTGAAGCAAAGAAACCCATCTCCTATCCATCCTCTGGCTGCAGAAGACAAGGATGCCTGGTCCACACCTCTGTCAGCTCCCAGCTCAAGCACTTTCTTAATTCTAGGCACAGCAACCAAAGAAATACTGGGTTTCTTCTCAATATAAGTACTGAACGTCATACTGTATCCAAAAATGTTAGGAAAACTCCTTCATTTCATCAGTGCAATGCAGCCAGCATTCCACACCCACTACTGCACCAGAAAGAACCAGCTGCTGCTGCTCCTCCACTGCATGGGCTAACACACACCTCAAAAGCCAAGGGTGGCAGCAATCAGGTCATTCAACCTCAGCACTCGGCTTCCCTGGTTTAGTCATAGAATCTGTCCTGCCACACCATTTCCACAAGGTTCAGCCTTCTCCAGAAAACAGCCCAGCCCACGGAGAAAACAGCCTCTGGGTCACCTGTTGCCAGCACTCTACTTAGCCAGAGGAAGAGCTGCTCTTCCCATTAATACTTCATGAGCCATTTAATGCAGACCTTAATCACCCTTTGTAAGGTTCCATAACTGCAATTGCCTCAAAGAATTTTTAATTTTTTTTCATTAAAAAACTCTGTAAGTGTCAATTTGATGAAGAACTTTTAAACAGTGTCTTCAAACCAGTAGAAAAACTTCTCCACCACAGCAGAACTGGAAATGGCTTTACAGAAGAAGCTTGAAGAAATAATAACTGCCTTTTCTAATTTCTTTGACCCTTACAGAAAAAATAAGTAAGATTGTTTTCATGGATTCCCAGGGTCTAAGATAAAATAAACCCAAAGGAACATTTACATTGTCTGAATATATTTCTGACAATATATCTTGACAAATGATAGCCTGGCATTCCCAGTAGAAAAAGTATGTCTTGCAAACAATGTATGGTATTTATAAATGCTTACACCTAATTTCAGTTCAGAGCTAATTTCAGACACAGAGATTTGTGATAAGGAATGAATGAGTGAATTCTAACATAAGAAGTGAAATGCAGCTATCAGGTTTGTAAACATCTTAGTAATTATGGTGAAACCTAAGCCACCACATCATTATAGCTCTTAGAAGGCTTTTACATCCCTCTTAGACTATGTGTGGTACACTCATTACAACCTGATGAATGATTGAGGAAAAAAGTATTTTAAGATATCATGCTTTTCTGGTGCTGGGCAAACATTGGGAATGTCACCATTTGCTTCTGCAGTGACTGTCAGCAAAGGTCTTCCACAGTTTCCTAGGAATAGCTTGTACATCGTTAATGCTACACAGGTCATCCAATTAACATGAATAACCATGGCCATTTTCAGGTCAGGCTGTATTTTTACAGTAAAGACAGTAATTTTCTAAAACATAGGGACAAAAAGTCTACCAGCTACTAATTATATACCCTACGAGTCAAGGCAACATCTTGCCACTAGCCATGGTCTAATGTCAAGCAGTTAGCCTTAAAATGAACGGTATTTCCCTTGTGAAACTGAAAGCCATATGGAAGAAAAACAATTAAGTCCCAAGAAGTTTAAGTGTTTAAGGAACTCTTTTGGAAACCAGCCTCAAATATCCTTAAAAATTTAAGTACTTCTGCTGTCCCGTATTTCTTATGGAAAAGCCAACAACGTTCCTGAAATAACAAATTTAGTGTTTCTGATTACTTGCAGTTGTTTGTCATTTTTAATATGGCAACCAGCAAACTTCTCTTGTAGATAAATGGCAGAAAAAAATCTCAGAACCTCGCTGGCAAGAAATTAATTCATTAAATGTTATTGAAGACTTTTTTACACTCCAAATTTTTATTAGCATTTCAAAGAGAAAAAAAATTATCTGGAGATCAACTACATGGAAAACCAAAGATTATAAAATGGGTTTCTCCTTCAAATGTGAAAAAAAACCAAGTAAAAGAATAAATGAAGATGCAAGATAAAAGAGTGATCAAATTAGAAAATTTAGATTTCTAATACCTTGTAAAATAAATGTCTTGAATCTGCCTCATAACAGCATTTCAATTTAAATGTTGATCTCCCCAATTTGTGGAGAAAATGGCATTGAAAGACAGAGCCACAATGCAGTAATAGTTTCTAAGTCACTGGATAGGCTTTACGTAAATTTAGGACAACATTTACTAAGATGGTAGCATCAGCCTAAACTTGCTGAACAAGAAACTACTGGAAGTTTCACAGGTGGCTTACATGAAAGCAGAAACAGGTCAACAGTCGACACCAAAGATCTTTGAAAAAAAATAGTATTTCCCTTTCTTGCCACTAGCTGCTGGAAAATACACTGGAAGAAAACAAGATGAGAAGAAAATCAAGGATCATTTGGCAACCTCTCATTTTAAAAAAACTACATGTACTTTTAACAGCTATGATTTAAAATCAGTTTCAAACTCTTTCTGGAAATTTTCATAATTACTTGAACACTACTGCTTAAAATCAAATCAAAGTTAACAATAAATTCTGTACAACAGATTAAACTCGGAGTGAAAGCTCACAAGCAGCAGCTGTTTCTGCTGGCCTTGACATAAAAACTAAGATGCGATCTCCGTTCTGCTGAGTACAAAGCCTGTGAGTTGGGCTTCAAACGTGTCCTTGCATTGGAAATTAAATTCTCCAGACAGATTACCTCATGCCCAAGACAGCTATTTCCACCACAAAAGTTCTGGATGACTCAGTGCTTTCTCCAGGTTTCCAACATCCCACTCTCACCCCAGCAGCTACAGGACTTGGCACAGCCTCCCACAAAAAGTGGGCAAAGCATCTGCTCAGCTCCTGCAGTCCCCACCTACAGCTCTTTGCTGGCACATCCCTGTGATCTTTCCACAATATGCTGCACTTGCACTGAAGTGTTGCACAATGCAGCATTGCATCCAGCCTTGTGGGAAAAGCCCACCTGCTTTACCAGAGATTGCAACAATTTTTGCCTACTAGACTGGTGTGACTGCACACAAACTGATGAGTCTATCCAATACAGGCGGTGATGATTCTTTAAATCACAACAAACCACTTGTAAAGGAAAGCAAGTTTATTTATTTAATCAACACTTTTAACTTAGTAAAAAACACTGAAATGTGATATGCAAAACCCCCTCATCTTGTGTAAATGTGTTAAAAAGGTCTCTCAAGTTCAAAGCAGATTTTAAAAATCATCAGAACTTTAGAAGCAACAAATAACCTTCTACATAAACATCTGGATTAACCAAGTTAGTCTTATAACAGATTGCATTTCTTCTGCCCCTTCTGCCCTAAGAAAACTAAACAGGACTTGGCATTTACAGGATTCCTTAGTGTTACAGCAGCAAGTATGTTAGCTCAGCACTGAAGATGAGGTTCCTAAGAAACCAAACACAAAATTGGTTTTCACCCTTACCAATCTGTGAACCACCCTTACCAGTCTGTGGCAGAGCACAAAACGGGGGTTTTTGCCTACCAATTTCTGCTCTCATGGCTAGGAAAAAACACAGACCAAAACACACCCTGGCATTCTTTGTAAAGGACACTGGCACTACAAAGATCTCAGGAGTAACTGTCCACAGTGATGCTGCCTCTGGGTTGTAACAGATTCATCTCTTCCACAATGCTCAGTAGGAGAGGAGGATTTTCCATTTATAACAAGTGAATTTTCATTTCAAAAGCACTCACTGTATCTCTCAAGTTTTGGTTGGCAGACAGAGCAAAGATTTTTTTTTTTACTTTCAATCTATCAAATTATCATTGAAATAAACCCAGTTATGAGCAAGTTGACACATAATTTAGACATGTATTCATGATGGTTCCTCATCAAGTTCACTTTAACAAGCTTTCTCTCTTCAGCAAACTCCAGAATCAGCTTTTTCGCTTCAGCTGCAAAGGTACTTGCCAGTTATCACAGCACTTCAAAAGGATGAAGCTCAACTATCTCATTCCTTTTGCATGTAACAACTATGTGGGGAATTTCAAAGCTAAACTAGTTCAAACACCTGCTGCCAGCAGGAGACACATTTGGGCTCTGCTTTTCCTCATCCTCATTTCATGAAGAGAAGAAATTAAAATCAGAAAAAACTCACAACATTTATATCTAGATTCCAGGCTCTAAAGTCAGAACTGGGCAAGAGTGCTGGACAAATAATTGAAAAAAAATGAAAGTAAGGTCTTCCTTATTACTAGAAATAAACACGGAAAAAATCAATGAAATCATGTAAATAATTCATTTTCAGTAAATTATACAGGCCAAACTAAACATTGTTATGTAGGTTTAGATTTGAAGAAATTCTTTACTGTGGGGGTAGTGAGGCACTGGCACAGGTTGCCCGGAGAAGCTGTGGATGCCCAGTCCCTGGAAGTGCTCAAGGCTAGGCTGGATGGAGCTGTGAGCAACCTGTCCAGCATAAGGATCCATGCCCACATCAGGGGAGCTGGAACTAGATGATCTTTAAGGCTCCTTCAAACCCAAACCATCCTGGGATTCCCCTTCCATACAAGTGGCCAAAACCACAGAAGCGCAGCCAAGAGCTCGTGCAGCAGCAACTTCCAAGTCGGAAATGATGAACATTGTGATTTTCCCAGCAGCGTCCAGAGCATACAGCAAATCTGAAAAGAGCTGAGGGAGTAAAGTCAGGGCCAGGGCTCCTCCTCTGTAGCATCATTCCCCAGAACTCACTGCAAGGCCATTTAGCAGGAGGAAAGCAGCATTCAAGGCTGCAGTGCCTTGGGCCATGGGCTGCACCAGCATGTGAGAGAGAGGGAAGCACAGAGCTCATCTTCACCCAGCAAAACTCCTTGCATTGCCCTCTCCGTAGAGGAGAGCAATTTCTGACTGAAAAGTACCACAGTTTCTGTCACAAGGATGTTCTGAGTCCGTGGGAAATATATTTTCTCTGCTCAAGAGGAATTAGAAATATCTAGTGGTAAGCCTCCAGACTGGCTTCCTGGATTTCCAGGAGCCTTCCTGAGGCATCACAGTGGCACTTGTTACTCCACCAAGGCTCCTGGTACTGGATGTTCCTTCTTGATTGGTAACTGGAACATTCTTTCATTTCATTGCTATTTTGTCACAATCTGACACTGTGTGAAAAAACCTGTGGGCTGCAGAGCTGTGATTCCGGCAGATGATGCTGAAGTGCATTGGTCATTGCTAACAGAGGGAAAGGGATAAAATTTCCCCAAAAATGTACCCCTGCAACAAGTCCCTTGTGTAGACACCATGTTACAGAATAATAGTTCCTTTTGCACTGGCATATTTATTTAGCTTCCCTTGTTCAGATGAGGCTGAATATTTACTGATCTTACCTTCTTTGATTATTGGCCATGGAAGTTACAGAAAGTGTTATAAAGTGACCTTTTATAAAAATGACAGAAGGACAAAGGCAAAGTGCAGAAGTTAATTATGCTGTTAATTTGCTCCTTTGTGGGAAAAAATATGAAAAATTGACTTATGATTGACTAACAGAGACACCATTGACACCAGAACCAACCTGATTTATGTCAATATTTTCAGAAACCAATAGATACCCAGGCAGCTTCTTTAAGTCTTAAAAATTATTTTATCATCATGCTTTTGATAGAAATAATTTCTAACAGAGTTCTGTCATTTCAAATGCTAGGGGCAGAGGGAGGTTTCCAGAAAAAATACATCTGCATTGTAGCTTAAAAACCTGGCAAACTCTGTGAAACCATGATGGGAAAGTGCCTGATTTTAGCATCTAATGCCCTCTCAAGTTTCTGCATTTAAGGTATGAAGCCTGTGTGATAACCAGCAGTAAATCACAATTGTGCTTCAGATAGGAGTGGTTAAATCACGTTAGTATAAAGCAAGAGAAAATAAAGGTTAAATGGATAGAGAGTAATCAACACTGGTAGAGCAACACTACATATCCAAACATTGCAATATTGGCTCCAGAAATTTTCAATGTTATGTGAAAATTTTAAAGAAAAATTGGTATTGTACCTTAATAACTTATTTATAGTCAGTCAGTAGAAATGCAGATCTGTGTGCTTGGAGAAGGTCTGTCTGTTCACACTCACATACGTTTGAAATATGGATACTCTTTAAAAAATGCCCCTCACATCATCTTACGCAATAAAAAGAAAAGCAGAGAAGCTATTATTACTCCTAGCAAGAAGTATAATAGTTGAAGGAGAGGAAGCTAAACTGGTGCAGAGGCTAATAAAATCAACCTTCATGCGTAAGAGGAAGAAGTGAATCATACAACAGATTTATGACTCAATAGTAATGATGGAGATAACTGAACCAGACAAACCCTTTATCTCCACAGCAGATGTGAGTGGATCCAGAAGGCTTTCAGGAGCTGGTTTGCCTTTAAATAAGGGAGCTCCAGACAAAAAAAAAATCTCATATGGACATTGACCCTGACACTGCAAAGCACAATACAGCTGTATAGCAGACAGAACAGTCTTCATAAGATAGAAATGGCTAACAAAAAAAATTTGGCTTATGGCTTTTAGGTCTGCTCAGAGCACACACTGCGCTGTCCTAAATAAAACCAGGTATTTTTCCTCACGTAGGGAACAAACGTAATGCTTTTTATTTTCTCAGTTTTCACCAGAGCTTCCACTGGGTTTTCCCTCCAAAGAGTAGTAAGATATGTCTGCATTTACATTTACAACATGCATTGTGCACATGGTCTCAGTCAAGAACAACAGAAATTGCAACCCTGACCTTGAAGAGCACTCTGTAAGTGCAGAACGTCAACCAGCAGCTGAGCACCCACCTATTTCATAATGAACCCTTATGTATGGCAATAGAGCTCTGTGAGATTTGGTATAAAATGGGTTTATTCTAATTACACACAGAAAGGCTACTTCAAAGTAACAAGGCACGCTCCTCACAAAAGGGCAAAGAATAGCCATGTTCTACCACTACGCCCAATATGCCTCCAATATGCCAAGGACATTAAAGGGCAATGACCAGCAGGTCAGTAACCAAGGAGTAACTCCTAGCACTGTCTAATTAGTGTTTCCACTGAGCAATACAAAGCAGCTACAGAAAATCCATCTTTTGTGGTCCCTTTCATCTCGCTTGAAACTTCCTTTCTCTTTTATGTTACTAGCAGTATATCAGACAAGCTCCTTTTTGACAATGCAGAGGAAACATCATGTTAGTGAAAAAGTACATCTTATCCAAGGACAATTTTGGTCACTAATAAAAGTCCAAGGGCTTTTGTTACTTCTGTCAGTGGTATCTGACATCAGTCTGAGCATTTTCACTGCAATTCCTGTGTTGTCACTTACATTTTTTAATAAGTGTAATAAAATACTGGGAGCTGAGATTTTGCCACACTTCTAAAATTCAGAACAATATTAAAGCACTGAAACCAGGATGAAAACAATGACCTACCTTTCAGATTCACTGCATTTTATTTCAATTTTATGCGGGTGTAGAAAGCTGGCAAAGTATAGCAAAAAGGTATAATTAAATCTGGCATGTTTAAAAGCTGGATTCATACATTTTGTACCTTTATTCAAAATATTCTGTGATTTGTGAAATTACTTTTCTCACACATACTGCCATTATTCATGGCATCAAGTTAGCCATGAAGTATCTAACTAGCCAGCCCACAGAAAAGAGCATAACACAGCCAAAAAGCATCTCCTGAGAAGCCCTAGAGCAATATTTTTACTTGAGGATTTGGGGCCTCAAGCGAGAATAAGGAAGACGTCTCTAAGAAAAAAGGGAACCTAGGAAATAATAATGCCAATCAAATAGGAAGATGATGTGATCCCTGATCCAAAACATACCTATCAAGCTCTTAATTCAAGAACAGTAATACAACAAACAGAGGAACAGTACTGAGTAGTGTGGCTGCAAAATCTTTCCTAACTTTACAAGCACTTCTCTACCTTTGTGTTTGTATGTGGATACATACATCTCATAAAAAAGCCGAACATCCCTCACTGAGAGACTCCAGCAACAAGGAGGTCATCCCCAGGTCACAAAAATTATTTTCGTGTTTCTTTTTGCTAACATCATCTTTGATCTAAAGCACATTTCTAATTTTAACTAAAGAAATTGCATTTGCAGGTACTCAAAATCATATGAAAAGACAGATTTGGCACAGTTCACAAACAAAATCAAAACCACATGATTACAAGACAGAGAAAAAACCTTTTGGGAAGTGACCTAGTATTCCCTGTTTTTATTAACCCTGTTACACCTTATGATTCAGTAGATCATTCTTATTTAACTAAGCAATCTGAAAGAAAATATTTTTAATGAAATGATTATATTTTTGTGCTAAAAGACAAAGTTGTTTGGATTGTTTGATAAAATATTAGCTTTCCAGTATTTGACACATTTTCTACTTTTTTTTATATGTATGTCACTTTTTCTTTCCACCTGGTCTTAACTTTTATGATCACACTGTGATGACTGCCAAAAGCATGCTTCAGGATCTTTTTTCCAGCAGTCTGCTAAACCATCAAGAAAAAAGAAATAGTTACAAAATGTAACTAATCTAAAAAAATTTGTTCAGATTTTAGGAACACAGGAAGGCAAACGGACTGAAGATTACCGCACTGAACACTAAAAACCAAACCTAATAGAAGGCAACAAATTTGGCAAAGAGCAGCCAACATATAAAATTCACCAAGACAACTACTAACCCCACATGAAGGAACTATACTTTTCTCCCCAAACAACCCAGAGATATTTGACCTGATTCTAACCATAGAACCATTTTTCTTCTGTATGTATACAACAGGGACATTTTCCCTTTTGCCTGCAGCCAAAACTACCAATGAAATTGCACTGAGAGCTCAGTTTTGTCTGTTTGCCTTTATGTAGGACTCGAACCATTAAACATATACTTACCTTCAGCATATTAGCACTGGAAGAGTTCATCTGGAATGTCAAGTCAAGCATATACTCAGGAGTTTGACAGAACAAGGTATTAGACTCAAGCCAAAGCAACTTTGAGGAAAGATTTTCCACTGAATCAAGTTTTTATTTCTGAAAAGTTCCTCTCTAGACCCAAATTTTCTATCCACATTTAACAATTTTTTTTAAGCAAAATCTTTTCACCTATTTATAAGTCCTCTGAGGGTAGAAAAATATAGGCCCAATTCAACAACTCTTTTATTTTCATAGATGTTTTCTTTCCAGTTGTGTACCTAGAAAAATTAATTTTTTGCACTAGAATTCTCCAGGTGGCTTGTTTTCACTGAAACCTTCTCCTCAAACCAGGTATGAACCAAAAGATTATTCAAAGCTTGACAACACCATGTTGAAGATGAGATTTACAATCTTGACACTATTTGAAAAGCTGCTAGAAAAAGTGCACAGAAGGGCACACAGGTGTAGTGGGGCATCAGTGCCTAACTGCTTGTTTTTGCTTAAAAAGGAAGACAGAAGGCAAAACTCACAACTGTGTTACACTATTGCTATGCTAAGACAACCATTTCAAAGTCTCCCCTATTAGAGAATTACCCTTTTTTTACAGAGGGAAACCAAAGTAGCACTCAGCAATAAGGCTATGCTGGGGCCAAATACATTCCAGGATCCCAGGATAAGCTTTTTGTCCCCCACTGGACTTGGAAGTCTAGTACTGCAACCCCATGAAAGTGACAAACTCAAAACCAAGGTCTGCTCATAAAAGATTTCACATAGGGAACAATGCTGTTTTCACATCTTAGACTACTCAGAAGGCCCCATTAGATCTAAATAATCAACTCAACATGTCAAAGGAAGCAGGATATGAGGGCAAACCTAAGGGAAAAAAAAAAAAAAAAAAGAGTCCAAGAGATAATTTCAGGAACTGTGAGTTTCCTGACTAGGAAATGTTGTTCTTTCATGGCTTCATAACTTACAAACTACGAGGCTAAAAGATAACACTGCAACGTAGGAAGCCAGACTTTTCAGGGTTTCTGACCTATGCATTGCACACACCTTCTATGGGAATCTCATGCTTTGGCTTACAGCTTTTGCAAATAGAAAAAATAGTCCAACCATTACGTTCTTCCCCAGAAAAAGAAAGGTTCCTATTTAAGACTGCTTGTTAATGGAAAGTGGCTTGAGTCTGAAACACAAAAAAAAATCACTTTACTATACTGATCACTAAACAATAAACATTAAAAAAAACCCTCCCAAAAACACACACAAAACAGCCAACACATCAGTGAGAACTGATAGCCCCTCCTTGCCACCGTGCACAGAAGCATAATTATGAGGGATAGTCACAGTGCAGAACGCCATTCTGGGATTTTAACCATGGTTTACTCAAAGCTGCCACTCCAGCAGAGCAAGGCTTCCCAAAGAAGCATTACTGCCACTGTCACAAAGCCTGTACCACCCCCAGGAAAGGACAGGCACCACTGTGCCACTGCTGAGCAATGAATGTACCTGCTCTGGGAGTGTCTGCTATGGTGGCAAAAATAAAAGAATAAAAAAGAGAGAGTAGAACCACATGGCCAGCACAGGGCAGGCCATGATCTTACCACAGACCTCATTAACCCCTTTTCCTCCCTTACCTTTAAGAACTGCTGTGACAAAAGTAAGCATTAAGGAGAGATCTGAGGAAAAATATCAAGCACGGCCTCTGGCACTGCAATGGGGAATTTGTTTGCCAGCTGTCACAAGAGTGACTGCAAGAAAGGTGGTTTGAAAATCTGCTCAGTGGACAACAGAAGTGATCATTAACAGATCAGAAGTACTAATTAATATTTTAACACTGAGGTTTTAACATCTACTAATTGTATTACCTTACACTTTGGTTTTAACATCTACTCATTCTTTGTTAATGTTTCAACAGCAACAAAATCCAGTACCAATCCCAAATTATACTCCAAGCCTTTGGACTCAGAGAAACTCCCAAAACAGAAGAAGAAGCAATATTAGCTCAAACAGACAACCGAAAATGAGTGCATTTTTTTAATAGGAACAGCTCAAAATGAAGAAACGGACACGATGGTGTAAGAAAAGCAAGAGGGAGCAAAATGAAATCGCTTCACTGAACAGTCAGTATAAAAACAAGTGAATAATGGCAGAGAAAAAAATACACAGCACTCACTTCTCATTGCACTGAATTTTTTCTGGAGTATATTGCTAATATGGTTCCAATAAAAAACAAAATCCAAAATAAGAGCCTTATGATATTTTTGAAAGTCTAGGCAGCAGTACAGCAGAGCTTTTTCTTCATGGACTTTCGCTACAGAAATATCCTAACAGATGCAATTTTGGTATCACATCGACGCACTCAAGGGAAAGTAGGATGGCACGTGATGTTCAGCTGCTATTTGCTTATCATTTGGCTTTATAGCTACATGTTTCTATTTACACAAAGGAAGGAAATGTCCCGTCTAATGGTTTTATTTTAGGCTAGCTGAATTGGGATTACAGTCACACAAATACACCTACAAATAAGAACACAAGGTTTGTGAAAACAATGTCACAACTGCTGAACATAACATTTTTCAGGTAAATTGAACAAAACTAGAGAAGCATTTTTATTGTGCCCTTCCTGTGTCGGCCCATTTAAATCCCATGAATGTTCTAAATCGATTCACAAGGGTGAAAGACAGCTATTTTTTAACCAGTTAAGTGAGAAAGACAGAGAAGCTGACAATGTCTGCATGGAAATTTTGTCTCCTTCTGCCAGAAGATTTTGCTCTGAAGTAGAACTAGACAATTTTATTTTTTTTCCCCACAAGTAAATGATGCAAAAGACTGCAAGCATCCTGGAGAGCCAGCATCCAAGCACCTGTCAAAGGCAATGGTCCATGACACAATAATTTTATTTTTAAAGTGAATCTGGCTGTTAAATTCATCAGTAAGAGAGTAAATATTGATATTCAAATGTTTCGTGACAGTTCAGATTCTCACCTTTATTGATACAGAGATCAGAGTGTTATGGTTCCTCTGTGAACATGTGAACTCAAAAAGCACTTCTGAGTTTTGTGAAGGGCTGGAAAACTTAATTAATGAAAAACCAAAGCTCTACAGAATACAGAAATATTTTAGCACTTCTGAGATCTGACAAAACAATGTCAAACCACATTACCCCAAATCCTGTGCCAAATTGCCTACCAATTGAAGAAGGATTAATGTCTGAAGTGATCAGACTACAATACTGCATTTAAACAAGTTACCAGTGAGCAGAAAAGTAGCCTGAAGTAAGTTTGAAGAGCTGGCATGAAGATCATCATACCCATTCATAACATGATTTATTTATTTGTCCATTTATTGTAACTTCAGGACCCACATAAATAATATCTGGGTACTGAAGTTCCAATAAATGGACAAATAAATAAACCTTTAATAAAAGGTTAAAACCCAGATGTTCGAAAGTGCAAAACCTCCATGCTTCAAATGCATAAGGCTATCTCAAAGAAACAAATGTTAAGATTTGGATAAGTAACATTTTCTGGGTTTTATTGGTTTTTTTTTTTCATTACACACGATCCTAGTTATATATATCATTTCATACAGAAAGAGAGTTTTGCTCTTTAAAATTATTCTGTGCTGGACTTACTGTTATTGTTTAGTTTGGTGGGTTTATGCATTCAGTTCTGTGGTATGGGATTGGTCTCTCTCTCCTAGATTTGATTGTGATTAGTTCTAAAGGAATAACAGATGCAAACAGATGGGCACAGCCAAGTATGGAGGCAGCAAACCACAGAAGCAGCCCTCTACCTGCTCTAATGAGCGCCACGTCAAACACGTGCATTCCATGAATAATGCACTCTGAAGATACACTGCTTTCAGTGACACTGTGCATTTCAGAGGTCTGAAAAGACATGACAGATCCCCCTCAGAACACATTTGCTGTTAGATGTAATTTTTCTGCCAAATATAGGAAATTGAGATTTTACTTTGGCATCAATACTCTCTGCCTGGAGATACTGGATACTGAACCTGACACATTTGGCTGGCACAAATTCCTAGTGCTACTTTTTTCTCACAGAAACTCTGATGTAGGTAACTTCAAAGAATTATTCTGAAAGCAGATTCCTGGGTAGCAGACCAAGTTAAACCCCACTTCTTTCTAAGTTCAAGTCTCTCCACTAGATCTGCACATTGCAAAAATTAACCAAAAAGCAATGAAGCAAGCCAAAAGCATCCGATCAATGTTTACATAGCAGAGCTATAAATCCTACTTTACATCACAGGGCACAAAAACTTCATTTCTCATCATACAGGCTTGAAGAGGAGATAGAAAACCACACTTTTTCTCCTTTAAAATTTTTAAGGCTATGGCATTGTAATTATTTTCATGAACCTATATCCTACACATAAGGTATAGCATTAAGACAGTGTCTTTTTTCCAAGAACTAATCTTCATTCAGAAACACTTGTGCATTTTTAATTTACCTTACCATTTACAGAATGTCATAAATGGGAGACAGAGAGGCTTATTAAAACTACTTACTCAGAAGAGAAGTTTATTTTAAAAAATGAAGAAAATACTTAGTATGTGCTAAGATTTCCCCTGGAAATCACTGTGGAAATACACATGATTCTGTGCTCCTGTAGCACTTACACATCCTTCATTCTGGGGAACAGGAGGCCAGGATTTCCTGAGGTTAAAATTCAATTCAGAAGATAATCACTCTTGAGATTTTCCACCAAATCAAAGTATTTCAAAAGTTACTGTGGATTTTAGGGTGAGTTAAGAGCTAAGCTGCCATAAGAGGTCAAACAATAAAGGCAATTATGGAGAAGAATACAGGACCAGTGTAAGCTACTCTAAGCAGACAATAAGATGAAATATGAAATAACATACCATGTCAGCCTCTGAAAGGAACAAGCTCAGTTCTGCTGCAAGGCTTGTAAGTGAACAAAGGCAGCAGACTCACAGCATTGCAGTGACTGGAAAACAGCACTTTGAAATTCAGTCACTTGTCCAGAAGGTTATTCCATGATTCAAGGCAATGTTTTTGAGAACAGCAGAGAAATACTTTGAAGAAATTGAAGTCCTCTAAAGTAAAGGGTGAGGGAGAAGAAATTTTCATTACAAGGGACCCAGAAAGAGAGAGGACAAGAGGCAAAAGGTGCAAACCTGGTAGCCTGAGCTCTTCCCTGAAGCCTGAGAAACAGAGGTCCCAGATGTGGAGCTACCCAGCCCACAGCCCTCAGACAAGGAGTGCCTCAGTGCTGCGTGGTCCTGGAGATGGAACACAGACCAGCTCCCCCCAGGTGCTGGGCTCCCACCCAGACAGAGACAGGCAGCACTGGGACACCACCTTAATGTGTCCATCACCTTGCCATTACCTTATTCTTACCCAGGATTCTGCTTTCAGAATAATTCTTTGAAATTACCAGCTCTTCATCATATTCATCCTGCAAGACCAATCAGCCACAGCATCCTGCTGTTTTCACATCATCTAAAATTGCAAAGAGCTGCACCACTGGCCAAAGAAGGACAAAAAGGAGAGGAGGTGGGACATCTCCATTGACTTCTCATGCCACTGACAACACCACCTAGCACTGGACTAAGAACAAGCAGAGAATGAACACTTCTGGAGATTTGCTCATACTTTTTTCTTAATTTAACTTTCTTGCTTCAATCCTACTAGATTTTTTCCTGGAAGTTTTGGTTTTTTTTTTAATATGACTGTTTTCTTACTTCACCTCTTCACTCACCTTTTTTTTTAAACCATCTCCTCACTACTAAGTTGAAACAATTAATTACTTTCTCTCTGATCAAGTATTCCACACTGAATAGTGTTTCCACATGTGACCTCACCACTGCTTAATCCTTACCCTTTCTGTCCATCCATCCTGAAAAATATTCCATTTGGCACAGTAAGAGCACCAATTCACTGGAGACCTCTTGGACACCCAAGGCAGCAGCAGCAACTATATGTCCTGGGCTACTGCCAAATTAATGTATTTGTATCTATATTCTTTATGGCCTTGACAAGCACTCAAGTAAAACCAGTGCTTGGCCTCCTCGAGCCCCCACCATAACACTGGGGTTGTTTATTCAAGTGACTGGAACTGATGGAAGACCACATGCATTGGGACAGTGCTGAGACATGCACTGCCCCAGTTTATGTGTCAAAAGGTGACATTATTTTAGCTGCTGCCTCTACAGGTGCAGTACTTCAAAACTTGGTGCTCTCTCTGAGCCATTTTCAGCCTTCCTCTCTTACATTTTTCCATTATATCCATCATCACAGTAGTCCTACCTCTGGAAAATATCTTGTAACCAATTAATACCCTCACTTAGATCCGTGAAAAGCAGTGCACTGCATAACTGTTCATAGAAAAGCCAACTCATTGCTTCCACTACTGTGGTGACTTAACAATCCAGGATCAAAGCATTCATCTTTCTTGTAAGTGAAATAAACTTGAATTAAGTAAAAAGTATCCTTAACAGTGATGTTTTGGTCCATGATGCAGACCAAAATTACATTTCAACTACACATTATTCTCAAAAGTCAAATTAATAAAAAAATTATACATACTGTGATTTTACTTTTACTAGAATTACGAAGAGTTTTGCCCAGTCCCTTCTCTTTTGATCATTCTAAAAATGGTTTACACTTGATAATTAACTAAGGACACATCTTAATTCATTGTTTGCACTCCACTTATCAGCGAAATGTAATTCCAGAGTCTTTCTACAAACATTGCTTATGATTCATGGTTCCTGAGGAAATTTCACAGAGACACAGGTCTGAAACCATAATTATGATATTATGACAACTTTATGAGTTGACATGTCAAATGCAGTCCATCATTTCCATGGGAAAAATGAAAAGGTCAGGAATTTCCCTCCAGAGCTGTGATTAAAAAAAAAAAAAAAAAAAAAGTAAAGAAGTAAAGAACAGAGAAGGAATTTTAAAATCATAATTAAGTTTTATAAGTAATTTCCAAAGTGTTCCTTGAAGAAAGAAAATTTTTTTTAAGAAATCGTAACAGCTATATTCAATTTGACTCCTTTAAAAATTATATTTAATTTGTTAGGGGAAATGTGAAGAAAAAGAATCCATTTTAAGAAGTTTATTAACACAATGGTATCAAAAAGAATGAAGACAATCAACTTCACCTTTGTGATATCAGCTAGAGACACTATTTCACACAAAAATATCAAGGAAAACCTAGTAATAATAATGTCATCACCATTTCAACAAAGAATATTTCTTTCCTTGCCTCTTTTCACAGAATACTTGATATTACAGTACTTCCAATCCCATTGGGAATTAATGTCTCACACTGTTGAAGATAATTTCTTCCTGAGGGTGCCAACCTCCAGATTATTAGGAAATATAATAAATTCATATCTGTCCTCATTAAAAATTCTGTGATGTTTCCTTTAATGAGTGGGTTGTTTATCCCGGTCCTTCCCTTAACTTTTGATTTGAAGAGCCCCACTGCACAAGAAAATCTTGTCGATGGAGGTGGGAAAGCAGCATGGACAAGTGGGTGACAACTACATAAGTGGGTGACAACAGTGATGAAGATGCAGGTTTAAGGGCAGGCTAGCACTACAAATAAGCACCAAAAAATTCCAGCTACAACACCCTCGGGCTCTTTTAACAGAAAGGAAAACCTCTGGTGACATATTTTCATTCCTACTTTCTGGTACAACTGCAGTTTTGTTACTTAGCGGATACCCTATGAAGGGATGGGTTTGTGCCTCTCTCTTCTGAACAACTTTGTCCTCCACACATACAATTACCCACATATCAGTAATTTAAAAGAACGAAACTTTCCTTACACATCTTCTTAAGGCTCCTGCGATTTCAGAGTCAGTTTGAATCTTGGTAAATAGGCTTGCCATGATCCTTCAGAGTAAATACAACTGAAAAGGTCTCAAAACAGACAGATCTTTTTAACTGGCATCAAAACACTTCTTTCTCTTTTGATATAGCCTACAGAAAATCCTTCCTAGAATAGTGGGCACTCAGTAAACATTTTCTGCTACCACACTATAATTGTTCACATAGCAACACATCAGCACTCTTGGGAGAATTCTGTTTCTTTTTATCTAAAGAACTTTCACAGACTTTAACATGAGCTAGATTCTTTCATGTCTTTTCTCTATTTGCAGAGAACTAAATGAAACAGTTATTCAAGATGCGCCATATCCCTCTAACCTATCTGCTCTTACCCCTTCAATACATGAGAAAGTTTTAGAAAGTTACCTCTGGTATTTTTGTTCCCATTCTCTAAGACCACTTCCTTTTTAAAGTTATTTATGTTTTTCCCCTTTGAAATTATTGAATTGCAGACAAAGCAAGCTCTTGACTTGAACGTAGTTTAAGCGTAGCAGACCTTTGAAGCTTTTGAGGCTAAAGTGAACATTTGAAACACTGTTTTCTGGGGTATCTTTCATTTGGCCACCTACCAATGGTATTCTGGTCTGCCTTGATCCTCTGGTGAGACAGGATCACTGTGTCCACAGTGGTACAGATACTGACCTCACTCATGCAAGTCAAGCAAACAGGCTGGCCTGAGAAACCTTCCCTGTGTGCACTGGAACTTTTTAAAAGAGTTGATTAAAAGTTGAAAAGATCTTTTTCTATGACATGTAATAATGCTTCAAGTTTTGAAAAATGGGTCAATATATTCCAGGAAATCACCTGAAAAGACTTGGTAAAAAAATGGTGAATTTCCATGTAAGAATGGCAAACTGAAACTTGAATTTCAACTATACCTTCATGCTTCAAACTGATTCATAATTGAGTAATTTTATGAGTTTATTCATTTTTATTAAAACTTATTTAATCAAATTGTATCAGGAAAAAAAAATCTTTGTTCAAGTGAAACATTGCCACTGAAGAATTCTGACCACTGCAGGAAAGACCACTCCACAGCATCCTGACTGAACCAGGAATACAAGGAACACAAACACAAGGCAGCAGACTTGATTTTTCACAATTCAAAAGTAAAAAAAAAAAATATTTTTTAAAACAACCAAGACCGTCATGTTTTTTAGATGGATATTTTTCCTCTTTCCTGTTTTGATAATTTTACACAGAATACAAAGAAATTTTAAAAATACATTTCTGCTTTTCAAATATTTAAAAATAAAAAGCGGTTTGGAAAGTGTTTCTCATTTGATTTTGGTGTTTGGTTTTCAGCTGTTGGGGGTTTTTGGATTTCCCCAAGAGCTCAGCAAAAAAGCCTGGTCTTTGAAGTAATCTTAAATTTTAATTGCTACTAGTGATAGCCAAGCAAGTAAGAAAGAAAGCAATCAAATGATCAATTTTGCACATGCTGAAGATCATGAAAGCTTTGCTAATAACATCAGTAAAAGCAAAGTGTCTCAATTCATTGTTTATGTCACAATGGTCCCAATTGTCTCTGGATGACTAGAAAAGGGAAAAAGCAAGGGCTTCACACACTGTATCTGCCATTAAAGCTTTTACTGTGCACACTAAATACAAAGCAGCTTCCAACATGACATCAGGTATAATGCTGTGCTAATTTGTATCTGCACATTCAGACGATCTGGGTTTCATTTGTTTATCAAACAGAAGAATTGACAAAATCTCACAGCCATTGGTGCTGTGCTTCTTTTCAGATTTTCACACCACTGCTTTATTAAAAGGTATTTGCAGCATGAATATGAAGAGCTGGAAAGTTTACCAGGTATCTGTTTTAATGCAGACTCCTATCTAAGATAAGCACTAGAGTCAAGTCTTCCCAGTCTTTTAATTTTATTTTTTCTTTCTGAGTATTCCGGGAGCTTTAAAGATCAGCTGAGCAATTACCCCACAGATTGGTGCACTTTCATGTCCAGATTAATAAGTTTCTGTTACAGAGCCCAAAAACCAGATTCTCTACAGCCAATAGCTGAGAGATTAGGTTTTTCCTTTCTATGAGGACCTTTTGGAAGATTTCTGATAGAAAATGTGCACATCCATATGAATATGTACACACAATCACATTATTTCAATTTATGGTATGTTATTTCATATTATTAATAAAGGCTTATGAAGACACATATAGCTCACCCTTGAGTCTTGCTTTTATAGTACTTAATAGTTTAAGCAATATATCGAACTCTGGATCCCTTAATGTCACTGGCAAAGCTTCAATTTACCTCACGGCATGCAGAACTGAATCCCATATAGACTTTCAGACTTTATAATTTTGACTGCTTTCCTGGAAGATACAGTGTGAACCAGTTAATGGGAAAGCTGGAAGAAGCAACTCCTGACATTTCTTGAAATGCACTTATGCATATCTTATAAACTGCTTCAAAAATTAAACAAGGGCTACCCAATTGGCCAAGTAAACACAATGAGAAATGATTCTGCATTAATTTCAATGTATTTTTAAACAACTAGGAGTAACAAGGGTAACCAAAGGGAAAATAACAGAAAAGCAGGATGTCTGAAATGAATTGGACTTATTGCTAGCCTAAAGCAAATCTCAGGGAAGAGTTTGATCCACACTCCTGTTTTTTGAATGGTGAAATTATACCAATATTTGTTTTGCTTGCTTCTATTCCCAGACACCAGGTTAGACCCTGTACACTTACTATCTCTTGTAATCCCATGCTCTTTTGCTCAGAGGTTTCTATTTGGACAATAACTGCAATGACAGATCCCAGCTCATAAGGGACTGCATCAATCATCTCGCCATCTGCTGAACCACTGATGTCATCATTTGTGTACTCCTTTTATGTCTTTAAATGTAAATGTGATTTCTATCTCTGTTCAAAGCTTTGAAAGGGACATTTAATGAAACAGCTATAAATAACAGAGGAGGATCTCTATCTGTGGTTTCTCCCTGGCCTTTTTAATGTACATTTCCTTCTACAGCTGCAGCTGCTTCAATTTTCCTGAGATTCTGCTGGAGAATCTCCTACAGAAAGGGTTTCTGCTCTAAACCACAATGCTATAAACAGATTGCTGACTAATGTGCCATGCTCTTATTGTACATTACAACTACAGCTTCCTTCTAGACAGTACAATCTTGATACACCCTATAATGCAGCTTTTAAGGCTGGAGAAAACAGAAAAAGTCTACATAATCTGTAGCAAAGCCACATTTTTTAGTCTTCTCTGTTTCCTCACTTCTATTTCACCCTTGCTGTACTTTTTGAGAGCCTGTTTTTAAAAAACAACTGCAGTGACTAAAAAAAAAAAAACAAAAAACCAAAACAGGTAAAAAGGATAGAAATACCAGCAAAAAGAAAGGAAGAAAAGACGTTTTAAATGAATCTTTGTATAGAAAAATATACATGCCATTCCCCACTTTCTAGGGTGCAATGAGTCTAAATCATAACTGGAAGCTTGCAGAGGTTTTGACCTACATTTTTTATACCAGCAATAGGGTACAATCTATCTAGCTCAATGTTCATATATTTAATACAAATAATCTGGGAAGTGCCCCCAGATGCAGGCACTAACAATAAGAAAATTTTAATTTGTTCAGCTGTGGATGATCACTTTTCCCTTGCAACATGCAGCACTCTTCCTGACTCTAGTTAGTAGCATGATGCTCAATATCCTGCCTCACCCCAATGTGTTTTATGCTGGAGGAAAAAAAAAAATAAAGTCAACATGAGATCTGTAATTTATATTTAAAGCTACATAAAGTAAATTTTGATACCAAGTGAATAAGGAAGTCCTAAAGACACCATGTGCAGTGCTAGCAAGTCTGTACGGAGTGGATGAGTATGAGCAAAAGACAATGCAACTAAGTCATTAGAGAGGACACTAAAGAGCTTTTTTTTTCTTGTTAGATCATCCTAATCCCTTCAGCTCCTAGGGAAGAGAAAATGAAGAATGGACTGGACTGCACCAGACAGTATCTCCAGTTTCTGTGGTGTCTGGCCATCTCAGATACCAAATGATTCCCTACCACAGGCCACCACAAGCTGTGCAAGCCCCCCTGCCCCAGGGTCCCAGAGGGCGAGCTGCAGCACAGGCACAACAAACACTCCCTGCAACTTCAAGGGGAAGTCAGAGGTGTACATGGGCACTAAATCTTCTTCCAGTCTTCAGATCAAATAACTGAGCACTCCAGATTGACCTCCTATTGTGATTTCACTGGGATTACAGGAACAGCACTGGAATGGTATCCAAAGGAGCAATTTTCCTGGGACAAACCTTAAGAAGCATAAATCTAGTAACAGCTCTGTTTATATTTAAACAAAGCATTTTTGGAACCTTTTGTTGATTCTTCATACAGGACACATTCCACCTTCTGATGATTTAGCTGCTTTGAACTACAAGTTTCTGAAATTGCCCCCATCATATGGAATCATATTTTAGTAATCCACTGAATATAGAAAATCTATTGTTAAAATAAATCTTCTGCATCTACAGTGCTATTGCAGTGGTATTTTGAGAACAAGGTGTCATTAGCCATCTATGGCTGGTTGTTTCATAAGCACATTTCCATATCATTAGTTTTCAGGGCTACTGGTAAAATATATCACAAAACTTAAGAAACATTAATCTGTGTTCATTCTACCTCACATTAATAGTAAATTTAAAGAATTGTGTTGGACACTCCAGACAAGAAAGCCTCGTTGCAACTGTTTCCATTTCAGACAGTCAAGTCACCAGACTTTGCAACTCAGCAGAATGTTATGCAGCACAACTGGTGCTATTTCAGATGCTATTGTTTCTCAATTCTATCACCTTTTCTCACACTGAGATGTTCAGTGAATAGCTTAATCAGCTGCAGTCAGCTCATTTAAATACTATGGAAATGCAGCAAGAATTGATGCAGCATTCTATCCCTGGAAATGAATGGAACAGAGAAAAAACAAAAGTTCATTCCTAGACTATAAATACTGATATGTCAAATGTCAGTATCTGGAGAACTGAAACAAATGCAATAATGTGAAGGAATGAAGTAGCATCTGGCCAAAATCAGCAGCTTCAGAAATTAATTTTTTAAGTATGAATAATAAAACTGAAAACCAACAAGTATCCAGAAGACCAAGCAGTGCAGGTGGCTTACACCCCAGCTCCTCAGGCCAGGATCCCTCCTGATCCTCCCTCATGGATGGAGAAGGCTACTCCTGGCCCCACAGGGTCTTTAGGAAATACTTACCTGCAGGTTTATCTAAACCAAAGGGTCCACAATCATGCAGGGGTAGCACCACAGCCTCTCAGGGTGATTTTAATACTTTTTTTAAAAGTGTGATGTGTTGTGAGAGTAGGAAGATGCATGGGAGGCTACAAGACATGACAAGGTACTGCTGGAAGACTGCTCGGGGGTAACAGCAGCAAACAGCTCTGTGGCAGCAACATCTGTATCACCATGAGGTGGGTCTTGGGGGGCACTGACACCCAAAACTGCACCCAAGCTTTGTTTCAGAGAGAACTGAATGGCAGCATTGAAAAGACACAAACAAAACAGGGAGCAAACTGATTTGCAAACTAGGAATTGGGGGTTGGGAGCAGGCTGGGAATACAAGTTATTTGGCTTTCTTCCTGTGCCCTATATTCATTTTGTTAAAACAGAACTAAGCTGTAAAAACATTAAGCACCAAACATAATCATTCTAAAGCTATTTGAAGGAGTGATGACATTCACAGCTATGTATTTCTTGGGTCCTGCACTTGAAGCAAAATTATACAAAGAATTTGTTTTGGCACCAAAGTCAGCGCTCCAGAATAAAAGCTTAAACCCTAAAGATTTGTGGAACAAACCCCACGTCCTTGTTTCATTTTATTACTGTACTACACACTTCACACTAATATCCAAGAAATATCAATCACATCAATACCTGAGGACAAACGTTACACTGCTGCAGAACACTGCTAGAAATTCTTTCCATCAGTAGTTTCAGAACATCAGTAAGCTCCAAAAATGTAATGTAAATGTAAAAATGCCTAACAAGCTTAGGGATAATTATCGAGACTTGACTTCAAATTCCATCCAGTTTTAAGTCTATCCAGGAGAACAAAGCCTCAAGCTAGTTTTCCTTAAAGGCACTTTCCTTACCATGCCCAGGCTTCAGAAAAGCCTCCACATTGGAACTCGAACTCAGACAGCAATATTTTCTGGCTCTTATTTGGTCATTGTAACCATTCATCTCTGTCTGGGGAAAAAGTCCTGAGAATAATTAAGTACCATGATAATTATTATCAAAGAAAAAACGGTGGAAATTTATAAGCATCTGAGGCATGTCAGCACTGTCATATAAGCTCCTTTGGAAGATAACTCCCACTCCAGAGCGGTATTAAGGAAAGCAGATGAAGACTCATTGATATAAATAGATCAAAGATAACGTTTATCTTAGTCTCTACAAACTGCCTTTCTTATCAAATCCTTTGCTAAAAAATACACTTTTAAGATATGCCATCAAAACTAAAAGAAAATATGTTTTTCTTGAAATCATGGACTCTGAAATAAGCTAAAAGGACTCTTGTTTGGTTAGACCTTAATTTCTTCATTTAACACTGCAACATTACAGCACACTTTTCCTCAATACACAATAGGATCTTGTGTTGGTTCAAGGTGATGGAGCTGTAGTTCCCGAGCAGCTTTGCAGTGAAGGCTTATTTTTGAAAAAATGTGGCTGCCTTCACATTCACACCTGAAGAAACATGCAGAAGTGTGCATTTGTGCAGAGAATATTTCAAATATGTGCTGAGTGAGTATAAAACAAACTTCTGTAATTCCTTGTGCTGCTTCCCAAAGCCCCACTTCATCTCTGTACAAGCTGTGATTTTTCAGAATATTTTTGTGCCCAAGACAGCTTTTCAAAGACCCTGTAACTCTTTTAGCTTGTCTTACAAACATAAACCAAACGATGTTGGCCAACTCCTTCCGTAACAGGACTGCACCTTTAAATACCACTAATGCCAGATGGTCTCAGCATATAAAGCAGCATGAGACAACACATTAATGCTACTCAAACAAGCAACTTGTGCTAGCAGCAGACCAATGAAATCAGTCTCAGGCTGCTAATCCTATCTGTCTCCATGGCAACATCTATTTCAGACAATTCTTCAATTTTCTAGTCAGATGAGCTTCTTGGCTCCTAAACTTCTCTATTCAGGAGGTGTGCCATTGTCAGGTACTTTTTCATCTTGTATTGGCTACTGTTACAATACAGATTTTATTTTTATCAGCTGCTTCATGGAGTTTCAGGAACAGATGTTCCTCTGTTTCTGTTTATTTATAGGCCTTTCCGCTAAAGATTTGTACTGAAAGATTTTCACTGAAGGTCAGCAATACTTATTTTGACTATGGATTTGTTCCCATATCTGCAACACGTGGAAACCTTGCAAATATTGATGTCTCTGTTGTGACTCTCCCGATCAGCACCAGAAGAAAAGGATTTGGTTCCTTCTTTATATTTATCTGCTATGGAAGCAGATTTTTAAACAAAACAAAAGACCACGTATCTACAGCAGGCAAATAGGGAGAGAAACTCTTGGAGAGACTCCTCACCACATGCCCATTAGCATAGCTAAGTCAACACAAATTTTGGGGCTACTTGCTACCAGTAAAAATCTGACAGGAAGCAGGTAGGAACTGCCTGTTACAGGCAGATGAAATGCTGAGCCACATGCTCTCTCAAGTACCTCTACACCTGGCACAGCCACATGTAAACCCAGCATGGAAGCTGAGAATCGAGGCATGGAGAGGAGAACATGAGTCACAGGAAGAGGGTGCTCTTACCCAAAACCACAAAAAATTCCCAGCAGAGCCAAGAAAGCAGCCAGCCATCCTTTACCACAAAATAGATTTTCCTCTCTCTTACAATGACAATGTTTAAAATTTAAGCATGTGAAAGCCCAGCTCCCAACCACACAGCTTCTTTTCCTCTCCATCCTTCTATGTACTGATGTCACCAAAGAGAAGGAAGGCATTTCATCAAGAGCAGCATAAACTTGGACCACTCCTTCCTAAAGTGCAGGCTGTTACAAAATTAGAGTCACATTTAACTTTCTTTTTTTAGAATACACATGCAAGTTGGCTTGAATATTTAGAATTCATTATTATAGGATTTATAAGTCTCCTGCTTAAATTCAGATGAATAGCTCCCACTGACCTCAGTTTGATTTGTGGATGCTCAGCAGCTGGGTGGGAGGAAAAATTTAAGCATGGTCTAGTCTTACCAGGTGCAGATCTGACATGGAGAGTCTGCTTACCATAGTCACAAGGCCTCCGTTGAAGTACCATTTTTCAGGTGTGTAAAAAGTGTCTATGTCTTAGACTCACCCCAATTTTGCTTATGGTTCTAGAACTGTGCTTTTGTGCAACAAGCCAAAATGCTGCCAAAAACGCAAAATATTTGGTTTAGTACAGGAAAAAAAGGTTCATTTTGAATGATCAATGTGCAAGGAATGCACCACTCGTAACACTGAAGGATAACAACGTGTAACTGAAGAACAGTGATGCTGAGTTTGAGGAACCCAAAAATAAAATTCAAATGAATGTTTTGCAGCCAAAAATGCCAGGAGACAAACATGTGGTAATTCACACGTGTATTATCCAGATATCTCTACTGTGATGGTACAGGAAACACAACTATGCAGAAAGTTTTAACCTTTGAAATGTCTCACTGTCCTTCCACTTTCTTTGTATTTTGAGCACTTGTATTTCTCATAGCAAAGTACTGTATGACTTCTCTTTTGTTTGGAGAGCTAATGTGGCAAATGCCTGGGCCATTCTTTCTAGAAACCTACCAGATCCATCAGATTAGCAAGGATGCCAAGAGAACAGTTAAATAAATTTTGGCCAGTCTGACGTCTCCCCTGATCAAACAACTCTTCATTTGGCTTTAAGGCAAGTCCATCCCTAAGCATAAGTACTCAAAGTGGCATTCAGGTTGTGTGAAAAATGCTTTTTTCGGCATCAGCAAATGCTTGTATCGGCTGCGTTGAAAGTGGATACATTCCCTTGGATAACTACAAAGAATGGTTCTGGAACTTTCTCACCAAATAGCCAAATAAAGCATAGAACAAAAAACAGAAGTATAGTAAAGAGATGAGGTGGCAAAAACAACTGATGCTTAGAATAATATAGAAGTTGTTGAGGTAAAGCTAAGGGATATTGCAACAATGAGACTAAATGCTTATGTATAATAAAAAGCTTGATGCACTTGTACAAGCGTAGCAGACACCCGTGAAAGGCCTCCCTCCAGATGACCACAAGAGGGAGAGGAAGCCAACGACCACTTGGAAAGATTATGAAATTGCTGATCCCAGCTTATTGATGTTTGCTGATTCGGACTAACACAAGCACACCAGAAAATGCTTTGTAGGCTTAAAAACCGTATATATGCTCTGGTGAACTTGTAGTGGTGTGTGCCGTGAGTGGAGCGGTGACTCTCCGGCCACCCAGCACTGCTTGCTTGCTTGCTTTAAAATAAAAGATATAAAAATGAAATTTGGTTTGGCTATTGAAATTCTATATCAGGTTGTTCTTGCTTTGGGCAGGCTCTGCAGCCAGAACAGTATCTTTGATCATAAATCAGGCAGCTCACACTCCAAGGCCATGTGCAGCTCCATGCAAAGAACACCTGTCTCCATGGGACTTCATTTGCAAGCAAACAAGGATGCGAGGTTCTGCTCATAATTCAGTATGAACAACTACCAGGAAGCAGCTACTAGCTTGTGCAGTTATAAATGTCTCTCTCAGGAGATTAATTAAAAACAAACGTTTACTCCTTTGAACTGCCAGCCACAGGTTTATAATTCAAGATTCGCTCTTACCTGGCCATTGTAGGTATATAGACACATCTCTAACATACGGCTTCATGTTGACCCAAACCTCACAGCCCTTTGACAGTACCTGCTGCTGTGACAGGAAGATGTGATCAATGCCAACTCAGCTAGCACAGCCCTGGCACCCTGCAGGAAACCTCGATTTCAAAGGCAAGGGCACCATGGACCAACACCTACTTTTAGTCCAGTGTCCTTTTCCCCAGCCGTGCCCCTGAAAGCAGCAAGACAGACAACAACTTCATTGCCAGGGGCGGCTACTGCACCTTGGCACATACAGCTGCTTCTTCACAGTATGGCAGAACTTCTTTTCCAAAACCCAAAACCACAGCACGTGAAGCTGGGACTAGCTCAGTTTCAGCACTGCTGTTCTGCACAGCTCCTAGCCCACTCCCAGAACCCCACCAGCTTTCACCCTGATCCTGAGATGATACAAGCTGATGTATGGCACACAAAAGAGCTCCATTTCCTGCCCCAGCAGATCAAACCTGCCTACTCTGTTTTACTGATAAGGATTTTTTTCTCCCAAAACTTTTTACTTCATAGACCCTTGATGTCTTCATTTAGCCCCAGCACACCAGAAAATATCATATATAACACCCCATTCCCACTGAATTCACTGAATGCTGGCTTTTGATGCACACCTCAGTCCAAAATGACGTTTACACCCTTTGCTCTGCTCCTTGTAACCCTAGCAATCATTTCAATTACCTTCCCCAGATGCCTTGAAGAACATACTGTGGTTTTCACTTTTTTTCATTCGACAAAATTTTAAGAGAATTGAGTTACTAGTCTTCTTCACAGTTTAATTTCCTATCCAATTGGAGGGGGAAAAAAAAAACAAGAAAACAAAAGAGCAAGGCTCTGTGGTAACACATCCATAAGACTCCTGTTTAAAGAGTAAATGTAGACCAAAAAATTATATGACATGATGTTTTGGTTTTCCTTAGGAGGAACATCAATTAAAATAGATTTGAGGACTTAACAAAATTAATTAATCTGCTGAAAAAAAAAAGCTCAGACAGGGTTCATACACTGTATGTTTGCAAAAGTAGCACATAAAGCACAAGGTACATTAGATGATGATACATGAAGGCTGGGATTCACCAGATCTTAACCATAAGCTCTTGCACACATTTCTAAGTCAGAAGCCTACCCAATGTTAGCTCCTCTTACAGTCAGTAGAGAAAACAGATGCTTTCAGAGGGCACTGCAGCCTAGCCAAGAGGTGCTCCTGCTGACCAGGAAAAGGGAGTTTACAGCATGAATATGCATGCCCAGTATGTAGGCTTCTAAATCGTATGCCATCTTTGAAAACAGAAATTGGACGGAATGAACACAAACTAATTCCAAACAAGTAACAAGGTTTAGTACTAAATTATCAAGTGAGTCTAGCAGCAACTTCACTGTTACAACCAAAATGTTGTGTTTATTCTGAAATCAGAACACCTCTCTTGTGTTTTTCACCCTCCATGTTATTTAAAGGCTAGATATTGATTACTAAATTACAGAATAATAAAGTTTTTCCTGAAAAAAAATTTAAATATTTTAATAATGAGATCACTTTTGATAAATCACACAAGTCCAACTTACTGGCTTTGACATGTCACAGAATCTTAGGAAATACCCAAGCTTTATAGAGAATTCTCACGAATTCTCTGGAGTTTGCATTATTGCCACCCTAATAAAACATCACTTTAAGCCGAGACAACAACAAAGCAGGCCCCCTTTCTGTTTTCTTTGGGAACTGATAAGGCATTCTGAAGGTGTGGGAGGTGATGACAACTCTTCTCTTTGAAAGAAATTAAAGTAATCAACTCTTTCAAAAGGAGTGGGATTGTCAAAAGCAGTCGGGGTCAGATCAACAAACCCTGAATAGTCTGCATACTCAGACTCATTTCAAGTCTGAAAAGTGGAACTACTGCCTTCTGTAGATTCATGTTTATTCTTAATGATTACAGACCTTTTTACCCCGGCTTGTTTACCATTTGTGTTATTCCAGTAAATAACAGATGAACTGCTGAGATGCAGTAGCTGGGATGTACTGTGCTTCCGCAGGTAGCACACAGCCTCTATTAACCCTTTCTTAAACGTTCTAGCAAAAAGGGAAGTCTTTAAACACCTGTCAGAGTGAGAGCATTGTATCTGTCGGGAACAGTGCAGACTGCCTAACCACACTTACTGGGAATTTCCATTGACTTCAATGGGAACGTGAACAGCATTATTAACTAGCTGCCAATGAGATCTGTGAATGTGTCTGCCTCTCCTTGATTTGCACCAGTTCTGTGAGACGTTTTCCGCTTTGTATTCTACACCTCTATTTTTAGCTGAACATGAGGACTGAGAAAGGATGAAATCAGAACTATTAAGGAAATATTATTTAAGAAAGATAAAATTAAGGAAGAAGAATCTAAAAGTCTAAAATATTCACTCAGCACGCACATGCAGCCATCTTCATGCTGCTCTACAGCCCTCCCGAGACCTGCACAACCTACACATCTGTGAAGGACACTGAACATCCCACTCTGAATGCAGGCAGCATTAAAATCATCCTGCCAGAAAGTACCCCAGGCCAAATCCTGGCCGGGTGACTTCAGAGAGATATCCTAACCAGCACAAAAACCCATAAGGGATTTTGCTGGAAAGGTAATTACAGCTTCCCAGCCTTCTGTAGAATGCAGGAGGTACAGCCCGCCCCAGATCTGCACTCCCAGCAGGCGAGTCAGTAGCATACCCCTGACAGGTTTTGATGAGAAAGCCAGAACATCCTCACAAGCTCTGAAAGAAAATCTGTTCCCTGAGGCTCAAAGGAAAGAAAAATTTCAAATGCAGAAGGCTACATGAGGAGTAAGTTCAACCATGTTTTACTCTGCATATTCTATCCATCCCTATAGACACCAGCAGCTGCCCTGCTCGCGCTCACCTGGGGCTGCAGGTGCCCAGGCAGTGGCTCACCTTTAAAGAGGATTGCAAACCTAAGCCAGGAGAGCAGCTAAACCACAACTGACAGAAAGGGTGAAAGCACAACACGGTCAGCACAGCATCTCCTGTGCTCCTGATACAAAGTGCTGACGCCGACCTATTTACAGCCCCTACCTTCATGGAGTGCAGCTGGGTGAGTATGAACAAAGTACACACACATCTACCAGCAACCAGCCCTGTACCCTTCAACATCTCCCTCCAAAAAGGGTGGCCCTTGATAAAAACTGGTGTTTGCTTAAACCTCGAGCACACAAATTTGGCTTGCTCTCTAATATCTAGATTTAATAACAAGCTCTTGCCGTGTGCAATTGGTATCAATGCTTTTCAAATATAAGAAAGATCAACAGGTCCAATCAAAGAGCTCATAAGATTTTTATGTTCAGATTTGGGGTGCAAGGAAAAGAAAGATTTAGAAAATCAAGCGCAATTAAGTGTAGATGAGGTTAGGACAGCTGTGTCTGATGACATCTCCATAACCGAGACAGGCTGTGTGCTTTCTGACATCACCAGGGATACAACACCCTGCCACCAACCCCAGCACTGCACCCACTCCTCTGAAGCAGGGCAGCCCATAATACACACAGGTGACATCCAGTGGTGTCCCCACTCCAGCTGCCACCTACAGTGCTGATTCCTGCCCATGCTGGCCTGACACCTCAGCAGCCTCCTACATGTTTGCTCGTTCTTCTTCCTGCTCTCTTTTGAAAAAGAGCAGCACTTGCTCATGGTTCTCTTAAACGGCTGCAGAGTCACTAAGATTACAATAAATCAAGAAATATTTTTAAATGGGTTTTGTGCAAGAGTGGTGAAGACATTATGAGAAACAATTTTTCTCCCTGTAAATTCATCAGCTTTACTTTTTGCATCTTCTTACCACTGAAAGCACCAGTTCACATGGCTGGTGCCACAGCTGAATACAGGAGCACTTCACTGACAGAATAAAAACTTGCTTGCATTAGCAGACAGATCCTGGATTTCTCCATTCATCAATATAGAGCCATGATTTTCACTTCTCTCTTAGTCACCGTCTAATTATTTTTTTGCAGGAGGAAATGGTTCTAGCACTGCATGGCTGGGGTGTGAGAGAACTGAGAGCCTCACATCTGGGGGCTTTGGAGGGAGCTGCACCTTGGGAAGCCTAGAAGCTTATTTAGGCTCAGTGCCAGCAGTGATTGACCCAGCTCATTTCCTCACCCTGCCAAGTGGAATCTTTGATAAAGTGATGGGTCCAAGAATTATTGTAGCTGAGTTGCACCTCATAAAATTGACTGAAGTCACACCCACAGGGCCCTGTGAATGCTCCAAGTCACAGCTGCACTGCTCAGCTCACACATGGTGTGCTCCTGCCTCACCACTTCATGATGCCTTGTTTGAAACTGAAAACTATGTAATTTTCTAGAAAATCAGTTGTCTCACTCTACTACAAATTAGTAGTAGTTTCCTTCCATTTGAAGTATTTTTAAAGATCCTTGTGGGGAAAAGGATGAACAATAAAATCATTAACATTCTGTTCAACAGAACATCAGACATCCACAGCAAGAGCCTATTTCCTCTCTCAGGAGTAGTCAGTATTCTCTTGCACGTAAACTAAGGCAAAGTATTGTCCCAGAAAAAACAAAAATAAATCTGTGCTTTACCATCAAATGTCCTGTTTTCCCCTGGTCCACCATCAACTTCCCACAACTTCTTTCTCCTCATTTTACCTGACCTTGCTGTCCACAGGCTTCTGTCAATTTGGCCAATTTTTGGTGAGCACAGGGATGAAACTGTATTTTCTCATGCAATCAAAGCTACTCCAAAATATTTTCATTGCTTCCAGTCTACATTCATGCAACACCTGCTACACATAAGCACTGACACAGTCTCATTCAAGTCTTCTCTGCCTTCATGCCTTGCCCTCAGCGACTCAAAGTGATGTTTTCTGCCTTGGTATAAAACTTTATCAAGTTCAAATACCTTCATCTCCAGGTTGTGCTTTTCCTTATTCAAGGGCTTTTTTCCATCAGTGATTGCAGGCTCTAATCTCCCATACAATCAGTGTATCACCCTAAAGAAATCGTTGCCACAATAAACGCACAAACAAACACTAAAAAAAAAAAAAAAAAAAAAAAAAAAACAAACACCAAAAAAGGCACAAAATTACAA
>JAYDZK010000202.1:32952048-32968085 GCA_034509185.1 Euphonia xanthogaster | reverse complement strand
CGCGGAGGGCGGGCGCCGCGGCCGCGCGGTGCGGGTGCAAGCCGCTCAAGCTGCTGTCATCAACCAGCTGCCATAAAAACTCTGCGGGAAGCCGGGTGCGCGCTTTCCGCACCGCCTCATCAGTCTGTGCGGTCCCTGCGGGTTAACCCGCTGCCACAAACGCAAAGTAACAGCGTGCTCCATGAATGATTCAGTGCTATTGCAGGGCAACACAAATGCATTTGACTGACAGGGAAAATATAAACCGTCATCTGCAGGGTCGCTCTGCTCCCCATTTATGAGGCGTCTTTACTGCATTACAGAAAGGAGAGGATAAAGCAAGACTTATTTTCTGATACTGACAGTACTTAGAGAGCACGCTCCAGTCTGTTCAAAGCAAATGCTAGTGTGAAGAACCATTCACCATATATCAATAAATCCGTTTCTTCTATATCACAGATACTAGAGGACTTCTGAAGCCTTGTTCTTTTCAACTTCTCTTCATAGGCACAACTGTTTAGATTATGTTGAAACAGCCTGCAAAGGATGAGTTCTGAAAGCAAAATGCTAAATGATAAAGAGCAACTTCCATATCAGGTTGTTGATTTGTGATTTGGCGATTTTTTTTGCTTGATTTTTTTTTTTTTTTTTTTAAGGACACAAAGACTTGCTGGAAAATTTTGAAGTTCAAAATTTTGAAAAGTACATATACAATTCATCCTTCTACAAACAGAATTTTGTCCACAATAATATAATGTATGTTTATTCTGATCTTCTGATTTATAAGGGTGAGCCTGTATAACACCTCCTTCTATCAGCAATTAATACTGAATCAATTTTCAGGAAGATTTTTTTTAAATAATCTTTGGTGATATTATGGATATTTTCCTAAATTGTGGGTGTCTGCTTAAAATAAGGTGATAATGGACACAATCTCTTCTAGGAGAATGTTTTCATTGACCTTTGGTGATGTACCAGCTCAGAAAATGATCCCACATCTGAAACACAGACCTGAATGTACAACTGTACATAAATACTTGAATATCTGTCTCTATTTACCTATACTTGTTACCTTCCAGGGCCCTGAATGTCAGTCCTGAATGTGTTTCTTCACAGCAAGAACCAAAGTTCAGCCCTTCCAGTTCTCACCATCTTTCAAAGGCAACTGGGTTCAGAAGCTGCCCTGCCCAGTTTAACTCCAGGCAACCACATGCAAAGGCACCTTCAGAGCACTCTTTGCAGCCTTCAAATCTTCATTCTTACTGCTAGAAAACTTTTGGAGATGCCTGTCATAGCATGTCCCACTAGCTCCGAGGTTATCACAACGCTAATTTGCACTGTTTTGCAAGACCTGGACGGAAAGAGACTCCTTGATATGGTGTTTTCTCTGACCAAGATCACTGTTGGAATTTAGGATCACAAAAGGGCTCTCTCTCTGACTTCTCCCCTTCCTAACAGCATTAACTGGACTACATTAAAAAAAAATTGTTTATGACATCACACTGCTTTAGAACAATGTGCAAAAACATGTGCAGCCCTCTCAGTGCTCCAAACAGGAACTGCAAGTAATGGTAGCTGACCTAACATTCAAAAGATTGATGACCTAACATTCAAAAGATTCCCCTTCTTTAGCAGTATTGGCTACACTCATCACCGGTTAAATATTCCTTGTTTTCTTGATCACTTTTCCTTGCTCTCAATATACAAAGTAAATAAATCTGCTGATGCTGGTTACATTGTCATTTTTTTGGAAGAACTTTCTGATCCAAAAAGCCTCCCTTTTGTTCTTTGTAGCAACTGTCATGGGCTTCTAATTTAATTGACCAAAATACATCACTAAAAGATACAAGTAGGCTGGGAAAGCATCTTATTCATTTTCATCTCCTCAAACTGTGAATTATTATTCCACTACATAAAAGTAGTCTCACACCTAGATCTGAATGGATTTACTTCTGTTTTCATATTTATTCACCCCCACTCTTAAAAACTTAAGACAATATGTATGTATAAAAACACATGCATATATTGTGTAAAGCAGGGTGGTTTATATAGTGTCAAATATTTGACCTCACTCACACTAATTTATTTTTAATAAGGGATTAAGAAACAATGTTTAAATTCTCAGACAACATAGGAACATATGCAGAACTGAGTAGGAGGAATAAATTGATGTCTTCCTTTGTATCTAATCCTTTTTCCTATTTTCCATAGTTCAGGGATGATTATCTTCAAAGGCCAAATTTCTTTGTAATATGTAAAAAGTTTTGGCACTTGCCTCAGTCTCAGAGGAATGCTCCAACCCCAAGGGCATTCCCAGCCTGTAAGCATAACCAGGCACTTGGGCATGGCCTTGTAAGCTGATAGTAACAAGAGCAGTTAGTAGAGCACAAGTGCTCCAGGAAACCTACTGATCAACAGATTTTAAATCTGCTTTACCTGTCCCTTATATCTGAATACGGAGCCGCAAATAGTAAGTGATATTTTGCCAACAGACATAGCCTAAATAATTTGGTAATCACAAAAAAAAAAAAATTAATTAGCATTTCCAAAATTACTTATTTATAGACAAATCTACATGTACACAAAACATACATATAACACTCACATATTTACAGATTACTTCATTCCTTTGGCCAAATAGAATTTGCTGAATCAAATTTTCCAATACTTTTGACTTGCCTGAATCTGTCTTTTTCAGCAAATCATTATTCACCAGGAAACATATATTTTCCAAAATAAACTCACTCACAGAATTTTGCTAACAAGACTTACAAGTCTTTGAACATTTTTTTATTTGTGTGACAAGACAAAAAGGCTAAGGCAACTATTTTCTTTTATTAATCAGAAAGATAGCCCCAAATCTATGTCCATTACAAACAACTGAAGAACATCAGAACTCCTAAAACTCCTAAAACATATGGAACACCAGAAATCCTAAAAATGCTCTATGATTGAGAGCAGATATTTACATTATTAATAACAAACTACTGCTAATACGTACACCATGGAAACAGTAAACTTCTCAGGTTTGTATTTGGAAAGAAGTTTTAATGCTAGGAATGAAATTACCCCATCAATTTAAAAGAGAGAACAGTTGATCTCAGTGTTGACAAACCAGGCAAGGATATGGAGATAACTGTAAGTGTTAGAAGATTTTACAAAACTTACCAGAGTGCTGATTATATTCCCATATACTAGACCTGACAGCTGTGGTCACTTGAAGCTGTGTCTTCAAGGCAGAAGCATCTATTTCCAACCTTTAATATGTCTTGCATAACTCAACAGCTCTATTTCTTGGATAAACATGCAAAACGGGGTTGAGATATAGGAAGCTGAGGCTTTTCCAGTACCTTGAGAGGGTGATTAATGTAAGGCAGGGCAAAAGAAACACCATTACCAACAAAAAATGTAATAATAAAAATACAGACAAGTCACTTATGCAGGAGGTTACAGAAAAGGAGAGGGGGGAAAAAACCCACCCACCTTCCAAATTTTTTACTGCAAGACTAAATCTTTTATTGCCTCCAGCTGTTAGATTACTCACACATGTTACTGAAACCCAACCCTGTCAGGTATTTAGAGCTGTTCTCTTGCTGGGTGGTGACCATTCTATACATGTAACAATTCTGCATCGATACTCTGTAGACTACAACTTCAATTTCATACATAATGTATTTGACATTTACACCTACACAAATATCACTGACTTATTGCTGCCTCTAGTTCAAGTTTGAAGGAGTAATAACTGCTCCTGGGATGATGCTAGGTCCTGAATATTGGACTGGAATACTGTTTTTGAGAGATGCTACAGCCTGGCTACAGTGCCAAGTACTCACACAGAGAGACTGCCATGCAGGATCAGTGTGAGGGTTTGAAAAACTGGCTGATAGGGCTTTTTAAAAGTGGTGAATCATCATCTTAGAGGAGCATTCTTCTGGTCTTCCCCAGGGACTGGTATTTCTAGTCCAAGGGTTAATTTATTCAGTGATTACATAAATGTGAATCATAACTGATTAAAATGTGTGGATGACAAAGTATGGTGAATAATAAAAATATAGCAGCTCGGGCGTGTGATTTACTTGGTAAGTCAAGCACATTTAAATATTTCAGAGCAGCAAATTGTGAATTACACTTAAGAGCAAGAAATGTAAAACACAGATGACAGTCTGGCAAGCAGCATTGCCAGAAGCATTGAGAGATCACTAAAGCTGGGTAATGACTGAATTTTCCAGTGCAATGCTTAGACAGAAAGATAATGATTAAGTGGGAGTATGTGATTATATCACAAGGTGGTCTTAGAGGGAGAACAACGTGGACCCACAGTTCTGATATCTACAGCTGAAACAAGACTGAAAATTCAGAGACAAGCCAAAGAAGTGATTTGAGAAACAGAGGGAATGCCTTACCCTGGAGGATGATACCATCTGGTGAGCTGGTGAAAAATAAACTGAAAAGTGATTTGACTACTGTGTTTACTACCTTCACAGACAGAAAATTATAGCAAGAGCTAATGACACAAAGCTGCCTTGTCCCTGGACCTGCCAGTTACAGGTTTCCATGAACAAGAGGTACCAGAGGGGTGCAGCTGCCAGAGCAAGAGAGGGAGCCATAACTGGGGCAGAAATTTGGAGGCAATTAACCAGACACTGTGGTTAACAATAACTGTCAGTAGCCATAATGAAAGTTTCAACAAGGTAATTTTTCAACAAAAATGAATATTAAAAATCTAGAAACATATCAGTTTAAAAAAATTATCATAAAACATGCAACATAACTCTGTGAAGAAAATAAATGAAGTCATATAATCTTATAATCACAATATCAATATCTTCTGGCACACTGTGCTGTAGTGTAAAATAAACCACCTTATTTTGTATTTCACATACTGCCAAAAGCAGTTGATTATTTTGCAATCCTAATCGCTATAGTTTATAATACTTTTCCAGTTTCCATGGATTTTTTTGACATTAACTCCAAGAAATTAATTCATGGTTTACATAGGACTTAATTATTGTCATATCCTAAAGGCACAGTACAATCTGTTATTTCCCCCAGATGAGCTTTAATTAAACTAAACCAGACTTTCAGGAAAAGATAATGTAGTGGAAAGTGTTCCTCTCCCACTGAATCCCCTGTCCTACCATATTTAAGAGTTAAATCTGTCTCCTTGTTGAAGAAGATAAAGGACAATTGATTGTGTGAGGTTTTGTTATGCATTGTGAGGACCCAAAACTGTTAACCCATATGTTTATCTTTTTTTACTATTGCACAAAAACCTCTTTATTTTCAGATCTGTACATACTCTATAGACTCTTTCACAAAATATGGGGGGGGAAAATCAGTAAAGTCTCATTTAATAAGGGCCTAAAATCTAAAAAAGATAATTTCCTCACACAGTTCTTCATTTGAATAAAAGACACAAAGTAATGAGGTAGGTCAATTATGCACCAGCATCACATTTAGCAATAAATACAGGGTCCTACATTTGAAAAAGCAGTGGGGTGGTGGTAAAATGCAGGTCCATCTGAGTCCTGAAGAAAACAAGCCTGTGGTTTTCAAATGCAAGTTTCTGTGTTGAGAGGTCCAGCAGGCACAATTTTGTTCCACAAAAAATAAATTTATAAAGCACAGCTTGCATAATTCTCTAGGGATTTCTTAAAGAAAGGAGATCAAAAGCAATGATGTCATCACACTGTACACTATGGATGTACATAAAATAACCCAAAAAACTAAAATAGCAATGGGTGTCAGAAAAACATAGATTCAACTAATTTTAAAAGGTCCAAAAAACCCCCATGCACGCTTCCCTAGATGCATGTTTAAACTGCATTCTTTATTTTTAAACCTCTTGAAGAATGGAATATACATTATAACTTTGTAAAGCAATCCCATTATGTTTTTAGCACTTTGCTTCAGCTTTCCAATAGCTGAGGAGACACCAAGCTTTTACAAATATCTTTACTGGAATATTTAAGCAAGTGGCTCCCAGTTGTGCATAATTTGGGGCAGTGTGAGCAGAGGCATAAGCCAGCAGGCTGAGAACAAATGAGTAAAATGATGTTCACAGGGAAAAGCCCTGAAAGCCCCTTCTGTTTTTAGGCTAATGCTTCAGTCAAATAAAGCAAAGTATAGCTGCAGCTGCAGGATGGGAGTGGAAGTTGACAACGCAGAGGATAATGGCCATCTTTGAAATCTGATTAAAGAGGCTGCTTCCACCACGGAGAGTTCAGGCAGGCAGTGCAGATGGATTCAGCAAGGCTCAAGTACCAGTCCCTGCTAAAAACTGAACAAGACAGGGATTTCAGTTCTGTTCACCTGCCATAGTCAAATATATTTTTTTTACTTCTTTTTAGAGGGAAGAGGAAGAATACTGAATTTCAAGAGGCATACAGATAAAGAAGTAAAAGCTCCTAACAAAACACATACAGAAGAGGAATCTGAACTACTTTCACATCTCAAGTAATATTTGAGTCATTCTGCATGTCATTAACACCCTACTTTATGTTAGAAGCCTGATCTCTCTGCACTTGCACTGGATTGTCTGTTTTGACAGTTATACCAGATTGCACGTGAAGCAGCACTAAAATTCAGGTGTGTTCTTGGACAAGCAAAACACTGAAAAGTCGTGTAAGGGACTTGTCGAGTAGGTGAAGTGGGATTTGAAGTCTGAAGAGCAGCTGACATGACAGTACAAAGTGGAAGATCTTTTAAGGGTTTAAGCCCTTCTGAAATGCTTCACTGCTATTTCCTGTACAACAGATAAACACTTATAGTAGATTCCAAAATATTAGACTACAGCTTCTGTGACTAGTGCAACTCAAGCAGCAGATTTTGAGTCTAGCCTGTGATCAAGCCGCAGCCTGAGAACGCACTCATCCCAAAAGACACTGCTACATTGAGCAGATACGTATCCAAGTCCTCCAAAACAATAACCAGCAGAATTTACATGTTCTCTGTTTCCATTTCTCACTGTTGCCTCTGTAAGCAGTTTAACAGATGGCACTGCTGCAAACCATCCTAACAAATAATGCTTCTTCATTAAAGAGATGAAGAGTAAGACCCTGTATCCTACATGGTTTTATCTCAGCTTTGTGTTTAAAAGCATATGAAAAGTATAAAACACGCATCAAACCAAACCACATTTATTTTATCAGTCACAAGTGCAAATATAGCAACAAGTCAGATCAGCAAATTACAACACAGAGAAGAATGTAATGTAAATGCTAAGTACACTGACAGACCAACCTCAAGAGAGCAGCAAAAAACAGTGTCTTCAAATAAAAATTTCTATTCTTTTTACCTGTAATCTAAAACAACATAATAAATCTAGATCAGGAATGTCTCTGATAACTCATGTTTAGCCAGGTATTCTGTTATTAGCAGTTCACATTATCCAGTGTGCAAAAGACCTGTCCAAGCTTCCTAGTAACAGACATTTTGGTTTTAAGCAACTTTTACCCAATATTTAAATAATACAGTGCTGATGCTAGTTAATAACTTCTGCTATTTGATATTATAAATTTAAGAATATATATTTAGAAAAACTAAATCCAACTTCAGCATACGTACATAATTCTACCCGGATCCAAAAATGGCAACATTATAGATAAAACTGATTTTTTTTCTTGTCAAAAAAAAAAAAGACACAAATCGTCTCTGTTTTTTTCCATCATCTTTAAATCTGTAGTTAAAATATATGCAGTACTTATGTATAAAATAGAAAACACTCCCATTAGAAAGATACTGCAGTTCAATTAGCTGTTTTTCCCTACTTCTTAGTAGCCAGGGAACAAGATTTATGCTAAACACCCAATCACTATTTTGCTTTACAGAAAAGCAAAGGTTGACTTTTACACTGGAAATTTAGTTAGCCTTCTTCTTCGTTACGCATTGTTTCTTCTTCTCTTTTTCTTGATAGGCAATGAATTGAGAGTCTGTACCAAAGAGTCTGTCCCACCATGTGAAGGTCGAGGCGTAGTTGCCAATGAAGTTCATGTGGTGGAAATCATGGAAGCGGGCCCCAGCGTAGAAAGGCACCAAATGGAGAGGGTTCAGCGGGACATCGTAGCCACTACAGGGCAGCAAAAAACAGAAAAGCAGCCAGGGTAAGGATTTTTCTGAGACATAAACTACAAAATATAGACATTAACTTCTCATTTTTATCAAAGAAATATATTTTACAGTATTCTTAGGTCCTAAGGTAATCACTATGATACTGGCTTAACATGAAAACAAGTTTCCTCCACTCCCTGCCAAATGACTGTAAATTATGCCACAATGGCTTTGGCACTTGCTTTTCAGCTCCGTTTACTAGGCAATACAAAAAAAATTAAGCAGGTAACTTAAAAAAGTCATAGTGGCTGCTCTCCTGCTATCTCAGCAGTTTTAACTCAGAGAGACTTTAAGGAAGGAAGAACAAGAAGTAACATTAAGTGCAAGCTATGGCCATCAGCACAGCAGCTCATCACACAGCATCTCAAATCAACAATCATTGTATGCCTACTCTTATTTTCAGCTTACTACAAGTTCTTAAAATACTTAAAATCCAAATATATGATTAAAGTAAGATTAAAAGCAGAACAGTGTGCTTGCTCTGCTGTGCTCTAGAAGGATTCCAACTGCTTTGCTTGGTAGTACTGGAAAGCCTCTTACCACCACCTAGTGGGGAGAGTGCAAGGCAATTCATTATGAACCCCTCATGTGGAGAACAAGCTAAAATGATAATTATAATAGGAAATTCGCATTTTTTATCAATGAGTTTATGGTATGTCACAACATATACTTTGGGAAATCTACAAGCAAAACATGACTAAACCTGGAATGCTTTATACCATGAATTTACTGGTAGCTTATGCTCCATTGCAACACCTGATACTCAACTTGCAATAAGACACTATGTGCTTCATAATTTATTTACAAATACAAGGTCAAGTGTTAACACTATCATTTAAAAAATAAACTATTAGTGTCCTCTGCCTCTTGAACACACAGGAAAGAAAATCTCATTCATGTGTAGATAAACTAAACTAAGCCTACTGGGATTTGCCCTAAGATTTTGGAGCCAAATTTGTCAGTTCTACTACAGCAATATGAAGTCTTGTCCTTTTTATTCACAATAAATAAACAAAAATATAAACAAAAGAAATGTATGCATTTGTTTTAAAGAGAGCCACTGGTCACAGAGCATGAAGTTTCTCTTGAGCAAGAAAACAGTCTGACAAAATATTAAATAGAAACAACTCTTGGCTGGAATATCACCTTTGATAATTGATTTTTGGTATTCCAATATGCATAAGATCACTTGCACACCAAATAGCAATAGCCAAACATCATAATCAGGTGCCTAGCTTCTCTGACCCTCCTTGAGATGCTCTACCTGATAGAGCAAGACCTGCTCAAATACTACCTCAAAACAGAGAAGAGTGATAACTCCCCAGGTTGTCTCATTCTTCGTAAGACACAAAAATGCATATTTGTGTAAAAGAAAAGTACATCTCAGTGATGGAGACAGGTGAGTTTGAGACTGACATAGAGACAAGAGAAAAAACAATTTTTAAGAAGCAAAGAGCACCTCACCTGTGTACGTCAATGGTTTCCATCAAGCGACAGATCACCCAGGCCCACAGAAGAACCACATGGTTACAGAAAACTATAATTCCAATAAAAAAGCCAGTTCCAAGGATCAGTGTTTCCAGAGGATGAGCATATTCTGCTTGCATTCCAAATGGAGACTAGAACAGACAGGGAACAGTCACCATTTTCAGTTTTATGTACTCCCAAATCAGAAGCACCATTTTGCAATGCTCTCCCTTTCCCAGTACCCCACAAGAATACAGCAGGACAAACGGAACAATCCTGCTGGACAAGGGAATGGTATGACTGAGCAAGGGTTGTAACACACATATTTTACTCCTCTTTGGAAAAACAGTACTCCAAGGTCATACGGATTATCACTCTATTAGTGATTCCAAACACTTCACTACTAGTTGAAAAATTGAAAACTTTTGTTTAGGCTTACCATCACCCCAGGTCAAAGCATTATTTCAGGAATATTAAAAGTATTTGACAAACTCCTATCGGCTTTGCTATACATCCAGGCTTGGAAGCAGAAGAAAGAAGGAAGCCAAAATATTCTCAGAAGCTGGACTCACTTAGAAATTTATTATCAAAATAAAAATGAAAAATTCCTCATCTTTGACCACTTTTTAAAATAAATTTGTACCCCTCAAATGTGATTTTGAGATTGATATAAAACATATACATATACACACACCAGTCATTCCTACATTTGGTTTAGCAAAAAAAGACATTCTAAAGAGTTTTCAATCACAGAACACCATACACAAAGAACAGTTTAAAAATTTTTAACCTAAGGCAGAAGGCTATAAATAAGATCATCAGAAAAAAATTAAGTCCACTTTATCCTAAGGGATACTTGAAAAACTCTTCAAAATCTCTTTTCACTGTCAGGAAAAGTTTTTAGTGAAATGGCCATTAGGCTACAGATCACTTCTGTGAGAACTGCTAACCATTCTCAAGAATAATGGCCAAAAGCTGCTCCAGCTAGAGACCTGAGGGGCTGCCAAGTGCAAGAGGAAGAGAGCAGCTGCTGCTGCAGATGTCTGTACATATGTAAGCATCAATCCATACCAAGCTCCTCTATTGCTGGCAGCATGCATAAAGCATCCGTGACCCAGCAGCTTGCAGTTTCCTTTTGGCACAGCCTAGGTTATATCCAGCAGCACAGAAACACACAGCACTGACTCCTGGGCTCCCCAGGCAGTGCCTCCTAAACACATCACTATCATTTACAAAGTGCAAGCACTGCTGGATCCTACCTGGCTCCAGCCAAGTGTGGTTCATTGCCTGGTGCTCAATGCCAGCTCCAACACCACTAAATACAGAACCACTCAAAATGCATGCTCCTGCTAAATTTGTGTATTTGAATTGCACAATGGGCTATACTAATTCCAGAGGCCCTCATCCAGAGCTGTAATTCCTTCCTTGAATCAAGTACATGATGCACACACTGAGGTTGTGCAAGAGCTGCCCGTCTGATCACGTTCTGGGGATTCATATGCTCTGGGAAACAGCCCATGTGGTGAAGAACTGATGAACAACCAAATCCAGACATCTACTGTTTCCCTTCCCCTAGCAATGAGACCTATATGTGCATTTTTAAAAGTCCACTTCAAACTTTAGCAAGAGTGTGATCTTTCATTTCACTGAAATGAAATCAAATTACAGGAGGTGTTTTCAGAAACAAAATGGATGACTGCTCTTGACAAAGTACCCAAGAAAAGGCATCTAACGACACTGTCAAAGGAATGCAAAATTCTTAGGTCTTTCAAATAAGATGCTTAAGTAAGTTGTATAAGACATATACTAAAAGCTATTATTAAAAAAAAAAGCAAGTAATACATACAACAAACTCATGGTGAACCTTATGGATATACTTGTATATTCTCTTGTGATGCAGCAATCTATGCAGAAAATAGTGCCAGGCATCCTCAATCACTGCACATCCAAAACACTGGCCAACCAGAACATACCTTTAAAAAGCAGAAGACCTATTAGTTATAGAAAATACTAGCAGACATATGTTCCTGAAAGAGATTGTAGTTTATATGCTATTAATGGTCAGGAACGTTTATACCTATTACTGGCTGAATAGCAGTGCACCACTACTTTTTTAACATAAAAAAATACTAATTACTGCGTAAAAAGGCTGTGGTGCTTATCAGCTCATCAGCTGATATGCTGAAGTGAGTTAGCACTTACCTCACTTCAGTTAGTGCTAACCCACAGTTAGTGTAACAAGCTGTCATTTCACTATTACAAATGCAGTCTACAGAGAACAACCACAGACTGTGTGAGACCTTGATAAAAAACTTACCAGAGAGCAAACAGCTCTCAAAGAAATGTGATGAAAAACTACTGTTGCTGGGGTGGGATGGAGGAGAAGGGGACACTTATAGCTAAACCAGCTTTGTTCAAAAGCCCACCGGTTCAGTGCAAGAAAAGAACACTGTGAAGGTGGTACATTCTCCTTTGAGGAACACTCTTCTGCTATGATATAAAACAAGGTGGAAGGTAGAGATACTTAGGAGGAATAAAAAAATTAAGATAAAGAAAACCCCCAGAAAGTCTAACATTTAAACGACCCTGCCAAGAATCTTGCTTTCCTTCCATAAACTCACTCCTAATCCCCCTTCTCCCCCAAAGATTAGAACAGCTTGGGGCCATTTAAAAAAACTTAGAAAATTCTAATTAACTCTCACAGCAGCTAAGCAGCAATGAAGGATGATTAACAAACAAGTTTACATTGCCAAAAGATTATTTCCTATTAGAGCTGACAACACTAATTGTTAAATATTCTGCCTCCAGCTGTCTGTAACTCAGCATCACCATATCAGAAAAATCTACATACCATCTCGGCATCTCTTCCCACCCGTATGGGATGTTAAAATACTCTGTGAAGTAATAGGTACCACAAATCAGGGGGAGCTGAATGAAGAAGTGATTGAAGAGGAGGGTTTTGAAACACTTCCATTGTTTTTCCCATGTTTCTGGTTTATCCTAAAACGAAGCAAAAAGAATTGATTGTGTTACATGTTCCTGTTGTACACAAGTGAAGTGCTCCAAAAATTCCTTTGGACTCAGTTTAATTTCACCTTGGAAGACAGATGCCTTCCAGTAATACAGATTAACTCAGGCAACACAAATAACATGGGACTGGATTCAGTTTTATCAAAATCTCATTTTTCTAGGCAAGTGTTTTAAGATAAGCTGCCTTGTCAGACACCTCCAAACTATTTTTGTTTTTTCAGTGTTTATAGTTAGCAGGAACATTTCATACTCAACAGTTTAACACAATCCAAGTATTCTTTCCTTCCTCACCACAGAATGCATTTCCATTGCTAAAATAATACAAAGAGAGGCTGAAGAGACAAGCTTTTGAAGAAATGATTGTCTTGAAAACATTCCGTTTTTGCAGGGAGACATTCAATTACTGCAATAACTTCAGAAGCTGGTGTTATTAATTTCTAATTCAAATTATAATGAACCAGGGGAAACCAATTATCTTTAGATACTGGATATGCCTTTGCCTCCAATTAGGAGTGTGTAATCCATCCCAGGCTTTCTTCATTGTAAAAATATTTCAAAATCCTTTCAAGAGCACGTGCATAGAGGTACTTTGAAGCAGAGCACTGCCATTAAAAAAAGCACACCATGTAATTATTTCATGGTACTAAGACACACCTCTAATGCCAGATGCCAGAATTCTATTCACTTTCCTTTGCTGATTTAAGAACTATGTACATAAAACTTTACTAACAGTAAGACTGACATACCCTTTCCTCTCTATAACACCATGGGGGAAAACATAACCCTTCCTCAGGAGAACAAAAAACCCTCCTTTTCTTCCCGAAAACCCACTTCTCTTTCTCTCTCTCCTCATACACAGAGTAAATTTACTTTATTGTTTCCAGGATGTCCAAGTGACAGATGAAATGGAACCATATACATTGATGATACTGTGATGATACACAGGATACTGTGATTGCATGCTCTGCCTGACAGGTTCAAAGACAAGTCAGTGTATATTTCATAACTTTCTCTTACCTGTTGAATTTTATACTTTTGCATGTATGGTATAAACTGAAAGATAAATCCTGGTACACACAGCAAAAAGTATGAAACTTCATGAACTATAAGTGATCCCCAAGTTGCAATCTGGAACTTTGTGTAGTTATCCAGCATGTAATTCCAGGCATTTTTAAATGGTTGCTGCAGGGGATTGTCAGGCAAGAAGGAGTCTATATATTCCACTGCCAGATAAGCAGAGTTCAAGATATTAACGCTGTCGTTCATGGCCATGGTTCAATCTTAAAACATCACAATTACAGTTCCTCTGTAGTTGTCTGTAAGTAACCTGCAAATTTTGAGAAAAATTCAATAAACAGAAGTTAATCTTCAAAGAAAAAAAAAAAAAACATTAGATGATAGAATAGTTATCTAGTCTTAATGTGAAAGCTGAGAAAGGACAGGAAAGACAGATTCTCTTCATACAGAATAGCCTAAAAGAACAAAGCTTTAGATTGGTTTGAGAGGCAAGCCAGTTTGAAAGGCAGTCAGCTCCCGGGTTTTGAGATTATGTCAAGGGAGCAAAAGGATAAAGAAATATTAATTACTAGCCAAATTTTTATTTCAAGGCTTTTGCAGGATAATTATATTTTGTACTAAAAGAGCAACAGGAAGGTTCAAAAAATATTTAGTTTTAATTTTTAATTAACTGTAATCTCTTGATTATCTAGTCCCATTTTTCTCATGGCTGTGAACCAAAATCCCTGCAAATTACATCAACACCCCAGCTGGCTTGAGGCAATCCACCTTTCCCTCAGTAATGGACTTTTCCTCACAGCTCCCAAAACCACAGAGGCTGCGTTTCTGCAGGTGCCCTGAACTCGTGCCATTTCCACAGACTATACTCCTTGCTGGTTCAGCTTGGAAGGGACCTTTAAATATCATTTACAGTCCTACCCTTTTTGGATGGGCAGGGACATTTTTCAGGACATCAAGAGGCTCAAAGCACCATCCCACCTGGCCTTAAACACTTCCAGGGATAGGTCATACAGAACTTTTCTGTTCAACCTGTTCCAATGTCTCAGCACTCTCATTGTAAAAAGTATCATTCTTATGCCAAATCTAAACCTATCAATTTTTAGTATAACAACACTGCCCTGTGCTTTGTCACCACAAGCCTTAGCAAAAAGCTCCCTTTGTGTACCACAGTATGGCGTCCCTTGAATCTTCTCTTCTCCAGGCTGCACAACCCCTCCAACTCTTCCAGCCTCTCCCCACTGATGATGTGTCCTCTCTGACCACTTCCAGTGCCCTCCTCTGGATCCCTTTAACAGGTCCATCTCCCACTCTCACACAGGTTTGCAACTCACAGGCCAGAGGACACTGGTCTGTCCCCGGCTGGTACACTTAGGCTAAATCCACAGAATCACAAGGTTGGAAGAGACCTTCAATATCGAGTCCAACCCGTTCCCTAGCACCTCAACTAAACTACGGCACCGAGTGCCACATCCAGTCTTTTTTTAAACACATCCAGGGATGATGACTCCACCACCTCCCCGGGCAGACCATTCCAGTACTTTATCAACCTTTCTGTGAAAAACTTTTTCCTAATAGCCAACCTATATTTCCCTTGATGCAGCTTGAGACTGTGACCTCTCGTTCTGTCATTTGCTGCTTGGAGAAAGAGACCGACCCCCACCTGACTAGAACCACCCTTCAGGAAGTTGTAGAGAGTAATAAGGTCGCCTCTGAGTTTCATTTTCTCCAGGCTAAACACCCCCAGCTCCCTCAGCCGTTCCTCAACACGTTCCTCAATCCGACACAAACCAGATAACTGCAGGCTGGACAAGAGCTCTGAGACCCCATGACCATGACCCACCTGTAACCCCTGACCCACCACCACCCTGTCAACCACACCACGGCACCAAGTGCCACATCCAGTCTTTCCTTTAGCACCTCCGGGGAGGGTGACTCCATCACCTCCCTGGGCAGCCCATTCCACCGTGTCATTAACTCGCACATATTAAGCAGCATACCAAGCCACTATCCAGCAACATCAGCTATCGCTTTTCTTCCTTAGCAACAGCATCGCGACGCTGCCACTTCTTATTGACAGCAAAAGCTTCGCAGCAGACGCCGAGGCAGCGCACAGCCCGAGCTCCCGGGCGAACGGACGCGCAAGGCAACTTAACCACGGCCGCCACCCCCGAACACGCCGCCGGGAAGCCGAGGAGCCAGCGCCCGGGCTGCACCGGGGCTCCTCCGTCCCGCCCGGCCCTCCCAGGCGGAGGACACGTACCGGCACACGCCACCCACACGCGGGGAACGCCGAGGAGAGCTGGGGACCCTCGGGGAGCCCGCAGCCCGGCACCCGCAGCCCCGCACCGGCACCCCAGGCCGCGCCCTCGCCCCTCACCTGGCGGCGGCTCCGTGCGCGCAACAACACCCGCCGGGCCGCCCGCGCCACCGCG
>JAYDZK010000202.1:32920360-32951795 GCA_034509185.1 Euphonia xanthogaster | reverse complement strand
GGGCGCGGCAGCGGCGTCGGGAGCGGCTCCGTTCCGCGACCGGGGCTGGGGCCGCCGCTCGCTGCCTCCCGCCGCGCTCGCCTGCAGGAGCGACGCGGCTGCGGAGGGACGCGGTGTCATCCCTGCGGATGCCTGCGCCCGCTCCCCGCTCCCGCGTTAATGAAAAGATGGAAGTGCACAGGCGGCGGTGTCGTCATGGCAGCAGCGGCCCCAGCCGCATTCCCGGGCTGGTGTCATGCGGGTGAAAGTGTACAATTCCGATACAGCCTCGCCCCACCGTGCGTCACACCGCACATGGAATTCGGGCACCTACGTGACTCCCAGGCCTGTCACCTGCAGTGTCACAGCTCGGACGCTTCCGCGGGAAGCCAGCGGTGGCCATTCGTGCAGTCATGGACAACCACAGCTTTCAGAAACAGAACTGCGGCAAAACAGTGATGTTCACATGACTGGCTCCTAAACCTTACTAATTCTCAATTCGTTGGCATTCAGACCTTTAGAGCTCCAGCTTCTCCCCGCTCCTTCCCCCCTGCCCTATCCCCCCAGTTTATTTCACTGATTATTTGGTTTGGGACTTGTATTGAGAAACACAAATTTTAAGCGACTTGTTGGCATTAGGAAACAATGTACAAACTTTTATTTGAAGAAAATGTCTCAAATATGACAGTAGCTTTGGTCATGTTAAAAGGAGGCCATCCAAGAACAAATAAAAATGTGCTGCTGTATAAGCATGGCCATATACAGTGTATTCAGATATTGGCTAATAGAAGCTGAGATTACACGCATAAATAGGCCTTTGTACCATGCAAGTTCAACGCAATTGCATACATTCACTATAAATTTTCAGTTATTTTCATGCCAAATCACCTTTTAGATAAAAAGGTAAAAAAGAAGTAACATCTAAACGTGACCAAAATTGAACAGGAAAAAAAAACAACCCTGTAAGTACAGACAACATTTTTATTAAAAAGATACTGAAATTACACCTGCTCAAGAAGTGTCAAACCGTCTCTGATCTCCTTCAGCGGGAATTAGTGTTAAGCATTGTTACATATCAAAAAATACATCTCTGTTTTACAACATAGTACTGACATATTCAAAGTACTGTGCCAAATTATAAATAGTAAAATCAGGTTTTGAAGAGTTTCAGTAGAGAGCAACTTATGCTCACACAAACATATGCACGTAGTAGAATAGTTACGTAACAAAAGTTTTATAAAAGGAAACAAATGTACCCCATGCCAGTTTGAATTACTGAGGTGGGATTCAGTACCTACAATGAAGACTGACAGTTCATTTCCTTAAATATATTTATTAGTCTCTGGAAAAAATAAGACAAAAATTTACTTTCACCAGAATACACACCATTCTTCACTCACAATCCGTTTCTCAGTCATGACTGACAGAAGCCGGTCCTTATGAAAGTGTTGGGTTTTTTCTGAAGACCTTGCAATAAAAAAAAATGGTCCACCAGACTTCAAAAGTTCAATCAGCTTCTGCTCAACAACTGCAGAATAATCCTACAAATGTCTTCTACCTAGAGTAATCTTCATCATCTGTCATCTGTAATTGTAGACAGTCACATCTTCCACTGTGACTCAAGGTGCAGCTACAAGTAGAGAAGTGCTTAGATGCTCAGTCACTTCAAATACACTTGTTGAAGACTGCTTCTAGTGCATAATCACGTTGAAAATCCTTTTACTGATCATAACGGTTTGTCAATAACTGTAACACCTAGAAGGAGGGGGAGAAAAAGGGATAAATCTTTAGGCAGTATTTTTTTTTTTAAATCAAGAAAAAAATTAATATGATACATTGCAAATAGCATTTAACTGTGCAGCAGCAACAATGTACATATTTTTCCCTAATTTCTCTTTGACACAAAGCTGTATGAATCAGTGCCAAGTTATGAAAGTTTCTGTGACTAATCAAATTTAAGTTTGCTATCAGTGAAATACATCCTTAACATTCACTTAACTCATTTGAAAAACTGCAGTTATTGAAGGAAAAGATTCCTGAAACAGCTCATTTTCTAAATATCAAATCCCAAAGAACTTTGGAATAGAACCCCTTAGATCGAGACACATTTTTCTTGTTAAAAAAAACTGGTCATACCAGAATCATCTTTGTGACTCACCATTTATGTGCTAAATCCTTCTTGATTACACTTTAATCCCTTTTTTTTCCTTGTAGTGAGTAATTATTTGAAGTCATCATTAAAAATGTACCATCAGATTCTTCCTACCCATTTTGTTATCTTAGATTTTACCTTAGACAAGGACTCTGTTTGGATGCTTTGTCAAATGTTATATTTTAAAAAGTGTATTAACAATATCTATATGCCTTACCTGCATAGCTCCTTCCTGTACTCATACAAGATGACACAACTGTCCATTTATCAGTTGTTGGATTATAATACTCCACTGTTGATAAATTACAGGAACCATCATCTCCTCCAACTACATACAAGAGACCATTTACAGCACAAACACCTGAAAAAGGGCAGGAAACCAGAATGAAAATTAGTAATTTACTTCCACACACCCCCCCCAAAAGCATGTTTTTTTAATGAAAGCAGCAGAAATCCAGGTACACGCCATTCACAATCGACATTGGCACAATTTTAGTCATCGTTGCACATACCTGCATTCCTTCTGCACATGTTCATGTCTGCAACCTGCTTCCAGGTACTGGCAATGGGGTCAAACACTTCCACACTTTTTCTTACCAAAGGACCATCATGACCACCTACTGCATACAATAAATTGTTTAACACACCAACACCTGCAAACATATGAAAATACGCAGAATTAACCAGAGAATTATTTGAACGACACAAAGGAGAAACAACAAATATGTCAGCTAACATAAATCCTTCGTTAAGTCAATGTTGGAAACTATTTCAGAAAACATTTGGGTCAGGATGCATTAAAGCAGAGAGACAATAACTACAGCAAGACACTGGTAAAATGCCTTGCGTGCCCATCTACCATATTGCAGCATACAAAGACCAGAGCTGTTCTGCAACAGAAGATTTAGAAAATTCTGGACGAAAAATGACGTGCAGGAAAATGAGGCTTGTTGAAATTTAGGACTAATTAGAAGTGACAGTAAATGAGACAATGTGCTCAGCCAGCATAACAGAAATCTGACAGGATGATAAAGTGTAAGTGAACTTTTAGAAAGTAAAAGCTGCGCAGTACAGAGGGTAAAAGCTGAATGGATAGACATTATACAATAGGGATGTTTCCACTGAAGTGTTGGAATACCTTGCAAACAGATGGAACAGAATTAAACAGTTAGCAGTGAGTACCTTCTCTGGGATTTGAAGAACACCAAGTGTCTTTGAACCAAGCCTCAGTTATCAAAATATCCAAAAGGATATTAAAGGGTGTCCTTTAATCCTAAGGTCTCCTTTACTTTACAACAAAAGTTTATCAATCTGTGAGCTTGGAATAAAGGCGTGAGTAAAGCTAGATCTATCTACTTGCTATTTGGGCTGCACATATTGAAAAGATGGAAATGGGGGAAGCAGAAAGAAAGGCCTGTTTATTTATTACTCCCTTTATAATGCATTATTAGAACCAAAACATAATAAATTTCAGAAATGTAGGGGGTTTTTTTGCATTAAAACTTCTGAGTGATGGACCATAAAGACAACTAAAAAAGCACTTCTATGAAAGTATACTGAGAAATCTAATAAATGTCACATTTAAGACTATGAAACTCAAAGCAGAGATACAGATTTGCAAATATAGCTCATAAAGTATTCCATGGAACCACTTAAAATCTTTTTAAAGGGAAATAACGAATATGAATGCAAAAAATCAGGTAAGTCTCTCAAAGAAAAAAAAAAGAAAAAAAAGGAGAAAAAGGAAAAAAAGGAAAAAAAAGGAGAAAAAAAAGGAAAAAAAGAAGGGGACCCCATGACCTCAATAACAAGCTGAAATATCTTTACGTATCACAAATTTTGTATTTAAGAGCCATTTCTATATGTGAAGAGAAACGACTCCTGCTGAAATGACTAAATTTTCTTATTAAAGAGACTTGTTTTAATAATTAAAAGAAGATAGGAAGGAAACATGGAAGCTAATTGGTACTGTAAATCTGAAAAATAGCTTCTTGATAGGACACTTATAAATCATGCTACTTAGGGCTTTACCAGTGATGTTCACTACTAGCATTTCCCCATATCCTTCCCAGTTAATTTAATTCCTATTTTATTGCTATTATTTCTAGCTATCATGCCACAGTATAGTATGACAACTTTTCTTTCTCCCACTCTGATCACACTTTATTAGAAAGGAAAGTACAACATTCATCTTTTGTAGAATTAAACATTACAGAAGGAGGGCTAATATTTTCAGTTTAAATACGGGATGTGGCATAAATCCCCCCACCCATGCCTTCAGTAGAGTCACTGGCCTTCCTATTCAGTGTGTAGAGCTTTCCCTCTGCCACATTGCCACTTTTTTCTTTCATAGCTCCTTATTTGTAATAATGTCCTCCCTTCCTCCATGGTGCTTCATTTTCCCTTAATCCCACACCCAGTTTCCAGGTCCTACCTTATTTCTTGCTCCTTCCGTCTGCATCCTCTTGTTGCCGTCTTCTGAGTTCTCCTTTCTTTGTTATTTTTCTTTCCTGCCCATTTTTCAGGACCCTGTCTTATATCTCTCAGCCCTCCCAAATGGCCTATATCTGGATCTGAAGTTCCTCCTCCCAATATGTTGCTGGAAACAGATCTGTCCCCGTATTGATCAACTGAGAAGCAGTGGGTACTAAAGAAGAGTAACTGAGGGTTAACCTCTGAAAAGTTGCTTTTGAGTGAAGCTGAAGCAGTAGGAACAGAAGAGATGAGCTTAAGTTCTTTGAGATGACCAGACATCCAAAAGTTGAATACAGGAACAAAATTTTCTTTAGTTAGCCCCCATAACACCACCAGGACTGATTGCCAGTTGAAACAGTTCTGGTGGGTTTGGCTATTTGGCCTCTACAGCCAAGCTGAACCAACAGTCACGATTTTCACATGACTACCCACTCCTCTGCCATGCAAAAATATAATTTTTCATGTATTTAACAGAGTGGCACAGAAGAATGCTGATTATTTTACTCAATTATATGAATCTGGAATAACTGTCTACATTTAGTTTTCCTCTCCATTTTTTTTATCAGTGGACCAGGTAAAAGGCAGAAGAGAGTTGAATAAGCAAACACAGGGACAAGGGAAGAGAGGAGAAGGGCAGGAAGATCCCAGTAGTTAGTATATTTAAGGAGTTGTAGAAGAAATTCAACATTAAAAAAAATCTGAAAACATCTACTGTATAAATAGGCTACATGCACAACAACAGTTTGCAAAAACAGAGTATCAAAAAATAAACACCAAATGCTGAAACAAAATGTGTGTGCAGGCAGACTGCAAAATGAAACTTTGTCACAACCCACCAACACTATTTGTCTTTAAAATTATTCTTGTACCTTGCCCATTTTATATAAATATATTCCTCAAAACTTGCCAATATTAGACAGGAATATTTTCCAGTACCCTTACTGCAACTCTGTCCAGTTTTTAATCCAGAATTTACTTCCAAGAAGCACAGACTGAGTTACTAGAAGTTTCACAAGGCAACTGTGTTTTCTTGAGGTATAGTGTATCATGCTTCCTTCATTATCATCAAAGTTTTAGTTTAGAAATACAATTGAAATGTGACTTCTAGTAATAAGAGCTATCAGCTTTCTGATCTTTTAAGGATATGGTGGAAGTATCACAGACTATCTTAATTTTAGTAACAAATTTAGTTCTTTGATAGATATCTTTTGAAATTATTTGAACTTAATTTAAACATTATCATATAGGTAAAAACTGTTCAGAGTTAACAAAGAATAATGGAAGATAAGATGAGAAGTTGGGGTAATTATTAATCATATACTGAGCATACTAGAAGTCCATTCAGATTTATTTGTAGCAATATCTCTTCCCGTTATGAAGCACATTATTGCAATCACCAGTAGATACTTGAAGGGTGTTGCTAAAAACCACCATTAAGTACTTGGCAAAAAAGTGACTTAATTACTAAAAAATAAATGTAGAAAATAATATCATGGAATTTGACTTGAAAAAGTCCATGGGAACGCATCTAGAGAAATAAAACAACTTCTGCGAGTTGAAAAAACCTGAAATACCAAAAGACAAATAGAGGACAGTGAACAGTAAATGAGATTCAAGTCCATAATAATAATAGATAATGAAAATGCTAAAGTCAATTTGGAGCTGTGGAAGCATCATTTCATTAAACAAAAGTGGAATACCATAGGCACTTTTAAAGATGTCTTTAAAGAGAAATATACACACTCAGAATTGCAAGAAGGAAAAAAGAAATCCACCAAAAAAAAAAGAGAGAAGGGATTTTTAAGATTATACAGAAATAAATGGCTATACCCTGGCTAAATGATAAGGAAGGATAACATGCAGTAGGCTGTACATGTACAGAGGATGCAAACACCAGGTGATGAGAAGAATTACTGAAGGTGAAATAAAGGGTACATAAGTGGAAGTAATAGGATGAAACCAGTAATACAAACTTAGGAATGAACAAGGACAAAATTTCCTGCAGTGAATCAGAATGCAGAACAAGTCCTCCAAAGAGGTGGAAACCTAGTCACAGTTCACACGTAAAGCCAACCTGTTATAATAATCAGCCCTAACTGGCAAAGAGATCCCTGTAGAAAAGACATTTTTTCATCCTTGCTGTATAGATTTTGATACTTAAGAATTGAGGTGATAGTGATTATTACAATCCATGAATATTAGTCTGTATGTTAAAAATCATCAGAAGTTGTGGGAAGAGGAGGAATATGGAAGTATGAAAAAACAAAGAGGGATATTTACTCATAACAGACTGAATCTTACTCAGTGGAACCCTTGTGCTGTGTATCAGACATCTAGGACTAGCACATTCCATTAGATTCAGACTTTAGCTTACCTTTCATGTTTTTAGATACATTTTAAACCCAAGAATTTTCATCTTTGCAGGGACAGCTGATCCTTGTCCACTTACCTGCTCCGCTCCGCCTCGTGCTCATTTCTGCGACATAGCTCCACTCGTTGGAATTGGCATCGTAGCATTCCACTGAACTAAGGCACTGCCGTGACGCTCCGTCGTAGCCACCAACAGCATACAGCTTCCCTGGGGGAACCAAAGGAGCCTGCCAGCTGCTAATGTACGTGCAGGGACTGCCACACCGGCAAAGAGCAAGGCATTGCTCTCCAATTAGCTACTAATCAGCACCTGTCAATCGTTTACTGAGATTCTATATTGTAAACACTTTAGGTTGGCATGCCACAGATCTTGTCGTTTTTAGGATGTAAAAGGCACCCAGTATCTAACAACAACAATGCAAGTCAAAAGATTTTAAATTGCCTAGCTGAAATACAATGGGAAGGTTTTTAATTAGGCATTGCTCAAAAGCAAGCTATTTCAAGTATGTTTGATACTGGAAGCTCACAAATAGGCTTCCTAGGAATATCAGAAATGTAGTTGAAAATCACTCGCACAGTCTGCATTTTCAGATTAGAAACAGCAGTTGTTCCTATGCAGTTAAAGCACACACCCACCCCTAAAACTGTTTTAAGATCCAAGAGCCAGGCCAGGCCTCCATTGTGCAAATGACATCCAGGCTATTCACCACCAAGCTGACTGAAAAGTCAGCAGTTTTCCTGGCACTGCCCTTGGGATTGTCCCCAGCATGCAGCCAGCAAGGTCAGCCACAGATAACAGAGCTGACAATACAGCAGTGCTGCATCACTAAAGACCAAATGATAAGGTCATCACGTCAGCTCTCTGACTTTGCTGACATACATAACCTAGAGCTTAGCAAGGTTTTCCCCAGTTGGTCCCAGGCACAGCTGAAGCTCTAAAAAAAAAATTAAAACTACTGCGCTAAAAACTAGTCAAACCCAAGCAGAATGATTACATATTGTTCACACCGTTTCAATTACAAGGTTGAGTAAAAACATAAATCTGAAGTATGTTTTCAGAAGTAAGAAAAACTAGCAGGGTAAATGACTGCATTCTCCTCTGTTCTTTTTTATATAATTTGTCAACTTACCTCCAACAACACCTACACCAACACTACTTCTTCTTGTGTTCATTGGAGCTACATGAAACCACTCGTTAGTCTTTAAGTTGTAAACTTCAACTGATGACAAACCTATGAAGACAATGTAACATTTTCTCTATAAACCTAGGTGCAACATACTGTCTAGCTTTCAGGAAACTCTTCATATCTGAAAATTCAAATGGTTTCATTTTAAGTATTGTTAAATACTGAAAATAAAGCAAAACTTTTTAGATAGGCAATTAACAGTCAACCCGACTTTATGTCTGAAAATGGGCAAATTACTGACAGCTTCTGTGGAGCTGTGAAAACATCTTCCCTGGATTATTTCCTTTCTTTTTAATTAAGACACATGCTTTTGCCTACATATGCTTCTATAATAGCTGTTAAGCAAAAAGATCACTTCTGCACTAATTGTTTAATGCATCTAAGTAGAGAATGAACAGTGAATGTCTAAAGCCTTCTCACAGGTCAGAAAAAGCTGTTTATAATCTTAATTACACTACATGAAAATGCAGAGATCAATTTCCTATGCAAACAGGTCGAAACAGACCAGATAATTTTTCTCTCATATCTTCCACAAGTTAAGGACTCTGGGTATAGAAGGAATACTGGAAGCAAACTTGGCAGAAGTTCACTAGTCTTTAAGCCTGAACTCTTAGGAGCAAACAGTCCGCTGTTCAGGTAGGGGGATGTGACCACTTAAGGACATTCCACACCACAAGATGCTAGGCTACCCTCATGCTTGGTTTCACCACAAGTACCAGCAAAAAGAGGCATTAAAATTTGAAACAATTATGTTAAGAGTAGTCAAAGCTGTTCAGAAGTGTCTTAGGCAAACATACCTGTACTCCCATCAAATCCTCCCACAGCATAAAGAAGGCCATTTAACACAGCTGCTCCCAGTGTGCTTCTCCTGTCTTGCATGTTAGCCACACTTGTCCACTGGTCCTTCACCGGATCATAGGAATCTACTGTACGAACTCTCAAAGAGCCATTGAAACCACCAACAGCATAAACCATGCCTCCCATGTACACCATTCCTAGAGCAGGGACATGGGAGGAAAGATGATTGTTTCAGTCTCTCTGCCAATTAACTGTATTCTGTAACTGTGTTCTGTATTGTCCTAAGTACACAGATACTTGACACAAACTACAGTATTCACTACATTTGTTGTGCTTTTGACAGTCCCCTAGAACCACACTTCATTCAGATTAAGCTCTAGAATTTCTAACATTTTTTGCTAACAATGCACGTCCCTGAATACCATCTTGCTGAATTTCTTCTTGCTTAAATCGCTCAGCTGCTTTAAGATGACATGTTCATGTTTTCAATAGTGTATTATCACTGCTTCACGTTCTTTATATCATTTAATAGGATTATGGCATTTTAACAGCAAAATTAGTCATTATTACAATGCATTAATATTTTATTTATCCCTTGTTTCTCTGGGAGGTAATAAAGCAGTTTATCCTACAGATTGCAAACTGAAACTCAAATTAAGCACAACTGATCAAAGTTGTATTGTTCCAGATTAGCAAATAATTCAAATGATCAGTGAAGTCAAGGTTTAGCCCTTCTTAGATAAATATCTCAAGTACTGTTCCAGAGAACATACAATGCCTAAATTCTGAAGCATTACCAACCACAACAAAAAATTAGGCTTCCTTACCTGCTCTACATCTTCTGGAAGGCAATTCAGCTACCTGATGCCAGCGTTCTTCTTTAAAATCATAGCATTCAACACTGCGAATTGCCTTTGGAGCCTGTCCTCCAACTACCATCATCAACTAACAGGGAGATAATAATAATAATAATAATAATAATAATAATACCTGTTAGTTATCTGCATATATGAGAGAACCTGAAAGATCAAAAGAATGTTTAAAAATAAAGCAAGCTTCTGTACAAGAAATAATTAAAGGATGACTTTCCTATAGAAATCTGAGTCTTATGAGCCAGGCCAAATTAATTGCTAGGCATTCTTTCTAAACAAATGCAATTTGTAATTATTTTGTCCGGAGTAAATAGCAAGGGTAGAAAAGCAGCAAGCAATCAGAATCTTGGTAAAGCTCCGACAAAAGAGGGAGAGACCCTGCTGTATCTTCACATCCTACTGTGATCTCAGGTATGAGAATTCACCATCTATGATATGTAATGAAGCTGTGACCATCTAGCCTTACCTTGTTCTTCTAAGAAAAATGTGCTAAATCTGCTGAATTGAATCTCCTATTCCATTATCACCATTTTCACAACAGTACTATGAGAAAACTTTACTTCATTGTAAAGAAGAAAGCATCTAATGTTTGTTTTTTGCTAAAATGAACTAAAGATAAAATAAAAAAATCTCAACACAGAAACTTCAGTCATTCTTTGTTTTGGTTTTGGTTTGTTTGTTTGTTTTTGGTTTTTTTTCTAAATGGGCTTACTTCTCCATAATTGTATATTTCTCAAAATAGCTGAAGCACTTACTAAAAAATGTTTTCTGGGAGGGCAGGTAGTGGTGATTCTCTCTGTAGGTGGGAGACTAAAACATCTATATTGTAAGTAGCATGGAGTGTAAAGGTAATCACTTGTTACATTTTTATGATAAATAATTCTGGTACAATTTTTTTACAGGAATACCCCAAGACACAGTCATGCTCTCATAAAAGTTTTTAAAATGCAGTTTGAAATAGTGTATACATTGGAAAAACAAGGGCCTTACTTTTGGAAGGCTGGCGGGTGTTCTCAATTTTGTCCGTGTGCTTTTCATCAATGCCCGTTGCTCAGTTGGTAGCAAGTGATACTTCATTGCTTCAATGAGGTAATCTTTACAAGCACTGCTGTTCTTAACCAGTATTTCCTCTTCAACTCTCTGTTTATTAATAGAAGTTTAACAAGGTCTGAGCATGTTAAGGAAGTAAAGTAGAAATCACAGTTCAAAGTGTATTAAAGCCTATGATCTAGCAAACAAATGCAGATTAATCTACTTGTTAAGATTGGAATTTAACCAGTAGGACAGAAAGTTGTGTTGGAAATGTGCAGTCACTAAAAAAAAATCAAAATATGCTGATTGTTAATTAGCAAGTGGAAGAATCAGTGATAGGCAAGATAAATCACTTTTCTTACAATTGGGCACATTTCTTGATTTTTTTATATACAGACAGTACAGAATATTTTAAGGCGGGAGTAGCAGAGAATGATTTAACAAACTAGGAAGCCACCCCACAACAATAAAAACCACAACAGAACACAACAACAAAAAAAACCCCAAATCCCACCCAAAACAACCCACACAAATTGGAGATTTGCATCACAAAACCAGAATTTTTAAAGTAAACACCTACCAACCTACTTATACCTACTAACCAATGTTAATACTGAACTCATATTGTCAATCTTAAATATTTGACCCGACACCAAAATATCCAAATGAGCTTATAAAATTTGAAAAAAATTATTTTATCTGAACCAGGTAAAAGAATGCTTCCTTTCTCATTAATTCCTAATCAGCTTAAACAACAGATATAATTCTGAAGTGGAAAATTCACTTATGAGAACAAATTCTTTATCAAAAGATGGCATTACAAATGAAACCTAACTTGATCTCAGCAAATTACATTGTTCAGATTCCTGGTATGGTATGACATGCAGTCAGCCAAACATAAATTCCTTACATAAGTCATCCTCTATCTCTCACCTCGCTGTGTGGCTGTGCACATGAGTATGTGGTAGTGGCTGTTTGTTTACTTTTTCTATCACTAACATACTAATGGCACTGTTGTTGAAATTTAAAGTTATCTACCTGGCATTAAAATAACAAACAGAAATATTCACATGCAGAATAATTAGTATTCCTTTTTGCTTACCTGAACTAAATACTCCCGGGAAAGCAAAGGCAGCCGAACATGCTCCATCAGACGTGCCATTAACTCCTGCCTTACATCTTTGTCATGGTTTACCCAGGCTATGACTGCTTCAAATACCTTCCAGAAAACAAACAAATCTAGTTCTTTGACTTACAGGTTCATAAGCATGAAAACATTAGTGTGCCTCCAAAAATAGTTTTGCTTATACTAAAACTCCTAGCATAAGAACAGATGACAGTGGTTACAGCTCCCGTTATTGCCATGTTTATCAACTATAAAATTATGAAGGTGCATTACCTGGTCTCTTTTTATATCTACTCCTCTACTGGTGTTTCAAGGATAGCTGTGCTGCATTGACAAAATGCACAAGACGACTTCACTGAAACTGACAACTAGGCAAACAAACAACACAGCAGCAGGAATATTACAGTCCTCATACTTTTCTTCCTTTCTTGGAGAACTGACTTGCCACATCACAGTTCAAATGACTTATCATTACTGAGTCTTAGCAGGAAAAGTGATCCCAAGCCTGGTTTTGCCAGCATTGCACAGTAGCTCATCATTCACCAGAGCATTAAAACCTTAATTAAGGCAGCATCACGTGTATTTAAGTGATAGATCCAGACCTTCAGGGTATTACAGGAACAACAACATAGCTTTGCTAGTTGCTGTTTAAGCAGATAGTTCTTAGATTCAAAGTTTCACACATGAAACACTCCTAACTGTACAAATGAGTATTCAAACATGCTTTTGAACACAATTTAGCCTCATTTGAGTGCAACTATAAACTTCTCAGAAAAAAGAAAACCAACATATTTCAAACAGATCATAACTGAATTTAAAAGTCTCAAAATTAATACATCCACAACCTGAAGATCATTAGAGGTTTACAGGGACACCCTGGGCTCATTGAAGAGCACAGTGTTTCAAAAATGACTCTAAAAGATTGAGATCTAGGCTAAAGGTGAGCCAACACACATTAAACTCTGGTTTGGTAATACCAAGCTGCCATGTACAACCCACACGTGTACGGTTAGGTTAAAGAGCTCACATATACCCACAGAGCTTTAACACCTTTGTGGGACTGCTGATGTTAGAGTTACTAAATGACATAAAAGAGCTCTTCAAACTTGGAATTATTTATCCCTTAGTAAACCAAACTCCTGTGGATGTGACTCAGCATGTGTTCTGGTTGTTCTGCTTAAAGATGAGAAGGAATTTCCATTTAATGTTGTTTTGGTTTTGGGGTTTTTTTTCCCAAAGAAAGTAATGTGATTTAATACAGTTGCAGGATTTTTAAGAGTTGAGACTAGTTGTCAACATCAGACTGACAACACTTTTGGGAAACATCCTTTAAACTTGAGCACAATACCTGCCTAATTTTGCTAAGGAAACACAGAACACATCTGAAAAAGGGCACAAGATCAGTAGGAGCAAGCTCACTCTTACACATGAAAGGATAAAAAGAATACTGGGATACAGATTGTCTTACCTTCTCCTCTGAGGCAATTGTGAGCTTGTCACTGGATATCAGACTGCACACCTGCTCTACACCAAGATTGAGGTATTCTTCACTAAGTACAACATCGGAAAAGTGCTGTTCTGTTTGGAGGACAAGAAATACGCTAACACAGAGCAACAGATCTCCACATGTATAACAAGCATAAACACAGCAGGGGAAAACAGAGGAAAATGATTCAACATGAAAGCTATTTTACCCTATCTAGAAGCAATATATTGACTTAAAACCTCTTCTATAAATTAAAGCTTGGTCTCATAAATAGCTTTTATATTTAAACATTCTTTAACTGAAATATTAAAGCACATTATACTAAAAGTATTGTAGCAATTTTCAGATGCTTGCTTCATCTCAGTACTTGTCCTTGAGAATTACCCAAGTCTCATTTTACTAAATTTGTACACAAAACTACAGAAAAAAGACTCCAGAGTCTTTATACTCTGTATGTTGTTGACAAACACATTTTAAATTTGAAGTTTGACATGATTCTTTAGAATCAACCAGCAATGTCATGCAACAAGTCCTGTTGCATGTCTCAGAGCTTCTCCAAGGTCATAAAATACTGCATATTGCGATCTCTACAACGTGCAGAAGGCATGTAGATTTTCCTAATTTTTTTTAAACCTCAACTTGAATAAAACTGAAAAAATTTAAAGTTTCCAAGTTGTCATTCAGTCATTCAGCTGTCCCCTCCCTTCCTTAAAATTGCTTTTTATGGCCTTCTTTTGCTTAAAAAGTAGTTCCATTCAGTGAAATTATTTCTCCCCTTTTATAGCCTTTTCAATTCCTGTATTAGTACTACTGTAACTAAGACTCCATACTTGAGAAAGTTGCCTAAGATGTTAAAAAAAACAAAGAATGCTGAATGCTTAAGCTCAAGAAGTCTAATTTTTCAGTTCAATTTTGCAGGGTACAAGAAAACAGCTGTTTTAAATGCAATGATCATCAGTACAAGACCCTCTAATTCTGCAGCATTCTTTCATGACGAACAGGTAATATTTTCTGCAGTACTTCAGGCAATGGGAAAGAAAGGATGAAAAGAAATACCATTGATTTTTATAACATCCCCATTACTTTTCCACTCTACAAATCTTCTTGTATCTGTTTGCTTTTCAGAAAAGTATGCAGCTTCTCAAGCTAAGTATCTGGTGAGTTTTATTGTTTGCAAATAGAAATTGAGAAAGATAATTTGTATAGATTATTTTTACAATAAACTCTAAATTTTAGGTGACAGTGTCACAAACCAGTATGTCTGACTATACTGAGAAGCTGAGTTTGGAAGCAAGCAGAAAGGGGAAGCAACATGCATCCAAATCTCAAACAAATCTGAGGTTCTGAAGCACTGTTCGTCTTTTCTTGAGAAATACAATGCAACAGTAAAACACATCCAACAGGATATATTTCATAAATCAGAAATAGCTGGTTGATTTTATAGATTCACATACAAAAGCCTTGCTTTTTAGAAGTTTATTTAGATTTATGTCATGCATTAAGTAGGAAGAGATCCACCCTCTAAACCAGGAGAGGTGAAAGCTGAGAATTTTCAAAGTAAAACAATGAATGTGAGGCTGTCTCCAGTTTTCATGCTAGACATAAGAACTACAGAAGAGAATAAGAAAAACCCCAGTGCTTGAACAAAAACTGTTTTACTGGATGTCAGCCTCCTAAAGCATAAAACATGGCACATGGTCAAGGGAAGGAGTGAAAAAAGGAGAAACACTAAACTACTCAATCAACAGCTACAGATCCTCAGGTGAATGAATTATGGACAAAAGAGAAACAGAGAGGATTTCTACATAAATTTTAGTCATCAAAAAAAGAGGTAAGGTGAAATAACTTGTCTTGTAAGAATCAGATCCCTTGTTGTCCAGCAGACCATCGTAACTGATTGATAGATAACATTTGGCAGAAGCCAGTTGCAAGTACAGCTATATGGATTATTTAATCTAATTAAAAACTGAAAAATAATAAGGAAATGTAAAAATCAAATCCACCAGTGGCAATTTATGTAATGCTGGTTCAAGTGTTGAAGACAGAAGGCTTCATTATACATAAAAACCACACTTATGAAATTCAAACTTTTTGCATCCTTTTAGCAAGAAGGATATCAGCATCTTTGAAATAACATAACTCAGTACTAAAACTTCAAGAAATCACACTTGGATCCTCTTTTCCCAATAGTGATGAAAAATAGTACTGGAGGTGTGCGGCTTTTTTGCCTTCTGGGTTAGGATTTTTATTATCTCATATTACTGCTCCCATCCTGAAAGCTTTGATAATCTGAGGACATTAACATCAAACATGATGAAAGTTATGCTTAAATGACTAAATATTTTATGTAACTGTTGCCTGTAAAATCTCAAATTATTTTGGTTTTTATTTATTTCATTACAGAACGTACTTCTTTCTTTATGAACATCTCTTAGAGAGGCAAAGAGAGAACTACCCAGATGGAAGTTTCCATGAGAGAACAAAAGAATTTTTTTTTCCCAAATCAGAATTTTCCACACAATATGCAACTTTGACATATTTGTACTGGAATCCTGCCCCATTTCTTGCCTCTTTACCCAGAAATTGAAGCCAGCTGGCTCTAGAGTCTGGCAGCCTGAAAACAAGCTGGCTTAGGACCTGCAGAGGCTTGGCTTCTAAATTCCCACTTCCTAAGCAAGTAGAATCCTACTTCTTTATTATCAAGACTAAACTCTGGCTAAAAAAAAAAAAAAATCAATTTTAGGACGTTTCTAAAATATCTGTTCCAATTGCATATGAAAAACAGATTTTCACATTTTTGCAACTGAGTCAGTTTCTATCTGAATAGCTAGAGATCTGTCCTTGTCTGCCCTGTGCCAGTAGGGTGGGACAAATGAAAAGAAGTCTTGAACAACAGGAAAAGGGCTAGTAACAAAAATGTCTGGAAGTACAATAAACAATGCCAGCATGGTGAGCATAGAAAGAAAATAGGAGCAGTAAATTTACCACTTTTTGGTATTTGTTCTGAGTCTGGAGCTATACATGCACATTCAGCAAAAAGCACTTGACACCTCTTCTATCCAAAAGGCACACAAATCTGGCTATACAGATTGAGACATTAACTTTGTATTTTTCAATTACACAGGAAGGAAAGCTACATCTGAAACCTGCACAGGACATTTTATGCTTTAAACATTTATGGATTAATTCACAATGTCACATTGAGATTTTTTGGCTTGGGACAAAAGGCCTTTGCTATTGGCCTATTTTAAGGCACTGGTCAAACAGGAGCCCCAGCTTTGCTGCAGAGGGATAGACACAAGCTCTGCCAATTGGAGAACCAGCAGAAGCTAAAACTGCAGAATCACATTTTTTCCAAAGAAACTGATTTATTTGCAAATTTTGTACTTAAATAACTGTTTTTCAGAACACCATGAAATTCACAACAGCCAAGGCAACAGCAGCATAGCAACAGACATTGCTACTCAGAATAGAATCATAGGAATGATTCTGACAACTCCATCCTTTCCATGCCAGGCATATGGATGTACACAAGAACAATCCACAGAAGACATGCATGCTTCCAAGCCTTGCCAGGGCTCAAGTTTTAGACTAAGAGCACCAGAATCAAGAATGCTGTTATCCCAAATACAATGCAGCAATCCCTGCATCACAAAACACCTAGGATTCCCTAACAACAGAATCTTCAACATCTCAGCACAGTGCTAAAAGCCAAAAAGGTTCACTATGCCACGCCTCAAAGGACAGCACTGCCACAGGTCTCCCAATGCCTGTACTGCCCTATGCAGTGGGTGAAATACATTACTATTCTTTGGTTAAAACTAAGAAATGTGTCAGGACATAAGCACTGAGCTAGGGTCTCTCTAGTCCAAGATGGCACACCCCTTCTCATTAAAAGGTTTTACCAGTTTATCTTCAGGTTGTACATAACATTACAACATCTATATAATGCACCTCCTTCTCAAGAAAAATTGTTATTTTGTGAACATCCTTGAACACAACATAAGACATATCCCAGACCAAAACTGAGAACAGACTAGCAGTGCTGATGCCACATACTCTTCCTAGGAATCCTCACAAAAGAAGGAGGAGAGGCCTCAGCTGTACACAGTCTCTGACTGTGCAAGTGTAACAAGACCCAGAGCAGGACTGCTTCCTGGAACACCAAGAGGACATGTGGCATCTCCAAGTAAAATTGCAACAGAAGCTCATTCCAAGTAACCTGTATCAATTGTCCACTATTTTCAGATCACAGGTGCATATAAATGACTCTCCTAGAAATCTTGCTCTCTGCCGCAAAGGACCAACCCACACAGGAATATGAAGCTCCAAATTTAATGGAAGTTGTATTTTCATTCCCACTGGAAGGAAGTTCTAGAATTTCACTTTTCTAATAACTTCTGATCCATTGGCATCCATTTGTTTGTATATCATCATTGTCTATTAGCAGAACTATCTCGCCACCTCTTTTTTCTAAATCTAAAATAGCAAGTGTAACAAAATAAAGACTGGGAGAAGTTACAAAACAAAATACTGTTCATTTTCACTAGCAGGGAAATATTTTCACTACTTTTTTCAATCTAATAATCCTTTTCTGTATGCATTCTAATTTCTGGAGCCTTAATCCCAAAATGTGTGCTCTGGGAGTTAAGCTGCCTGCGATACAATGCTTAACTCTGAAATGGCACAGCCATGCATTTTTAGCTCAGACTTTTGAGAATTTTTTTTCACATGTAAGAAAGCTGTGACAAAGTGCAAAGAGCCATTTGAGATAAAAACAGGGGGAAAAAAGAAACTATGATGGCTGAGATAAAGGCAGTAAGTAGCCTGAAAATTCAAGAGCAAAAACATTGACCTGAAAAGGTCTAGAACTGTATGAAATGAAATCAGGGAGTCAGCAGACAGAAATTCAGCAAGACTGATGAGGAGCCAATTCCAAGGAGAAATGAAGGCCAATGCTCCCTCTCCTTGGATCCTTTTATCAGGAGTACGGAGCATTCTGGTGCTCAGCTTAGTATCTTGCATGTCCCAACTAGGACCAACAAATAGCTTCCCTCCTCTTTTCACTTGTCTGTGTTCTGCTTGCAGACACTCTGTGCACAGCAAAGGATGCCTGAACACAGTGACCCAGGGAAGGAGAGTTAACAGGTGGACACAATTCCTGTGCTCTCAAAACACATTTAACCAATACTGCACTCAAGGTCTTGCCAGGGTCTTAGAATCTTTATTTCTAGAAAGAAATCTATACAAATATTAGCTTCAACTACTAAACAGAACAAAGATTGTTTAGAAGTAACTGAAGTAGTTTAGAGGTTTAGTTTAAAAGTAACTAAGGCTCAGTCAGAACAGAAGCTGGAAAAAATAATTTAAAGCTCAAACTTAAGCAACAGCTGTATCAAAATGTGTTCCCTAAAACATTAAATATCTGAACATTAACTCTAGTTAATAAATGTATGTCTTGCTTCCTATTTCAAAAAATGCAATAGCTTTTTGGATTTAATTGTGTATTACTCAAAGACAAAAGGATTTAATTAAAACCTTTTGCATAGTTGTCTAAATAGAAATATCACAAAGTCATTCAGTCATGTGCACATCACAACTTCGTAAGGTAGGCATTACAAATGCTAGTACTTTCAAAAACAATCTGAAAAGCTTTTGATTTTTTTTAATTGATATATCAATCATTCTTGATAGAAATACTATAATCTCCTGTGAGTTTAAAAAAAAATCTATACCACAAATCAGCATTTCTAGGAATGAAGACAACTGAAAGCATTCATCAAAGTCCTTGCCTTTCTGAGAACTAAATTTATTCAAGGCAATAAAAAGCCTATTATTTGGACCTGAGTTGAAGCACTTGGCACTCTATTTCAGGAAAATATTAAATTTGAACTCTGTACTAATTGTTAATTATGCTAATTGGTCACTGTACATTTAAGGAAAGTTATGAAAAGCAATGCAGTCATACGTATTTTTTTCTACAGCCTTATCAGGACATTTTATTTTTAATTCTGTTTTTATTGCTCTTGATCTAAGCCTGACTAAGTGCCTGATCTAAGTGCTAGGAGGAGGAAGGCAGAGCAAAGAGTGGACCTGACTATGCATTCTGACTATACACAGCATATTTTTCTCAAGAGCAAGAACAGACTGTGCATTGCTTTAAAATCCACCCCACAGACACAGCAAATACACAGTAGGAGTTGAGCTGGCAGCTTGTCATACAGGCCAGCAGTACTCCAAGAATATGATGACAATAAGGGAAGCTTTTGGGGGGAATTTGACAGAAGTGGAAGGTGGTTTGGTTACAGAGGAAAGATAAGGTTAGTACCAAGCATGAAAATAGGAGAGCTGGAGAGATAGATGAAATACAAGATTCAAGTGGATGAGACTATAGGCACCATTTATAGTAAGAAATTTCAGGTCTTAGGCTAGATGAGCAGGATTTTCAGAAGGTAAGTTTACTACATAATACCCAACATTACATTTCTTGCTTCTTCACTAGTGCAGGGCAGGGGCTACCCCTCTTCCCAATGCCTTTTTCTTATTTCTTCCCCCATGTAATTCCTACATACTTGGACTTACGGTAGTTGTCAGAATTTTAATTCTTCTTTCCCAATTTCCTCTCCCTAAGTGATGGTGCAAGATTTGAAACAGGAAGCTAGCTTCTTTCTGGATTAGAAATGGCTTGGACCCTGCAGAGTCAGAATAGTCTGTGAAGATGCTGCCCCATTCAGCTTAAATATAACTGTGGGCCAGCCAGCACATTTTATTTCTATTGAAGGCATTCAGATCAAATGCAGCTTTCATCAGGAGATACATGTCTGCAATACCCTGGATAAAACTCAGGTTCCTCTGGAACCCACCCACACTGACACATATCAATGTGTGCCCCAATAATGATAACTTGCCTGCATATGTGTTGGCCTTGCTCAGGAGATCTGTACAGGCATGCATGTCAGCAAAAGCACGAATCCCCAGGCAGTTGATAGGATGAAGCTGAGATTCCAAAAATTCACAGCAAGTCCTCTTCACATCCTGCAGTTGCAAGAGACCAGCTGCTGGGAGCAGTACCTGAAAAGAAAAGCAAGAGCTGGTTAATGTCCCCATTCAATTCTGATGTTACAGAAGAGTATTGTCAATATTAAGAAAACAAAATAAACCATTAAAAAACCAAGACCAAAACAAAGAAGAAGATTTCAGCATTCTGCAACTGAAGAAGTTAAAACCCAGCACGAGCATGATTTTACCTCCCTAGAGATACCATTTAGAATAACAAGCAACATCTCTACCATTGTGTTCACTGGGGAACTTGTTCCACAAACTGTAACTCACGATTTATTGCATTTCCCAGCATTTCATAATTACAGCTCATTTTCAAGCCTTCAGTGTTGGGTATTTTTAAAAGGAAGTTTTCTAGACCATGACAGAATATATAAATCTTATTTGCATGCAAGCAGTGGACACTGTACAATTTTTTTGTTACCATCAAATATAAGCATCTTTATGCAAGAGATTCCAGTAAGGACAGAATTCAGCTTCCCTAGAAGTCTGTGACCATCTTGGAAGAATAATAATTCAAGATTGTCTGGCAATCAATAGAGACAGGAGTAATGAAGGATCATACATTTAACAAGAGTTTGGTTTGAATATCAACTGTTAATGAAAGAGAAATGAAGAAAAGACACAAATATGATTGCACTCAGATACACAGACTACTGCTAAGAAAAATACTTTAAAATTAGTTTAAATCTTGAATAATTCTTGAAAATATTTAGTAAGTCTAACAAAGTAAGTGGAAAAGATGTAATAAACATAAAAGTCAGTGACACACAATTCCAAATAACTTTAGTAAGCTTAAAGGTTATTAATTACAACGTTGAAAGGGTACAGTGAAATAGTTTTATTTTAGCATATGTTTATGTAAATGTTAAGATAATATCACTAATAAAATTTATATTACAGAAACACAGAATGATTAGTTATAACAGTGAGTAGATAAATTCATTTGATGGTTAATTCTGTGATAAGATATAACCATTAACTTACATAGCAAAAATCAATGCCAGAAATCTACTACAAGTATTTATTTACACAGCTTGCCCCAATAAAGCAAACATTTCATACCTGATCACAAATTCGGTAACCAATTCAAGGACAGTCTTAGATAATTTTAGGCACATTATCAGTATAGTTGAGCAAATAATTCTGAGAACATTCCTTGACTGCATAAATGAATCCAGTAGAAAAATTTGTAAAATCATGATCAAATCAGAATACAAAATGGAAAGGTGAAATTTGAGAATGGCGTGGAGGAAATAATTTAATATTTGTATTCACAGTTACCCTGGCATACCTATATGAACAGTAAAGGAATGTAACAAGAACCAGATTACTCTTCATTATGGGAAATTTACATCAGTTCTGAGATCACTGTAACTGAGCTTATAAAGTTAGAGATTTCAATACATTTTAGTTATCAGTAAACAAAACATTCAAGTCTAAATGTATTTTACATCCTACTGCTAAAAAGGAAAAGAGAAGCAAAGTGCATCAAATTTATCTCGTTGAATTACACATTGGGCTTTGGTTACTAGGCAACAAGAGCTGTGATAACATCTAGCTATTTTCATTTGTACCTATAGAAGTGTTGGTCTGAAAGCCATAACAACCTGCATTCAAAAATACAGTTCCATCACAGTCAGATTTACTTGGCTGAAGCCAGGGACAGAACTAAAGAGGAAAGAATACCAAAGCAACCCAAAATCCTCACAAATCCATCAGAAAGAAAAGAAAAGAAAAAAAAATACTACATTAAAACTGCGGTACAGATTAAGTTTAATTGCTGCTGACTCTAAACTGGTCAGTTATAGCTCAGATCTGTTCCAAAAATAGCCAGCAGAGGGTATCATAACTTTCCTTTAAAGATCAAAAATACTGTAATGCGCATACTGCTTTGTACTGCAAGAAATGCAGAGGTGAAAAAAACCCTCCAATTTCTTGAAAATACATTCTATGAAAATATATTCTCAATGTGGCTATTTTTTTAATAATCAAAGAAAACTGAACAGATTATTACTACTAATGGCAAATAAGAAATTAAGTATTCTCTTTCTTTGTGTCAAAATTGTGCTGATGAATCTCCGAATGACTGCTAGATTTCCTAGAGCAAATGATTTAACCCTTATGAGCCTATGAAGACTCGTCCCTGGTTATTTCCTTTTGGTTCTCCTTCCTGCAGTGACATGCCTATTCCCAAAGCTCTCTGCACCCATCATGCCAAATACGTATTTCCAACCCCACTAAGAAAAAAAGGACTGTGACCAGGTGCAAGTATTTGTTTTAAAATGCACCTGCAATGTCACCTGCATAGTCGGGAGGGATCTACTTAAGGCCTGGAACTTGGGTCCATGTTTTTCACTGGAGTAAATTCAAGCCCTTCACAACAACTCAACTAAACCATCAACCTGTAAATGAGGCTGCTGCCCTCTCTTGTGGCCCTTCAGGTACCTGCCAGGAGTATGTCAGGGGCTGAGGGTACTAATGATGCCTGCAGCTTTTCTCCCTCTGTTTTTTTCCTGACAGCACTACGACTCTGTTCATCTTTGTGCAGCTGTACACATTCACCTCACGTGACTGAAACCTGTGTTGAGCCTGGAGGTGAGGAGCAGCTGGAACATGCAGGCACCTCTCCAGGTGCTCACAGGCCCACCAGCTTACCAGGAACACATTTACAACAGTCCCAAAGAGGGACAGGTTGCCTGAGTGATGAACAAACCTCCACAAGGAAAGAAGGCTCAGAGGAGATGGGCTCAGGTGATGAACTCGAGGAAGAAATACAAGAATGAGCATCTAGTGGCATAAAATCAAATTTATCTCCATATAAAAGGAACTGGAGGGTGACTTTTCCTTTAGGTATATTCCTTTAGGTATATAGCTGTACCAGTAAGTCATCAGGTTATGCAAACAGCCTTTTCTAAAATAATTACTAGCATGTAAGGTGTCCCCCAGCAAAGCCAGGCCAGCAGGGGGAGAAGTGCTTATGTGACACGGCTCAGTCCCACAAAAAGTGTAAAACTGAAACAGCAACAGAAGGAGCTCTCAAGAGAGCCATAGGCTTGATAGGGCTTTAGCCCACATATTCCTTCCTGGTGAACTGGAGATGCCTTCCATCCTCACAGTGGGCATATGTAGATCAGTAATGAGAATCACTTTGGCATAGTGATCCAAATGTATATTTCAAGTGCTGTGTCAGGCTTGTGTTGTGATTTCAGCATATTGCAGTATGTCTCTACTAAATCAAAACATAACACTATGTAGTACCAAGTATCTTCAAAACAGCAAATATCATGGCAATCATTAAATGCCCCTCAAGGACTATCAAGAAGAAGCTGGTCAGAGCAGCTGCCCTGGAGTGCCTCCATACCAGACAAGGGTGTTCGTCCCACCTGAGGGCTGCTAGATGACCTGACAGGGACAGCCCCTTGACTGGTACCACTTCTTGAACACACAAGGTTTCAGTGGCTGCCCTGCTAGTTGAGGATGGGGGAACAAGTCCAGTGGAAGGAGCCACCAGGATGATCAGAGGGCTGGAGCATGTGATATTACAAGGAAAAGCTAAGAAAACTGAGTTTGTGCAGCCATAAAAGAAAAAAAGGGAGACCTTATTACAGTCCACAGCTACTGTGAGGGTAGAGAAGAATGAGCCAGACTGTTCTTGAAGATGCATAGCCATAGGACAAGGAAAAGTATGAACATAGGAAAATCTGACTGGAAAAAAAAAAAGTTAGGTTGCTTTTTCTGTTTTGTGTTGTGTTTTGTTGGATATTTTTTAAGTGAGGCTGATTAAGCCCCAGAACAGGTTGTCCCAACCAGCTGCAGAATCTCCATTCCTGGGAGATACTAAAAATTCAGGGAACAGGCCTCTCAAAAGGCTTTAAAAAAGCCCAATAAAAAGTAAAATTTAAATTGATTAAAGCTTTCTGCCTGCTAATTTACATCAATTTGATCCAGAAATTTTATATCCATCCAAGCTGTCCTCTTTGCATCCCTTTTGTACCATGGGGTTCTCCTAGACAGACCATATTGTGGTACCTGACATATAAAGATGTTTAAGACAATATTTTCTTCTCTACTACTTTCAAATTTCTTGTAATCATCTTAAAATTTCTGCCAGGAATATTTGCTCAAATTCAAAACCAGATTAAGATCAGTATAATGTCAATAGGAAAATAGTGACAGATCACATTGCGGGTTTTGAAAACAAGATCCCACAACATAAACAAACCCAAAATTTCTCAGAACACTGAAGCACTCTTCAAGCAAATAAGCCAATAAAAATCAGAGCAGAGTATGCCAAGAGAATTGAATAATGTGCTGTCTAAAATAGAAAAATTCCGTACTTTATTGCATGGAGAGGAAAGAAAACAGATCTGAGACATTAGGAAAGACACTAATAGAGGAAATCAGATGCATAAGAATCCAAACACACTACAGTACAACATAGAAGCTCACAGAAGAGCAAGTTACCTCCTCACTAATCACAGATATTGCATATTTTTAGTTAAATAATATTATTAAATATTTTTAAATTAATAATATTAAATTTAGTTAAATAATAAACAATATTAAAATGAAATAAATTTGAGACAACAGCAGTTATGTTAATGCCTGTAATAAAGAAAATCTTGAGGAAAAAGATTAAGGTTTAACATTTATTTTTAAGTTTTAAATAACCATTTCAGCAAACTAAGCTCCTTCATTTGCTGTTTACATTATCATAGCACGGGGAAGAAGGAAATCAACATAGTGGTTAAATATAACCCAAATGATCTTATTTTTTTTTATTCTCATCAACATGCATCTGTGCCGTAATTAAAACTGTGGTTTGTAACTGAAGTGTAATCTAAATTCTAGTGAAATCATTCAGCACAGCATTGAAATTATGCTATTTGGGAGTATGCATACAAAACCACTAAAATAGACACAAATATTTTAAGGCATCTGTGGGATAAAATGTGGAAGTTTCAATTTTGGAAAATTCAGCCCTGCTTGAATTTCTGTATGAACAAAATGTGCATGTTAAGCACGGTGTTCCAGTGTTAAAATACAAAAATAAGAGGCTGCACTGGAATTAAAGACGTGCATGAGCTGCAAGTTTAGAACATGATGTCATGAAGCCTATGAAGTATACCTTCTGGATATCTTAACATCCTCAAGGCTATTGCACAATGAAGACATGGACGTATTAATTTTTCCTTGAGCTTAATGAGCCCTATGCAAATAAAAATCAGGTGCAGGTGGCAGTTTTATAGCATCACAGGAGGGAATCAGATCACGAAACAGTCCCATTCCTTCACATTCCCCTTGTACTAGATACAAATTCATAGAGCACCACTTCAGTAGAAAGTGACTGAATAATCATAAAAATATAGCATTTTAAATTATTGACATGATCTAAAAAATACTAAGCAGCTCCCAGCTTGGAAATCAGTGTGACAGATTAAAATGAAGTACAAGGAAGAAGTAAGTGTTTTACATATCTGCTTTTTAACTTGCATCCTAATCTGTACTTAAGAGTCCACTTCAGTTAATGACATGCAATTGATAGGAAGTAATTTGCACAAAAAGCAGCTTTTGAAGAGACAGCACCTTAAAAGATTAGTCTGAATGAACTACTAATTATTAATAAAAACATTAGGTACAGATGTGGGGTTTCTGTTGTTTTCTTGGGATTTTTTTGAAAGGGGTAGTTGTGGAAGTTTTGGGAGGGATTTGGGATCCAGTTAGCGGTTGCTGAAGTGCAGAAACAAGATTCATGAAGCTAAAGAAATTACAGAATTAAAGAAATAACAGAAGAGTCACTTATTTAAATAATACACTATAATTTGGGATATCGATCTAGTCTACAAGGGAGAACCAGGCAGTCTTGCTTGGCTTCAGGGCTCTCCTACATCCTCTCTAATAGAACAGTGCCTTAACCACCACATGAAAGTACATTTTGGCTTTCACACAAGAGAGACAGATTGATTTCCTAGTCTGATGGTTATTTTTGTTAATAGGCAGAAGCATCACCTTTCATATCCTTTTCTTCTCTTAACACATACTGGCAATAGAAATTAAACATTCTCTCACTTGGAGTAAAACATAATGAACCTAAAAAAAATTTAGTTAAAGTTTTAGATTTTTCTTTCAGTGAAAAAAATTGCAGACATTTTGATTTTATAGGAACGAAGTTCTTGATTTGAAGTTTGGCCACTGAATTTAAGTATGTGTATAGTAAGCAATCTAAAATGAAAGCTTAGAATCCTTCATCATACTTTAATTCAGTGTTTAGAAGATTACACAGCTGCATAAAAACACCATCATATTTTCTTAGGGACAGCATAATTTAAACAAGACTAACTCAAGTCTGAACAAAGCCACTTCTGATATTGTGTCATTCAGGAACTGGACAATTTGTTCTTTAATTACAGCACCAGAAGTGCTATGCAGTCAGATCATATACATAGCTACCCTGCAGAAGGATTAGAAGAAGCTGAAAAGATTAAGTAGGCAGGATAACATAACTCACACTGCATGGTTTGCTTTCTTCCTGTAAAGGCTGACCCACATAAAGAATCGCTGCATCAGCTGGTGCTCTGAGCTTTCAGAGAGCTTCTGCCATGGCACTGAACTGCAGCAACTCAGCCTCCAGCACCAGACCAGCCTCAGCCCACACCCCACGGACACAAACAATCACTTTGGGTATACCAAAGATTGCTACGATAGAATCATTTTCAAAGGATTGCCTAAAACTGAGGATGCAAAGGGTTGACAAAAACCTAAAAATGTTCATTTACTGTTTCCTGAAGTATATGAAAACCCTTTGATGAAGTGCGGAGAGGGGAAGGAAGGAATTGCTGGTTTGCTGGGGTTTTTTGTATGTTACAGACTGACTTGTGACAAACAAGGTTTTTTTCTCCTAGTATAACTGAGCATTTTCTGGTAATTTAAAAGAGAGGGCTTGAAAGGCCATTTGCAAAATCCTAAACCTGGGCAGGAAACAAACAGCAGCATAACTGGGATAGTAGACTGTGAACATTTGCCTCCCCTATTATTTCATTCTCTGGTACAGAAGACATATACTACCAAGTCTTAAAGTAATACAAAACCAAGAACTAAGGACAACAGAAATAGCATGAAGTAGAAATTATTTCCGTGCATGGTGCTTATCTTCAATACAAAAATTATGTCAAGATTAACATCTAATATGCAGTTAATGGTCCTTCAGTGGACTCAAAACACATTTGATTACTTCAAGCTTTTACCATAATTATGTTTTTGTAGTTTATTAAGATAATCTTTTACTTATCATTCAGTTTCCTACAACAGACCATAATTATATTCTAGAAATGTCACAGAGGATTTCCTCGGAAAAAAAGCATTAGGCTTAGTGACAAATTTCATAAATGCTTTAATCTAGATGTTGTGCTTTAAAAATTCAGGTATGTAGAGCCAAAATTCCCAAAGTAAATAGCATCTACAGCTTCCCATTTGATTTTTCTTTGCAGATGCATGTTTTGTACATACATTTCACGATTTAAAGCACAACCAATATCAAGAAAACAGAAATATTCTCAAGGAAGCCTTTATGCAGCCTCCATCTTGCACGTCCTGAACCGACCTGCAGGTAATAGAGGTCAACCGTGGAGTCTCTTTAAGTGACTTAATTTACTCATAATAAGCACCTTGAATTTTACAGGGAGGTGGACAAGCACACATGCATTCATTTGAGCAAATGACCTCTGCCTTTAAGTAGTCAAGGGCTACTTTTCAGGTTTTGCCACAGGTAGGTTTATGGTGATACAAAGAAATAGAGACATGGATGCCTTCAGTAAAAGTTGTAGCTGAGACAAAAGTAGCTGCTTTCATCCAACTTGACTAGAAGCATCTCGAGCACTGCCTAGCAGTAGGATGATTTTAAAGACTCAGAAAACTCGAACAAACTGTCGGTCTGAGAAGGCAGTTTACACACCTCCATTATTAATGTTTAGCTGAAGGGCAACCACATCCTAGCAAGGCAAGATGAAGGCATCAGGTTTTGGGATCACAAAATTTGTGATGTCAGTACTAATTACTTCTGATCTACCCAATGGTCATCATATCTGATACTCTTCCTTTTTTCATTTTTTTCTTTTTTAAAAAATTATAGAATGGCCTGGGTTGAAAGGGACCTTTAAGATCACCTAGTTCCAAAGCCCCTGCTAATGGCAGGGACACCTTCTATTAGACCCAATTGCACAGAGCCCCATCCAACCCAGCCTTAAACACTTTCAGGGATGGGGCAGCCACAAATTCTCCTGACAAATAGTCTATTCAAGTCTGTAAACTGTTTTGGTCACACCATACTTAGAGTTTGTTGCTGTAATTCTGCTCAATGGAATCCCAATCCCAGGTGGACCATAAAACAAAGAGTTAAAAATATCTTCCAGGCTAGTCTAGAACCTCAGTTCTCCAGAAGAATGTTTATATAATAGGTAAAATCCAGGCCTTCTAAAAAGAAAAACCAACACTTCTCCCTAGTCAACTACACGGGAAAAAAGACAAATCTCAGTTTCCTTCTACAGAAGGAAATGGCAACATTTTTGCCTTTGTTAGAACAGTTTTGTCTAGCTCTGTTACAACCAGCTAAGGATCTCCTCCACTCTGGGTCACACTGGAAGCAATTTTGGCATCTGGTTTGAGACAGAATATGTTGTATCCTCCATCCCTCCCCAGTATGTGGTTAAACCCAGTATTTACTGAAATGAAACTTCACAGCACTGCTCTGCTTCCACCAGCACCATCCCTTCCCCTGTCTTCCCCTCTTCTGAGGAAAAGGGGAAAAGGAAACCTAGGATGGAGAAGATTAGAACAGGTCAACACAACCCAGATCTGGACCTCATAACTAGAGAGGTAAGCCTTAAGAGGTGAAAATACCTGCTTTGAAACACTATCTAATCTTTGCTTATGCTTTGAAACACTGCCTATCTAATGGTAACACAGGTATCATTTCCAGGGTTCCCAGGTAATTAGTTTCAAACCAACCAGCATAGCTAGAAAGCAGCACTGCTCACCTTGGGTACCCTAGGCAGCTGCACTCATGCATTTTGCAGCAATGTTCGATTCATTTAGGCACTCACCTTAAGCATACTAACAACTCTACGGATGTACATACATGTTTCGTGCACTTCTCTTCAGGTATTCTAAAGAAAAGCTTGTTATCTTTCAGCATACATTAGTAACTCACCCTTCTACCCTTTACAAGTGTATGTAGAGTCTTTGAAACAAATAGACACCAGAAGAAAAATAAGAGTCCTATTTTAGTCAACTCACACTCAACCTAGAAAAGGCCTGAGTTCCCTTCCTCTCTCAAATGATAGCTTTTCCATGCCTTTAATGGCTTTAAGCCTTTCCCCAAAGCATGCTATTCCTGTCATATTTTAGACCATCCAACAGTGTTCCAGGTGATAATGCAGATTTCTACAGTGACATTCAGATACTGCTGTGCCATTTTTTATGCTCTGTTTTAAAGACACTATTTTACAATAGCAGAAGTTTTTCTAAGGTGACTTCAGTATGTTATTCTATACTAGGAAAAGCTGTTAATGTAAAACATAGCAATATGTAGGAGTAATTCAATTTTTTTTCTCTCCGTGCATTACTTTACACTTTCCAACATTAATTTTGGTCTGTGATCATGATAGCCTGACATCTAGCTTAGCTAGAAAGCAGTGAGATTTTCTATTTTTGTCTGATCTTGAAAAAAATACTTAAACCAGTTCATCACCTACATATTTTGCTACCTGCTTTCCAAAACTAAAGGAAATAGGTCCTTTGGAAGCCTGTGACACATCACAATCATCTTGATACAGCAAAATCCAACTATTTATTCCTATTTGTTCCTTTCCTCCCTAGGGATTTTTGGTCTATTTATTGCTCATCATGTGACAATTTAGGAGGGACTATAACTAACTTGACTTTCAAAAGCCTTTGATATGGTTATTTCTGGACCACTGTAAGAATTACAGGAGGTTTTTAGTAGCTATGCACAACTCATGAATACAATTCTGAAACATATGAGAAGTTAGAACTTTCCTTATCTCACCTGCCACTAAAAAAACCAAATCCTTGATAATGTCTATAACGCTCAGTATCACTAATGACATTATGATTTACTAAAACATGAGCTGAAATTCCAAGGAATAGCCAGCTACAGAACACAACATTTTCATACAGTCTCAGACACCTCACTTCAAAAGTTTCTTTTCTGTGGGTATGCAAGGATTATTTTTACAAACATGTCTATAAAATCCTATTTGCTCCAGTGATTGAATGTTTTTATTCATTTGCTTTTGCACTTCATCTTTTGACCCTCTCTCTAAGCCTATCCTTGATATGTAAGAGGATGCACCTTGCACAGTCTGTTGGTGTAACTGGGACTTTCTACCTTAATTAGTTTTTGGCACCTTTCTCGTGCATGGCTCTGACAGCCCACACGCTCTCCTAAATCACTCATCTAAGAAACAATATGCAGGAAATGAATAGATGTTATATTTAGAGCTGAAGTGATGAGTAAAAGTGTTTTATTCTTTTTATCATTTAAATTAAACATGCCTGTTTAAATCCCTTGGTGACTTCCCATTCACCTCCCACAGTAATCAGAATCACATGCTTCTGAAGTGCAGGATTACAGATCAGTATCTCTTCTGTAATACACTCCTGCCTCAACCCCACTTCTCTCTCACCCCATCACCTCCTCCAAGAGTTTCTGATTCATTTCTTGGCTCTTGCTCAGACCATGCTGACATAGCCAAGCTACAAGCCTCTTCACCGCCTTTGCCCACAAGTCTCTTCCAAATAAGCAGAAACAAGTGGTTTCATAAACCTCGACCCACATTCTCCCTCCCACCAAAAAAAAAAAAAAAAAAAAAAAACCAA
>JAYDZK010000202.1:32898404-32920260 GCA_034509185.1 Euphonia xanthogaster | reverse complement strand
AGAAAAAAGGGGTTTCAGAAAACTTGAACCACAGTCTCCCTCCCACCAAAAAAAAAAAACAACAAAAAAAACCAAATCAAAACCAAAACACAAAAAACCAGAACACTCAAACATCTTCTGAAGGTACAGAGATTTTGAGACAGGGGAAATCTGTGATTCAGTCCACAAGACAACAGTCTCTCTCTGGAAAAAGCATGACTCTCTGCCTCCTACACACCCTGGCACTTGATAGTCCAAGACAGTCTTTTACAGTCTTGGGACAATTTTAATTCACTCCTCATACCTTTTGATCTATATTTTAGATTAATTTTCTCTCTGGTGCTCATTCTCAGTTCTGTTTCTCCCTTATGTATTTCTCTTTGGCACCTACAAGCCAGTGTACAACAGCTCAAATGTCCATTCAGGTTCATCTTTTCATACTTACAAGGCTCATACCCTTCTGCCTACTCATTTTTCTTTATGAAAAAAGTTCATTCAGATGGCCAAAAAAAAAGTAATTAAAAAGCATCATTTGGAGGACAGAGAGAAATAGCAGTAAGGTATCTGCTGAAGGGAAAGAAAAAAAAAGGCAGGAACATAAAAATGTGAATACCTCAGGAGAGAGTATTTGCCATATCTGTGCCACATGTGCTTCTCCTGGTTCTGGTGGTCCTGCCACCATTTTTCCCTCTGCCTTAACCACAGCTACAGCTGTACAGACACAGCAGTTGTTTTCTCTGCAGACTCCTTTTGCTACTTACCTTATGGACTTCACTATCCTCTATAATCCAGGGGGAGAAAAGGGGAAAGAATTTATCCCTAAATGAAGTAGTATGGATTGCATTTATTCAGTTTGTCTTAACAATACAAAAGATATTGAATAGACATGTCCAAGAGACTCTTTAGGAAGACAGCCCAGCTCAAGAGAGAATGGAGACACCAGGTGAGTGTTTCTGCCTGCACTGATCTGTGGGGCTGGCAGTGTGCACTGTACACATGTGACTGTGCATGCACCTACTGCAAAGGCATGCTCAGCCTCGCTGCCAGGCTGGAGCTTGGAGATACAGAGCTGCAGCCACCTAGCTGTTATCAGGCTACCAGTTTCAGCAACCCTTAATGCTTTCCTCACACTGAGCACACAGTGTGATTTCCTCCTGTCACATACCACCAAGCAAGCCAGATCAGAAACGGAAATCCTTTAAGAGAACATCAAACATCTATCAAATAAGCGTGAGGCTTCGGAACACATCTTCAGCCACATCAAAAACCCAGTTCCTCAGGAAAAACAAACATAGGGGAGTGACAATCTAGCAACTGTAGCGATTCTGCAGTGCACAGAATAATAATATACCCCCAAAAACCAGGCAGTTCTACTTTGCGCATTTATAATAGCTAAAATCACAAAAGATATGTTATGAAAAAAATAGAGAAAAATATAATTTAAATGCATTTAAAAATTGTCAGCAAACAAAATATTAAATTTTCCAGCAAAGCTGTTTGCTTAGTATTTTGGTCAGCAGCTCTTAGGTGAGGCTTATTAATTTAAAGTGCAAATTAATGAAGCTTATATTTGTAATAAAATACGCCTGTAAAGAGATCACGCTCCTCTTTTGCCTTCCCTCCTACACTCATTCTCCTGACAAGCAGGCAGATATAAGCAAATGAAGAATGCATACTAGGATTATTTCAGTGGGAAAAATGAGATCATTTACTGTTGCCTGACATGTCTTACAATGCATATAAATTCAAGGAGTGTGCCACTGTCTCTCCTCCAGCTCCTCATATTATTAAAATCCTCAAAGCTGTTGTCATAAATACAAAAATAGGTCAAAAGGAGGTAACCAGATGGGTGCTTGAAGCCTTAAGTATAAAATACATACAATAGCAAAACACAGTGGTAGTCTTTCAGCACTCAACCAAAGAGCACACTATAAGGCTGTTAGTCCAGCATTAAGTTCTTGCCTAGTAAGACCTACACGTTTCTGTGAATAGGGTTTGCAATGAAACCCATGTCAGCTTGGATTTAAGTATCTCTCTGCAGTGTCAGCAAGCCCCTAATATTATTAGAACTGTACTGTCATAAAAGAATAAAAGTGAAATTTTGGATTACCATGTAGTTTCAACACACATCAGAATTTAAAAACATCAGTTAATCCTGTCTTAATCATAGACTCATTAGGATGAGCCAGTTTCATAAAGCATTTTAACCTAAATGACTCTGAATACAACTTCAAACTTTGCCAAAGCTTTAATAATTTAGTATCTATGCCACAGCAGCCAAAATGGAGATGAGCAGAAAGGCCAAAGCTTGTTTCTTTTTAAGTCTCTATAAGATGATCCAATAAAGAACTCCATCTCCTCCTAAAGCTTTAATAATACCTGTGTCAGGTAAATAAGACCACCAACCATCAAATAGTTTTTGGCACTCTAATAGCTTGATTACATAAAACATTTTTTGAAAAAGAAAAGACTTCAAGAACTTGTGCAGTTGCCTGAAACATATAAAGATAGAAAGAAAGAAGTGACTTTATGGACAGAACATTTTAGGTTTTCATGAAGGCAAAGCAAAAAGTGATGGTAAAATGAAATATGATGGTGGAAATATGGTGTTTTCAAGATTAATCTGAGTCTGGAAGAAGCCAGGATATGGAAGATAGGGAACTAAAGCCCATGACAAATACTTTAATTATCTCAGAAACAAGCAGGATTGTAACCTGTCACCTCAGGGCTCAATAGTTAGCACCTTACTCATGATATATTGAAGGCAGGAAGCCAAATCTGTCCAAAATTTTCTAAGAGATTATTTGGGAATCAGAATTCAGTATCAGCTCAGAAAAATAAAACTATATGAACAGCTTAAAAGACAGCTGTACAGTTTTAATGAAGATTTGGCCTACCAGTCTGTCTAAAAGAACATGTGCTGTACTGGGATATTTTGCTGAGGATTGCTGGCAAATTAAATTTAAGTCACAGGAAACAAATTCACAGATTTCACCTCTAAAGATGTTATCAACAAACTTTAATGTAAAGTCAAAGCTATTTTCATTTTTTGAAAGAATCTACCGTGGCTATTGACAGGAAAATCAGTGCAATATTGTTTCACTTTTTTATGAACAGTAAAAGAAACAACTTACATTCATTTACTTCAAAAAAAATTATCTCTAGAAATAAAAAAAACCCACAACAAAATAAGTATCACTGTTATCTTCAATAGGATTGGTATTATCTGACCTGACTGCATTCTTCTCTAGAAGCATGCAGACTTTAGCAATAAATCAGCTCAGAGGAATACTCACATGGTCCGACACCCTGTCTCCAGCCCCTAACGTGTAAGCAGCCATGTACTGCAGGAAAGACTTTGGAAGCTAAACCAAGATGGAGTGACTGTCTAGGCACTGTGGAGATGCAAGAGGAAATCTGCACAAAGAATCAGTGGGGACAGGACAGGGACAGCCACAATGACAACCCACTGGCTCAAAACATGCCTCAAAATTCTACTCTATTAATAAATACTATAGGGATGATTTTTAAATGCTTTATCAGGAAACTCTGGTTAGTAAACAGAGGCAAATGCAAGCAACTAAAAGGCCTTTATGAAACCAGTCAGCAAACTTCACAGATGCTAACCTGATTAGCCTGTGGTACAGCAGCAACAGTTTTATTAAGTTTCTTTTATCTGCTAGAATGTTGTGACTGCTTCTAGCTACAAAAACTGCTATCATGACCCCTGCTGTCATCACCAAACTGCACTGTCTAGAACATCATCATCTATTTGAAATTGCTGCTAATTTAGAATAAACTCTTCTTTAGGAGCCCTGCATTTCAGTAGAGTGCACGACTGGGGACATACTGGACCTGTATTAAGTGGTCTCTTGGTGACATGCAAGGTGTTAATCATGACCAGGAGGGATGTAATTGCCTAGATCCAGCCTGCCAGCACCCACTCTTCTCAAGATATACTTCCATTTAAGCTTTCCCTGATTACCAAAAGCTTTTTAAGGAAGAGGTGGCTAGAGGCACATCTGTCAATGCATCAAGATCAGACATTCCCTTCCTGCCCCTTTTAGGTTTCTAAGTGTGGCACTTTTTTCCACACATCTCTTTCTCAGGTTCTCTGAAGGAAAACAGCCAATTCCCATAGAAGCAATTTCAGCATTACCTTCTCTCAAACCTTCTCTCTTATATAAAATATGTATTTCATACTTGAAACAGAACCTACTGCATTAGATTCAGTGAAAGCTTCACAGGATTCAGTTCAGTTGAATAAATATTTCTTTTATCTCTTCCACCCACTTACACAGCAGCAGGCACACTTCCAGGACACAGAATGCACGTCTCTGTTCAAGCACTGAATTCAATTCCCTCCTCTTACAATGCCTAATCATACATTTGTAAAGAACCTTTGCAAAGTCAGCCTTGGATTCTAAAAATGAAAAATCTACTCCAATTAACAAAGAAAACTTCCAATATTCATCAAGAAAATATACCCCTTTGCACAGACCCCTTTGAAAGGGAGGGACATCTTTTTGATCCAATAAGGGAAAAGAGAAGTTGGAAGTAGTGTTTGAAGGTATACTTTATTGGCAGGCTCACAGACTCCTGAAAAACATTCCAAGTTAGATATCTAAAGCAAAACTAGCTTCAAAACACATGCTTTATACTCTTCACACATCACAGTATATGAGTTAACTCATGTAAAGACACTTTAGTCACCTGTTCATATACAAAAAACACTTGTTTTCAAGGATAAAGCTCGAAAAGTATGACAATATTACTAGGAGTATTTTGACTCTCAGCTGAGATACAAAGTTAGTATGGCTCTGAAGATTACCAGAATATAAGCTCTATTAATTTGATCATGTATACGCTCAAAGACTGTGGCAAATATTAAGTAAAGAGATAAGTCTGATAAACTGGCTTCTATTGAGTCATTCTGTATTTTCTTCAAGCTAAAAGCACACACAACTAGCTGCTGTTGTTCAGTTGATGTGCAACAGTAAGTTGTTAAAACGGATATTCCATCATGATCCTGAACTCTCTTTTAAATTAAACTCCTGTGAACTGGTGTACCTGACCCTTAGTAGAAAGGGTACTGAAGGAAAGAATCGGAGACTATCATGAGACACAGATATGGGGAAAAAACTCCATTACTAAATCTGACATTCTGGTAATACAACTTTCAGAACAAACTTGTAGCCCCTAAACAAATTATTTCACATCCTACCCATATAAAACTGCATGGGGTTCATCATAAGCACACCAATTCTAAGTACAATACAACAGTTTATTCTGAATATTTTTATCTGATTTTATTCTAGTGCTTAGCAGAAGAGCAAATAAGGAATGCTTCATGCTGCACAGAATTTCATTTTTACCTTTAAATTTGTATCAGTGAAGATCAGGCACAGTAAATGCAGACCTCATGTTTGCACGGACTTCATCTTATTGATCATACATAGCTCTACTACATTTTATTGAAATTAATATCTACTCCTTGCTGATTTGTTGGGGATTTTTGTCCTCCTCAACAAACACAAGTCTGTACTGTTCATTATTTTGCATTCTATTTTGTGCAATGCTCTCTTCTACATTTTTCTTTCAGTTTTAAAATGACTTGTACATATCTTGCTTCTCTCCTGCCCTTCTACCCCCAAACCAGATATAATTTTACAAGACTTTCAGTGCTATTTTTTCCTGTTATTGGTGAATTTTAAAATATAATTAAACATTTACCAAAATGAAAATACTTAAGTTCTTTACATTTTTTTATTAAAAGCAATTTTAACATGTGGTTGTACTCTGGAAACAGCATCTCTTCCTAACAGAAAACTCCTGGTGTGAACCTGAAGTCTTGCCCACTAAACTTACTGAAAAACATGCTACTACTATTAAATCAGATAATGACTTCCACTGGTTGCAGTTTTGGTTCATTAGAAGTATTATGCTAAGAAAAACAAATGCTTGAAACAACAAATTCCTCAAAATGGCTTTTACCAAAATGAAAAGGTGCTACAATTTCTTTCTCCCACTGTATGACTACCTTCATGTTCTCATTCTTACTCTCTCTACCAGCACAAACATATACTATTAGAATCAATGTCTTGTTACCAGAAAATCAATGACAAAGAATCAAACACTGCATTTTTTATTCACAAGACAATAGTTTCACTCTTGTCTGCAGTAACAAGGCCTTAATGGACCAATTTGGCCAACGCATGTTAAATATGTAGATATAGGTAAAATGCAGAGTCTAGAAGAGCAGAAGAGAAGAAGAATGGTAAAAGATTTAGAAACTACTGTCTCCAAAGAACAGTCTATGATGTTTAGCCTAAAGAAAAAAATTAAAGTATATGAATAAGAACAGTCATTCAGTACATGAGATTATTGCAGCAAAACAGCAACAAGTTGCTTTACAAGATGACAGAAAGAAGTACTATTAATTAGTCTAATATAGACCAGGAACATTTAAGTCAGGTACTACCTACCTTTTGAACTAGAAAAACTATTAAAGCAACTGGAATAAACCACCTAAGGATTATTATCCAGTTTCCATTGTTAGATTAAATATGTTCTGCCAAGACTAGATACATTCAGTCACTGTTTCACTTCACTGAGCTCAGCAGCAATTACCTTTTATGCTATTCCCTGTAACATCACATTCCTTCTTCTTCGTGCTCCTTTAACATACCCTCAGTCCAACTTATGGCATGACCCAATCCTTGTGGGTCATGCCATAAATATCATTCAGAAGCTGACCACCTTAAAAAGAACACATCTGTTTTCTTAAACTGGGGGACTTCTCTGGGTTTTGGTGCGAGGCACAGGCTCATTTTCAACCTTGAGGATTTTTCAGGATTTCAACAACTCTGCAACACTGATTAGCTAGAGGTGATGATGTGCAGCAGGAATAGTCAAAGCCCATACTACCAAACATGGTACTGTAGAATGTCTAGCTTAGTAAATAGCTGGGACAACATTAGGATCTTCTTTTTTGAGGATTTCTTGGGGAAATCAGCTGCTTTTTTGGACCTTGTTTTGACAGCACCTTAAATCAAATGTGCTGTCAACTCTTATGCCCACACCCAATGACACCATACAAATAGAAACATCTCTGTTGTGCTTTTTAGGGCAATCTGCGTGAACAGTAAGAGTTACAAAAAAAAAAAAGCATACATATTACTGTTCATAATATGCTTATTACTATGCAAACATTGTTCTTGAATAATTTCAGAAAATCAGCAGAAAAAATGATACTTCTTGTATGACCCTATTAAAGATTCTGGACTTCATGTTTGTTGTACCTAACAAAATTCTTAAAATGAAAAAATATGCTAGGACAGAGTTATACAATTGTAAAAATACAATTTTTTTGTGATTTTCTCTACTACTATCTCTCATGCACTCACCTTGTCCAAAAGCAAGACAGAAGTAGCAGCAAAGTGAAACCACCTGTAATGTTCGCCCCAGGCTGCAGAGAAACATCTACTCCCAACAGTGGTGTATGCTCCTACACTTCAATACACTAAGCCCGAGTTTTGGGTGAAAACAACTGATAGGGCTGTGATCCAAGTCAAGAACAACTCAAAAGTCCCCCAAAAATCCATGTGGGCAGGAAGTGGAGATACAGAGTGTTATGCTGTTAGATGTTTTTTTGAGTTCAGTGATCTGCTTTATAAAACAGTCCAGCAAATAGTTGCATAAACACAATTAAAGGAACAGAGACCTGTAGCAGGGAATCAGAAAGGAACTCAGTCATCTAACTTGTGTTTATACAAATCACATTCTACTCAGCCTGTATCAAGCTGGCCTCTCAAGTCCATGACAAATCCACAGCCCACCAACAACTGCAGGAATTTCTCCTCCAATATATTTGTGCTCAGGAGAGGCCCGAGATGTACAGCTGACTAAAAAGGGGCTGCGGTGCATTCGCATAGCGTGGGAGAGTTACTCACGCATGAGCTTCTTATAGTAACCAACTCTCCCACATTGTGCACTGCATGTAGTTAATACCTATATGGATATCAAAAAAATTTGATATGGAAGAAAGTTGATTTGCCTTCTGAAAACATTAACTCGGGTATTCCCTTCTTAAAATTTGAAGAATGAGATATTGCACCAAATCTGACATTAAATTTCATCCCCAAAAAAAAAAAAAAAAATGGGAAAAGCAAAGAGTTAAGAATGCAGAAAAATGTGACTTAATATGTAAATACAGCAGAAACACTGGTATGGCACTATGCAAACTTAGTGCCACTAGAGATGAATTATAAAATAACTTGTTCTAAATGAAGGACAAACACTAAAAGAATGTACACATTCACATACCAGCTGTCTTATTGTTGCAGGCTGGGGGGAACCTATTGAACCAAGAACTGAAGGAAAGAACAAATGTTCTTTTGTATTTAACTAATGTAGCAATAACATCCAGTGATGAGGGCCTCCCGTGTTTATAGTTTATGGGCTAAATGAATGTGGTTTTCTCCTCAATCACACGCTTACACCTGATTTTTCTACTTCCACACCTGCTCAAAAATATACATAAGTTAGAACAGGAGAGGGGCGAGAAAAAAATGGACATCTCCCACTGACAAGCTGCAAAGGCACAGTCAAGAAGCACTCTTCTGTCTACATCTAGGTCAAGTAAGATTCTAAGGAAAGAAGCTCAGAGTTAACCTGCCCCTTGAGAAAGACCAATGAGCTGGGCTACGATTATGTATTCCTTTATAATTAGTTTTCATAAATATACAATGCAGCTATTTTAATACCAAGAACTACTTAGCAATTCTACATTACTTAAACATGAAGCTTGCACACCCTCTTCAAACATTGTATCACGTATTAGAAATTAATTCAATAGCTAGTCTTACTATGTATAACCTGAAGAGATGGAATGATACACTTGAAATGCCACCAAGCATTTCAGAATAAGAATCATAAGCAGCTAACTAGAAGCTGATGCTCCAGTTCAACACATTAATCCAAACATAAAACGGCACCTTAGGTTTTCACACTGCTGTATTCCTACAATATAAATTTCTAACAGCTACCAAAATTTCACAATATCTTCTAGGTCATATAGACAAGAAATTGAGAGCTAGAATTAATCTCAATTGCATGCAACATGGAGAGAACACATTTTTAACTAAGGCCTGACAATCTGCACTAGGTTTCTAGGTTTACAGAAAGTCACAGTAACAATTTTCCCATCTTGGTTTTCAAGCATAAGGAAAAGAATTTGCATCAGCATATTTATTTTTACCCAGTGTTTATTTCTGCTGTAATGCAAATAAACTCTACATATCTAGTAATAATAATGTAAAAAGGATGAAAGTGACAAAGTAAGTTTACATACAATACAGTCATATTACAAGTATATTCACCATCAACATTAAAGTGCAATTATATTGGAAAAAAAAACAAAACCCAACTTAGAAGCCTTTCTTCTCAAGTAACAACAAACTTGTAATATCACTCACCAAGCCATATTATTTATACTAACATCCCCAGCATCGTCAGATATCTATCTTTAGACAGATAACCTGAAGCCATGAAAATGAAAGCCCTATCAGACTCATGAGTGTTTAAACCCATGGATTTCTGGCCTTCAAAGACTCCTGTATGAGGAAGAAATGTAATGCTTTTCCTCCCTATTAACATGGAAGAGTCAGCATTGCCAAGGACAGGTGATAACGCCTCCTCCTAGGCAGCACCCACAGCCAAAATACAGTAGGACTGCCTGAAGTCCCCTCCAATGTTATGGATTGAATGTACAAGATTAGGCCCATCAAGTTCTGTCAGCAAGACAGAATCTTCTACTTTAAGGATGAAAAGCCAGAATTATCAAGCAGCAAGAGGTTTGTTAGAGAATCTCCGGCAGCTCTGGATTTCCTCGAGATCTTCCACAGCGATACAGAGATTTGGGCAACCACCAGATTGGTAAAAGACAACAGAATTTCAGTCTTTTTTTTTCACTATGCACCTTCATCATCACACCAGAACAATTCCTTAAAAAGGAAGATTCTTAAGAAACAAGTTATTAATAAAGACAAGAAATTAGTCTTGCAGAATTAAATTACTTATGACCTAAGATATGGAAGTCTTAATAGCAGGATATTTTGCTGGTAGCATTTCTCATTTAAGGAAGTATTCAGTGAAGCATGGCTAAAACAAGTAGTGTCCCCATTGGATTCAGCAGCCAATAAAATGCTATTAATTTCAGCCTAATGTCCAGTAAAAGCAATTAATTTCAGAATACATAATTGCAACACAAGTTTTCAATGATAAATACAGCAACATGGTTTTGCACCCTGCTAAAGCAGCAAAATAACTGCCAATAACCAGTTATTTGGCATTGGGCAAGAATAGAAAGAAGAGCACAGCAGTACAAGGAAAACATGAGATTTAAACGTATCACCCCTTATGCAGCTATTTTGAAACTTAGCAAACCTCTAGAACAAATCTCAAAAGATACTGGAAGGAAAATCTACTCTGTCCATCCTAAGTCCACCTCCATTTAGAAAATATTAAATGCAGGAAGCTATGTTTTCTAAGCTAGTATTTGTTTTATTCTAATTGAAGCTTCGCCTTAAGGTACAGCCAATAGGAAAAATTTATTAACTTATTAACTCTGTGTGGGATGGACAAAACCTTCATGACAGATATTAGTTGATTTAATAATAAAATAAAAGTGGCAGCTAAACATTTCTGCACAGCTGGTCACTGGCAAGTTACAGAGATTGAACAGGAAAAAGTACTTTATTGTGCAGGCTAACAGGAAAAAGATAAACAGAACAGCTTAATGGGACAATATGGTTTCACATTAAGGAATAAATCTATTTTACTTATGTAAATTTCACTTAAATATTAGAGAAGAGGTGGTGCAGAGGTGCCTGACAGCATTAATTTTAGGCAAAGTAGACCGTCTATTTTATTGCATTACATAAGGTTTGGTTGCAAAGACCATTAAAGTCAACTAACCCTTCATTTACTTGAATTGTCTTTGAATTCAACCCAGAATTTAAACAGCATGACGACTTGCTACACAAGCACAAGGTCTGAAAGTATTCCAGTTTACAGATGAGATTTCCCATGTTGGAGTTGAACCACAATGACAAAATAATTTACTCTGCACATTACATCTCATTTTTTGCAGAAAATATTCTCAGTCTTACCTGCACATTTTCTTCTGTAACTTGAATTTCAGCAGTGTAAATATAATCAATAAGCATCCTTAGAGTCCAGCCATCAACTTCCTTTATTCGAACTTTTTTTGCTCGGCTTTCACTCATCTCACCTACAAACACAGTTTATTAGTCAAGTAAGACAGAAATACAGCATGAATGTAGAAGTTTAACAGCAGCAGAAATTTTGTGTAAGAACAGTTGTCATAGTAGAAAAACTTCAACACTAATAATTTAATTTCTTCCTTTCCTTCCTTCCTCCAGTGTGGAAAGAAGATTTTGTTGTCATCATGCAAATGCTACCTGAACTTTTAGTGCAGTGACCTATTTTTTCCAGTGTACAGTATCAGGAAAATATTGTTATCAGACCTAAATATGACACTTCAAATGCATACAAAAACATTTTGCTGGGAAAGCAAGATATTAAAATACTCTAGCTTTATTAATTTCTTAATTGAAGGAGCATATCAAGCACAGTCTGGAGTAAATTTATTTAAATAAGAAAAGTTATATCCCCACAGAAGAATTAACATACATATTTCTTTGCTTGCCTACTTATTATTCCCTTAGCGATTTCACCTCTTTTGCAGCTCCAGTTTAACAGCTCAAGCAAAGATAAAATGGTAAGCAAGGGAAAGCTTGTTGGATCTCATTTTGTGGAGGCTGACATGTTGGCCATATGCCACAGCCCATCTTCATAGAAAGGCCTGCAAAATATCTTCCACCTTCCAAAATATGATGTTTCTCAAAGTGCAATATTTTCTTTATGGCTGACATAATTATCCAAATATATATTTTGAAGTAATGAACATAACCTTCTTCATGACTTCCAGATCAGGTCATCTCAGACCTTTAAACCCTCTTGCACCGACTTTCACTGACTTTCAACAAAACATGAACTACAAAAGTGATGTTGGAAGATACATAAAATTTCACTTTGGAAGAGTATATCCCAAACTCTGAATACATGAGTTTCTTCTTCTATGTGAGATATAATTTCTTTCTCTTAGTCATATACATCTAGAGATAAGGGCATTGGTGATATAATAAATTTAATGTATACAACAAGAAAGTCAGGATGGAGAAGTGAACAAGAGCATGCTAACCATAGCTGATATTTTCTTATGAAGTCAGACACATTTTCATTGCTTGTTACCCTCTGGTCTCTAGGGTTAGTGTCAAACAATGCATTTTACCCAGTGCTTTCAGAAAAAAGATCATCACTGACAGACCTGTCACCACTATTCATGGTACCATACCTTTTTTTGAGCTGAAAGAATGGCATTGCAAATCAACCCTTTAAGCAGCAGGAAGTTCAAAAGACATAAAAATCAGCAAGATCCAGCTCCCACAGAACTTTTTCTTTTCACCTGCACTTCTGAAACATTCCCCTACACCTTTGAAGGATGACTGCAGCACGTTCCCTGCAGGGCCCTGTATTCCAAGTTCCTACGTCTAGTTTGACACAGATTAAACCTATTGATCTTCAGAGCATGTAAGCTGCAACTTATTTATTATGCAAGCTGCTGTGGAGGTGGTCCTCTGGGAAAATTGTGTGTGTGGGAGAGCAGATTTTGATATTCTGCAAGCACATTAGATTTGTTTTCAGATTTTGTGTCAAGGCTTTTACAGTCATGGATAGGCACCTTCTCTGTTTAAAAACCAAGCCCAGAATATAAAAATAATAAACCCTGAACAAGAAAAAAAAAACAAAACAAAACAAAACACCCCACACCCAAACAACAGCAACAAAAAAACACCCAACCAAAATAACCCCAAAAATACTTGCTTCCAACTTTCATGTGAACCAGACATGCAATCTTACTACAATTCTAGACCAACCCATACCTGTTTGATAGATCATATAGAGGAAACCAGAGATGCACCCAGCAGGCAGTCTCAGTCTAGAATTCAACCTGCTGAAGAACTCAGTTTCTTTGTTGGTGGGAAGCAGCACCACCATGTCTCCACAGAGTTCTTAGTGACAGGAAAGCATATCATGAACAGAAAGAAAGCACTGAGCTGATCCAATCTCCCAAGGAGCAGTAACAAAGCACCAGCTGAGCTGAAGATACTAAGGGGCTACAAAGACACAAAGGGGCTCTCTAAAAAGCTTGCATGGTTCCTCACAAAGTATGCAAAGAAGGCCTTTTTCTTCTTTTTACCCAAGACTTTTAGAAATGAAGAATGGAAGTGAAGAGAGCAGGTAAATCCCTAAGGATAACTGCCATTGTAGAAAATTAAACCCAGGTCACCCTTGTCTGAAGTCAGGCCCTAGAGTAACTGAAGAGTCCCTTCTCTCATGTTTTATAATCAATTCCTCTAAACATTTAAGTAGATTTAAATTATATTTCTAAATAATTCCACTGTATAAGACAAAATAAATATTCCTATTAATATAGATTAAATAGCAGGGACTCTCTTCCCTCATCACCTCATTAGATAATTGTTACTAACTTACTATATTTTGTAACTTGAAAAGACAGTAAATTTTTCTTTCCTGATAATTATTGGGGCTATCATTACATGTACAAATGAGGAAAAAGAAAAAAAAAAACCAAAACAAAAACCATGCAGAGAGTTTGAACCCAGTTAATGACATATCCCAGCCTGCACTGCAGTAATATTTAATGACTCAGAGAATGATGGAATCAACCTGCAAACACATGTTTAAATATAAGCTTCCAATTTCTAATCAAGAAGTAACTCTAAAGCATAAGAGTGCAATTTTTTTCACTGTCTTTTCAGTCCTTGTTTTATTCTGGATAGAAGAAGATACTTCTCCCTTTGGTGTGGCTGGTTAAGGGATCAAATTTGCTTATTTGAACTTGCAGATTACTGGATAAAAATAAAAATCCACCTAAGAAGTGTGGATTCCAGGCTTCATGGAGAGAACCATCACAATGAAATTCAGGAATTTTTGTGTGGGGAATGGCTGAAATGCACCAATACCACAGCTGGGCTGTGCTGTAAGCAACCTATAAGCCCAGTATAAAATCTGCTGATAACTCTTAAAGCCACAGCTGAATTCTGTTTAAGCTCCCACCTATTTGGCTCACCAACTACACAAACCTCACCACAGATATATTAGTTAAACACTTCACACCCATTACTCAAGCGAGTGTTCCCACCTCCAGCACCACTGGGGCTAAAGAACGCCTACATATAAAAACATAAAACAAGTAAAAAAAGCTAAAAGGGAAGAGAAGATTTCAGTAATTCCATCTGGAGAGCAGCTACAGACACTGCTTCACTGGCACTCTGAATGGGTAATAAACGTCTTCACAGAAAGGGCACTCAGGGCAAGCAGAAATATCTTAATCACAGAAGAGATAATAAAAAACTATATGCTGAGCAAAGAGTATTTGCAACGTGATAGCCAACAACAGTTAGCCTTTAATACAGAACTAACATAAGAGGCTTGGATTTCTCTGCTACTAAGGTGATAAAAACGAACTGTAGAAGCAGCTTTTTTTATTCTAATTTTATAGACAGCAGTAAAAATGAAGAAAGAATTTATCAGTCACCCACAATGTTTGCCTCAACCACAAATGCAAACTTAAAGAACTGCTTGAGGAAGAGATATTTAATTTTACAAGCAACTTTAAAGCATTCTTGTAGAAGTTACTCCACTTCTGGCCTTGAAAATGGCAAAATATTTGCCTATAAAATCAAGAATGATCAGCTGCTTCCCCAGAACACAACAGTATTTCAAATTTCACCCATCTTGTTGCATACAATTTAAATTATTAAAACACCAATCTGTTTGCATATTGGCAGGCCAAGAGTCTACCTCCATCTGAGCAGGTGGTCAGAAGCAATAGATTACAGAGAAGTCTTTTAATTTCAGACAGTTGACATTAACTACAAAGCTGGCACAAGATTTGAGAAGGAACAGACAAAACCTCAGAAGTTAATTTTAACATGCATTTAGTAGCATTCTTACTTTGGCACTGAATTTCACATTATTTCAATGTGATTTATAACCACGATGGAACTAAACCCACAGCACAGGAATTTCAGCTGGAGGCTCCTATGAACCTGAACCTATCTTAGCCTTACAAGCTAAGCCCTCAGCATTCCTGCTCTAGCAGTAAAGCAGAGCACTCACTTGGCCAGCACGGAGTGAGCAGAAGTAGAATTAAGCCTGTACAGAAAAGTAGTGGCAATGATGCAGAGTACATATGTCCTGGAGAATTACCCTAAAAATACTGAAACATGCACTCCAGCTATAGGCTGCCAAAGCCACAGGAAGCTTTCATATCTACTTACAGCCTAGAGCGTTCATGGGCTGAAGAATGTAGAAGCACTAGTTGTTAAAGGACATAATTTACTCCAAAATTCACATGAAAGTTATTTTAACCTTCTTTTGGACAAGAGAGATTACTAGAGACTTAAAGGGTATAACAACTTGACTATCACTGCTTACTTAACATCTGTTTTTTAATTAAGGAGACTTTTTAAAGCATTCATCATGCTAACAAAGGCTACGTTGACGGTGTGTCCTTAGACTGTAAAAAAAAAAGCATTAAGAATCCCAAATGTTCCTATTGGCTTATCTAAACATCAAATTAGATCCTGAAAAGCAAAAGTAATGAAATTTTATTCTTTATACAGTTAGACTGGATTACAGCATAGTAAGTATTGAAACATTTGGTACCTGTAAACATGGCATGGAAGTAGGGGCTGCAGGCGGCTAACACAACTCTATGCGCTGCAATTTCCATGTCTTCAGCTACTATCGTCACATCACACAGCAAGTTTTGACTATTTAGAAATAGCAGAGAAGGCAATTTCACATAAGTGAACTACAACAGAAAAGTATATATGACATCACACACAATTTCTTTTCCCATGCCATCAAAAGAGGCAGGCAGACAATGTTGATGAAGCATTGTTTTTAAATGTGTTACACAACCACATGGCTGTTACTCAATCGGATTATGGATGGAGCTTGGGTACACAAAACTGTTTAAAAATCAAACAACTGAATTGTTATTCATTGCACAGAAGTTTTCTGCATTGAATAACCTTAATTTGTATCAGCCGAATTTATAAACATTCTCTCTGGAAGTCTGGGCCCCTTTGAACAACTATGATAGCAAAAACAGAATTTAATATATACAAGCACTAGAAAAAAATTACATAAGAAACAAGGCTTTACAGACAACAAAGAATCCAAATTTCAACTGAGATGCCTGTATCAAATTACACTGGAAACTTATGCCTACTTAATTGTCCAAATCCACTGCTCAATTTTCTCTATATTCACTGTTTTCCAAGCATTTTTCATATTCAGTCCATGCACACAATAGCAATTATTTTTTCCAGTCTGAACAGCTTAGAATTTGTTATGGTTAACTTTTTATCTTCATTACATGAATTTGCATTCTTGTCTTTTGTGACTGTAACATATTTCCTCCCTGTCCAGTTGCAATAAAGTAACATCTCATTTACCATTCCTAACACAGGTGTTTCTAACACAGCTATTGGCTATACCTCCTCCACTTAAACCCATAACATGTGTACTCCTTATAATCCAATTTTCTAGACTGAAAAAGGAGAGGGAAAAAAACAAAAAGGAAACCCACCACAACATGAAAAGGCTGCAACTTCACAGCATGTAACTAAGGGTTACAGTCACCTCTTCTTTCCTGTTCATGCTAGCACTGTCCCTGTGGAGGTACTATGGAATCCACAAAACTCAGACCCACAGTAACACGGGGAAGAGGGAAAAGTATGACTTAACAGAACATATTCCTTAGGGATGGAGCTAGAGCTGTGCACCAAATTAGTGATTTCTATTCTCAGCACCTTCAAAAAGATAATTTTTTTACCATTCCTGAATACATAATAAAGATTTTTAGATAGTTTGCAACTACCACACTGAGTTGTACAAAAGTCAGGTGAGCAGTTGCATTTCGCTTGGACAGAGCTAGAGTTCTCAGCCAAACTGCTCAGATATTCACCTCAGTCCAAAAGAAAACTCTGTGATCTCTCAGTTCTGCAATTATCCAAATTTATGAGCCCAGACTCAAGTAAGGGGGCTTTGCAGAGGTGACACACCAAAAATTTTGGTGGCCATAACTAACCTTTGGGGCCATAGTGCAAACCTGGCAATTATCTTTCTGCTTTAAACTCTTAACACCTGCAGCAACTATGTAAATCTCATAAATTTAGCTTGCAATACAGTTATTATCAAATAATATGTACAATGTAATTACTGTACCAGACTAAACACACAATTCAGAGGATCTTGAAACAACCATTACATTTATTAGAAAAAAATGGAAACAGAAAGCTACACATAAAATGGCATCAGATACCCAGGTTTATCAGACACCTGTACTTATCCTGACAACAGGAACAACAAGTTCTATACTTAGTTGCACAGAAATACTAAAGATAACAATGAAGCCAGAAGCAACAGATTACATCAATGCACAACTAGGGTTACTAATTACATTGCACATACATAGACATAGTAACACCTCTAGTCTGGAACTGCATCAGGTGAATGAATATGCTCTGAGTTACTACAGAGCTGACAAGCTAGAGAAACTACTGAAGAAACGAGCTTAGAAACTTCATCATGTACTCTGCTGCAAGAATCTTGTGGCTTCCACAGCAATTCAGCACATTCATTCCATGAGGGCACATCAATTTATTTTAGAAAAGGTTATGGTCTGAAGTGGTATTGTATCAATTTGCTTATATAGAGTGACTGAATGAACAGAATTTTGGAGATATACCATCATGGTATGGAAAATGATAAAAAGGGGGCTAAGCAAGTATGCACTTAAGAATAACTGAGCAACTGTTTACCAGCTTGCAGGCTATTCTTCATTGGTTCATACCAAGAAAGTTTTCATTACCTCCATCTTCAAAAGGTTTTGGTAAAGTCTTGTTTGTAAGAATGAGAATTTTGATAAATATAGGTAACATCAAATTCCTTTGTGATAAAAGCAAATTATAATAAAGTGAAAAGATAGGCATCAGAGTGTAATTTTGTCACATGTCAAGAACTAATTAGTTTTCCTAATGAGCTTTCTACTCAGTGTTGAGGTGATGCTGAGCAATGAAATGACAAAAAATACAAAGGACAAAATTGCTAAAATTTGTCAAAATTTGAAGGCACATAAAAACTCATTATCAAGCTACTAGAGCCAGACAACCTGACAGCAGCCAGAAATTTAACATAAACACAGAGACTTAAGCATTCAAAACCAAATGTATTTGGATGCTTAAACAAATTATTTTTTCACTAGCTATTCACTTCCTGGAGAGTATACCTCTGGCAAATACCTTTTGTGCTACATTAATGAAAAGCACTGAGATTCACTACATTTTTAAATTTGTTTCTAAATAAAAAAACTAATTCACTGGATTAATATTACATCTTTTTTAGAGCAATGAAGTCTGAAACATTTTTAAGATTTTCTGTTTATTATTTCAAACAAAAGAATGCAACTAGAAACATTTATAATTTTATTTAATTACCATTTACCATCTTAAAAGCTTAAATTGTAAATACTGTTGCTTCACCTTATTAAATGGCAACTAGTTAAGGTTATATGGCACAGCTCCTGTTCAAACTTTAAGTATTTATACATGCAAGGCAAAATTGCTCAAATTGCTTCTACAGCAATTTGAATTTAGGTAACCATGGAAACTAAAGTATATTCTGAAAATAATCCACAGGCTTTAAAATTGCACTCTGATGGAAGACTGTGAATCTTTTACTTGAAACCCAGCAAAATGCAGGTAAGATTTCTAGCTTCCAAAACTATTGTTAAGATTAACTCTGGGAAACTTCCTCCATGTAAACTCTTGCTCATCCTTAGGAAGTCATTGCTACTGGCTCTAGCCAAGCTCTGTTACACTCCTTGAGACACTGCATCTGGTTACTGGGACACTTGACAAAGCCAAGGGCATAAATTAGGTGAAGCAACAAGTGTCAGTCTATCCAGCACACAGTTTCAAAGATTTACCTATTTGGAATAGCAAAGGCCAAAGGCAGAGGCATACTTAAAAAGCGTATCAGTGGCTGTGTTTCTTTCCAGTGAAGCCTCTCCAATTTTTAATTTTATATGGGAACTAACAAAGAACTACAGGATTTTCACGGCCTCCAGAACTGTCTCTGCTAGAGAAGTAATTTTATTTATTTAATTTCTCCATTGTTGCTGTAAGTTATAGCACTAAATTACTATCAGTGATAGCTGTGAATCCTGATTTCCAGAGCTCAGTTGTGAGCTCTAATTACCAGCTGTCACAGTTTTCAACATCACTTCACCTACTCATATGTAAAAGATAAATCAGTATGGATGCTAAGAACACCATCAGCACCAGCCTCCCAGTTTCACCGAAAGTGATGGTATTATCTCTCAAAGTCTTACAAAACTTTATTGAGAAAAGTTATTTTCAACATTTCATCAATTTCTCCCAGGGCACAAGCAAATGCTAACTAAGAAAATGTGCAATCAGTTGGTTTATACTGTGACCTATGTCTCCAGACTAGAAAATTTTAATATTTTTCTGGTTCACAGCCTACCACAAAAATCAGCAGCAGGCACACAAAGAGCCTAAGGCTCAACCAGAGTCACTTTTCGTCACAGATCAAATACATACAAGAGAGGATCAGTAGCTGTAACTCCTTAAGTACAACCTGTAAGTATTTTTCAAGTCTCACAAAACTAGTTCTGACTAACTTATGAGGTGCAAAAACATACTGCATACATTACAGTTATCATCACATGGCTATCATTCAGTTATCACTTCATTGTATATTTAATCCTTCTCCTCAGCTGTACTTCTGAAATCGCATGTTCTTAATAAACAAACTATTACTATTAACTTACAAATGCAAATGAAAGCAAAAATGAACTTTGGACTCCAGGCACGTGTCATACCTTCTTAATTCATTCATAACTTTAAAAGCTTTCTTCATGTGCCATGGATTTACTGTAATAGGACAGTGAATTTCGGTGTTATCATCTTTCAGATCCAAGGGCTTCTGATGGCAAAGTTTTGTACATCTGGAAAGAAAGAGGAAAAAAATAAAGTTAATACTTCTGTCTAATCTCCAGTGCTGTCACTTCTTACTTTGTTCACCTTTGTCTCGGGGAGAAGAAGAAGATTTGCACTTGAAACTTCTTTACTCCAAGCAATTTTAGTTTCCCTATTACCAAAGGTGGAGAGGAATAGGTAGAATTCCCGTGGAAATAGTAAGTTGGTGACTAATAGTAGTGACATTGTCAGAGGCTAACAATAATCTATACTAAAGAAAACCTGAAGATACTTTCTGGTTTTGTGAATATTATTTATTTAGTGGAGAAATAGTCTAGAATATATCCAATAAGCTCTGAAGTGAGGGCAGAATTAGAATTTTGGGAATTTTTCACCTATGGCCCATACAGATCAACGGCAGAATGCAGCAACCATCAGCCCAGTCTCTTAATGCCTTCACTGCTCAGGTAAGAGCTCCTCTCTGCCCTTCTACCAGGACCTCAGTTACTGTTTCACACAGCTCCTAGTTCTCCTCTGACAGGATGACCATACAATGACTACTGCAATTATCCAGGCTTTCCCTAGCCACAGCACAAGAAGTGAGTGACAGAAAACTTGTGTACTTCTGTAGATTCACTCAATGTTTTGAAAACCATAACGTACATAAGAGACCAGCCTTTTAATTTTTGTTACTCTCAAAACCCCACTCCAAATAGCAAGAGAAGAACTAGGCAGTGTGAAAAATCATTACCTCTAGCTACAATTAATTCTTTCTGTAAGACATACCCAAGTTCTACAGACACTAACTTCTGTAGAAAAATCACTATATACACTCCTCAGTCACTTGGACTGTCCAAACAGCAAGTGGACTTTTCATGCCAAACCAAATCAATGAGTTTCCTGTTTACAGTCACAATGTTGTTCTTACAAAGCAAACTGTGTTGCTGTAGCACTCAGAAAATGCTTAGCATCAGTGATGCTTTATTCTACAGCACTGTAACTGTATTCCTGAACCTCTACGCTGGAAACTGTATTCCTGAACCTCTACGCTGGAAAGCGAAGGCACTGAGAAGTCATTTGGTGAGGCCACAAACCCTGGTACATCAACAATCTGACTGCAAATGAAAATTCAACCTTACTAGCATTAGGTAAGCACAGTCAAACTGAACGTATTCAGTCACTCACATAATTGCAACCTCTCTTCTACTATACATGAAACTTTTTAATTGGGCATGTCTAATGAACTTAAAAGAAAAATCCAACAATTTAAGATTTTAACTTAGAACTCTAAAGCTATGTGCATTACAATAGTGCAAAGCCAAGTAACTGGCTCTATTTTTCATTACCCCAACACTAGCTACAAAATTTTGGAGTGAAGCAATACAAAATTGCATCAAGCAACAAAGGAACGTAAAAAGTTTCCATAAAACTACACAAGTAACATCCATCCACAGAACTCCAACTACAACCAACTTACTACAGTGTACCACAAAACTGATATGAATTGAAAGTTTCATGTTCAAATTTTGAAAATTATACAATTCATTACTGAAAAAGGACAAAAAACAGATGGGAATTCTGCATCAATCAAAAAAAAACCCCAAACAAGTTACATTCCACACATAAATATGCTACTTCATAGAGGTAAACACCAAAAAAAAAAAAAAAAAAAAAAAAGGAAATTCTCTCTA
>JAYDZK010000202.1:32886123-32896945 GCA_034509185.1 Euphonia xanthogaster | reverse complement strand
TCGGCGAGCGCGGGAAAACCGCGGGGAAGCCGCGGGGTGCGCGGGCGGCGTCGCGCTCGCCGCTCTCCTTCCGCTCTCCGGCCGGGCCTTGCCGGGCCGCGCTCACCGCCGCCTTCCCCTCACGCTCTCCCCCCAGGGGCGCTGTTGCCATGGAGACGAGCGCGCACCCCTATTGGCCGCGCGCGCTGGCGTTGCCGGGTTACGTGGCGGGCGCGCGGCCCGGCTGGCAGTGCGCAGGCGCGGTGGCGGCGGGACCCGGCCCGGCCTGGGCGCTGCCTCCTGCGGCCGTGGCCGGTGCTCCGCTACCCGCGATGGGCCAGCGGCGCCTCGCCGGAGTCTTCCGCCTTGGAGGTGGCACAGCGTCGGCCCAGGGGCTTTAGGAAGCGGAGGCTGAGGCGCCTCTGCCGTTGCTGAAAGAAGCGTGGCCTCCGAGAGGATTGAGCCAGGGTCTAGCGCCCAAGTGCGCTTCTCCCGCTTCCCAGGAAAGCGGTGGCTCAGGGCAGGCCGGAGAGCGACACCTGGAGCTGCCCTGCGCAGCGACACGTCCCGCGGAGCGCCCCGCTCAGCGTGTCCTCAGCGCCAGCGAGGATGGCTCGGGGCGCTCGCGTGGGGACACGCAGGTGCTCTGTCCCAAGGGGAAAAAAAAAAATAGAAAAATGAAAGCGGTCCCAGGTCTCCTCAGTCGAAAAATCCACCAGCAGGTGCACACAACGAGGGACATGGGCAACTTCTTGGCTGGCCAGCCAAGGAGCTGGCCCGACACCAGCTCATGCAGGTGGTTTCTGTGCTCGGGCAGGGGCCGAAGGGAAGAGCAGAAGTGCGTCGGGACAGAGGAGTCGAATAGGGTCTAGTTCTCTGTGACCTGCTGGATGTCGTTGTCTTCTATTTGATAAGTCCAGCAGGAGCACAGGAACACTGCCGCTCAAAACAGCTGGCCGCCTGTGTTTTGCAAACATTGATGACGTTGATCATTAAGTACTTAAGTTGTGTTTCAGTGTTTGCTGAAGTAGTCTCTGTGATGCAAAATGGCAAAAAGAAAAACGAACAGGCATCTATTTTAAATGTGTCTTTGTAAACAACACTAATTCAAGCAATGATCAAGAATACTACATTTAGCAACTTCAGACTTGGGGCACTAGACAATAATTTACTGTATTTAAACCTCTGTAAATTATTTCCAAATCTTTGAAAATTGTGTAGTGGAAAATGGATTTAGCAGGATGAACACAATTCAGATATTTAAATCTGATTGCGTCTGTAAAATTAAAATGCTTTTTCACTGGAGTAAAGATTTTAAATTGGAATAGTATCTCTAAACAAATAAATCTACTAACAACTGACCAACACTATTTTTCTAAGAGTGAGACGAGTTTGAGGGCAGCATACTTCAAGTAAGACACAAAACAAAATGGCAGGAGTGTTTTGGGTGAAGATTTATTATAGATGGATACTGAAAGCCTTCACCAGTGTTTCTAATAAAATCACTGGCTATTAAAACTAAATGTATTTTAATCTGTTATTTTCATTTTTGCTAATCTCCAATAATACTCCTCACTAGGAAAATGCTATTTTAGTTTTCTCAGTTTACCAATTCTCTTTTACTACAGTGATGTTTGATTTGGGAACACTTCAAAATTTTTTCAGTGGGTTACCACTGGAGGTTTTTCTAAATTAAATAATCACAATCGGCACTGCCTGTTTTTATGAAGTCTGTGCTTTCTAACTACTGGATTTGTCTCTTCTCAAGAGACAACTAGATTTGCCATTGGGTTGTATTGAAGAAGACAAGGTACTTGCTAAAGATTTAAATACACACCAAAACCTGCTTGCAGGGAAGTCTGCTCCAAAGGAGCCAGGCAGAAATAATGCTCTCTGAAATGGAGGTTTAAAATTCAGCTGGCTCCACATAGCATAGCATAGCATGTCTGAGGTCTGAGTTCATAAGCAGCTGTGGCCTGGGTGGATCTGAGAGTGGATGCTGTCTGTCACATCACACTTCCAGGTTTCTATAATTTAGAGTAAACTCCTGGACACATCACTTTGTAAGACAAGGATCCCAACTTCTACTGATCAGTAAGGCCTAAGTGAATTCTACTGTGTTGTGTTTAAGGGTCCACACGAGACCACTGTGAACTTGGGAGCTGGTCTGGAAGCTGAGGGGCTTTGTACACTCTTTGCATATAGATCCTGCAAGTAGGTAGGCAGCTGCAGATTCTGCAGATTCTGCTCCACGCTAACACAGCAGAACTGTTTAGTGATGTTGTTGCTGTGGTTTAACCCCAGCCAGCAGCCACACCCCAGGCGGCCACTCACTCACTCCCCCAACAGTAGGATTGGGGACAAAATCAGAAGGCTAAAAGATAGAGAACTTGTGGGTTGAGACTAAGACAGTTTAACAGGGAAAGCAGAAGCTGCACTCTCAAGCAAAGCAAATCAAGGAATTAATTCACTGCTTCCCAGGGCAGGCAGGTGTTCGTCCATCCAGGAGAGCAGGACCTTGGCTCATCCTCCAGGAGAGCAGGGCCCCATCACATGTAAGGGTTACTTGGGCAGACAAACACCATCACTCCAAATATGCTCCCCTTCCTCCTTCTTCTCCCCACTTTATACACTGAGCATGATGTCCCAGGGTGTGGGAATGTCCCTTTGGTCAGTTGGGGTCACCTATCCTGTCTTGGTCTCCTCCCAGCCTCCCATGCACCCTCAAATTCCCCACCAGCCTGGCTGTAAAAAGCAGAGATGGCCTTGGCTCTGTGCAATCCCTGCTCAGCAATAACAACAACATCTCTATGTTATCAACTCTGTTCAGCACAAATCCAAAACACAGCCCCATGCCAGTCACTGTGAAGAAAATTAACTCTACCCCAGCCAAAACCAGTACAAACATTTATTCTTAACAGTAAACATTTCCAACCTGTGACTTCTCTCATTTTCTTGCAGTGTTGTTTTGGCTTCAGAGCCAAATGTTCAACATTAGTTCAGTTAATTTCTGTGATGCAGAGCATCAGAAAGAAATAAATATGGAAGGTACAATTTTTTTTCTGAAAATTATATCTTTGTAGTTCAGTAATTTCAAGAGGAATAGAAGCAAAAACTACTTCATCCGAAATACATTATGTGGTTATGGCAAAACAACTTGTATCTCTAACCATGAGAAAACACATCCTTTGAATACAATGCCTAGATTTTTATGGGATTCTGCTTGATCCAATACCTCTTCTTAGAAAAGAACTTTCAGAGAAAAAACTTATTTATACATGTATGTGGATGTATGTATATAGTTTTGAAAGGAAATGGGCTATGTATCGTATCTATGATGAAACAACTGTCATTTTTGTTTATGCTGCAGCAATTCAAATTACTGCATTTACTGAGAAAATTCCCTGTCATTTTTCAGGCTGTCCCTGTAATAATTCTTAGCACTTTCCCACTTGTTTTAGTGTGTTACAAAGGAATGTGGCAAATGCTTACTGAGGATGACACGGTTCTTCAGATCTATTGACACTAGAAATACTTTAGTCATACAGAAACCCCAATACTATCCATCAATGAATTGCATCCAGTGAAAATGAAGTTATGCTAGCAGAGCTCTGCTTGGTAACAAGACAGTCCCACAAGTTACATGGCCCTACAAATAAAATAACTAATCCTGGTAAAAGTCAATGTGACTACATACATACATGGTGGTTTACTAGCATGTTTAAGGGATCATGCTCTATGCTGACGTGGTCACCTTAAAAGAAATCTGGTTTAGGTTTAGTCACAGAGGACACTGATTTAAGTTTTTACTTATTTTAATTGACAAATATAGGTTAGGAAGACATCTCCACAAAAGGACAAAATATAAGGTGGTAAGAGCATTTACTCTTGTTTAAGATGATAGGAGTCATAACTTCTGAAGGATTTGGGTGGAATGCTTATGAGAACATGCTGCTGAGGCTGGGATTCTTTTCATGAACAGGGGAGAGGAAAGGAAGGGCTCTGGAATTGAATACTAAAGTACCTTTCAGTACTCCTATTGCTTCAAAGAGAAAAACAATGTGCTTCTTCACTTTATTAACTTTTAGATTATCCATTATATTTGTATCCTACTGAATTGAGTTGAGAGTAAATTATGTACAAAAATCTATGTAAAGATAAGTATGCATTTATCCAAAATACCTGAGGGCACACATGCATTTTTTTCCCATGCATTTCACCCTCAATAACATAACCATCCAGCAGCAGACCTTTATGCAACCCAGGCCCCTGTATCTAAACAAATCCACAAGCACCTTTGTGGAATTCATGGCAGGACTTGAGTTCAACACGGACACTAGCTACTACTACATTATTTTGTCTAAGACACCAGCACTAATACCAGTATTAATCCAGCATTGCCTGATCTTAAAAGGCCTCACTCTAGTGGAAGGGACTCCTTTTTCGTGCTTCAGAAGCATGGAATATTTAAAGTTTCAGAGAACCATTGAGCTAAGGACATCAATGCAGCTGAGAAGAATTACACTGAAAAGTAATGTGAAAAGGAAATGCAAGAAAGTGCATGCAGCAGACTGAAAAAGAGACCAGATTGCAGAGGAATATGTACGGGAGAGTAGCAGAGAGAGAAAAAATAAAACATGTAAATTGGGATTGTGAAATAAGGAATAGCAAAGCAGCTGCTATCGAAGAGAAATTGTACTGTGACCAAAATCAGAGAAATACAATTAAGCATGGATTAAAATATTTAGTCTTTTCTAGCATTTATTTTCCTGTGCGAACAATTGCTGAAGCACTAAGAATGACACATACTTAATGAAAATAGGAGAAGGGATAAGATTTATTCTGTAAAATTCATGGATCTTATAATGATGGTGATGAAAATTAGTAACTATGAACTGTTTTTAGAGTGTTCAAAACCAGATATAGTGTAATTTCTAAAAGAACTTTATATGACCCACATTCTATTAAAGAGACTTTAAGTACTGTAATCCTATTTCTGGAAAATAAGGCCACATAAAAAGCAAATGGTATGACACTTTTGAATTCTACTTGATGGAGAAGCCAGGTCCCTGTGGTCAGTGCTGTGTTCCTTCTAGATTACAGCTTCCGAAAGGAAGTCCTAGCTGAGATAAGAGTTACAAATGGAAGCAAATGTAGGTCATAGCCATGATTCATATTTGTACTGCAAACTACAAAGATGCCAAGATATCTCGCTGAGTAGATCTAAAGCCCAGTGCTGCAAAGGTTTGCATTTCACATATAGTCTATTCCTGATGTGACTGTGAAAGAGATGGAGTGACTCCTGCTCTTGTACCTGCAGACTTGTGTTGCTTCCTGTGCACTGGATAAGGTAGTGAGGTCTCTATACTGCGTGGGTTCCATTCACCAAACCAGAAGAAAGCCCATCAAAAATTACCAGATTTCATCTTGTAGCCATGTTACCATTTAAACATGATGCAAAGATAGCAGCAGAAACCTGCAGCAAGGATGTTTTGGGAAAAGTTGGACCATCCCAATCAGCAATGTGCAAAGCTGATGAGGAGTTTCACCCTTAACACAGAATTATACGTTACTGAAATAAGTTATGCACTATTTTTGTGTACAGCCTACACCAGAAAGAAAAAAAATTATTTGCAACACTTAGTTTTTAGCAAACAATGCATCATAAGCAGTCATTGGAGTTTTTCCCTGATTATTTTACTTTATAAGAGTGTAGAAAAGACTTTTGTTTATTGTTGTGTTCTGTCATACCTGTTTAACTCGTCAAAACATTGTTTTCTTGAAAATGAAGCAAAAGAAATTTTCTTCATAGATAATAACTGTAAGGTACCTATTACATGCAAGCCCATCAAAGTCTGTGTACTTCTCCTCCATCATATTCCCACTCTAACAGCAATGTTGTGAGATAGTGCTAACCAGGTCAATCAACCAACACACCCCTTTCTCAGAAGAAAAACGCTTCTGCTCATTAATTAAAATAACATTTAAACAACTGATGTACTGCCATCTAGTGCTTCCTGAATGCACGACGAGTCAGAGATGGACTCGTTTAGGTAGTCCTGGGTATCCAGGATTGCCCTACTGCAAACCAATAGTTAAAATCATCAATTTCCTCTAACCGTGCTCATTGTGAGCTTACCTAAGAACAGTAATTGGGAGCAATTTACACTGTGAAAAGCGGCATAGTATGCTAAAGTAATTAATCTGAATATTTACTTTTTCATATGCATATGAACAAGACAGGAGGAGCAGTATTTGCAGAGTCTGCATCACTTGAGGGGAAAATGAAAATTTCATCGCTTCCGTGAAAATGACCAATGCTGTAGACTGGGAAAAAGCAAGTGGGATATACCTCACACATTGTACAGATTCTTTTGTTGTACAAAGAGGCAATGAAAACAAAGACATTAAAATATTAAAATGTTATATTCGGGGAAGTATAGCAATTACAATCACATAGGTCTAGTTACTGCACATAATTTTGCAGAGAGGTTGTTCATTGAAAGTGAAAAGCCTATCATGCTGCTGTTCCAGAAATTGAGCTTATCTTCATTTGGAATAACCTTTTCTGTGTAAGAAAGACTAGAAGTATTTATACTTCTAGTATTTATAAGCATATACTCATTGTTTAGTAAAATAGCTCAGGATCAGTACTTGTAGCTATACAGAATGTCTATTAAAATTGGACTCCTAGTAAACTGAAAAAAAAATTAAGGGGAAATTTAAGTCAAAGATAAAGATATGAAAAGGTTTAGTCCAATAATTCTGGTATAAGCAGGTACTCACAGAATAAGTAGTTTATTATGGTGTTTCTGGAGTGGAATTTTCACTGGTGTCAAGGACAGTCCCTTGCCAGTATTTCTATGCAAAAGAACATTGGGATCTAGACTAATATACTGAGGTAAAAAAATAGGTAACTTCAGAACTTAAAATATTCAAAAGAATATTTGTTGGAATGTTAATATTTAACCATACAGCCTAAAAAATTAGTTTACACAAACTAGTTCTTGACAAGTTAATTTTAAGATTTTCAGACAAACTCTACAGAAAACTGAGAAAAAAAACTGTGGGGAAAAAAATCAACTAATTTTTCCTTGAAATTTCATCTTCTGTCTTTATTTCAATTATATCAGTGGTTTTCCCAAGGTAATTATGTCAAACACCTATTTTTTAAGAAAATCACCCTAGGAAGTATATAATCTAAACTGAAATATTTTTAGAAAAAGCTCTGTTTCCCTTTATATAGTTCAAATAAATGCTTGTCATATTGTGATAGCTTTATAACAGAATGTAAACAGAAATGTGATTTTGAAAAATCAGAAGAAAGTGAAAAAATTACTCTGCAGAGGGAGTACTTTTCACCCTGCAAATTAGGCATTTGCTTAAGTGCTAAACCATTTAAAACTCAAGCTCATCTTTGGCACAAAGTAAGATACATTGTGATAATTAATTCTGAACTTTTATACTTCTAGTGTGTATTTCTATAAGTAGATATGAAATTGAAAACTTGTATCCTTTCTTTAACCCCAATTTATTTCCTTTTTAATATTTCTAGGAAATCAGTAAATTTTTTTAAAGTAATCACGAGTGCCCATTCTGGTTTTCACACCTTTTCTCTTTGCTATTATTTCGCTCTTTGTCTCATCTGCATAAAGCAGTCCAAATTCTCTCTCTACAGCCGTATTATCTACCCTTTTTCATCAGTCCTAACTCTGGACTTCATTACGGACATGTAAGACATTTTGCAAAATCATTTGTACTAATAGATTAGCTGAAGTAATCTAAGCCACACTAAGCCTCCAGCATTCAAATTTGTATATTAATCGATGAAAGACTGAAAGAGTTTTTATCAATACCAGTGTAATGCTCTTCTCTTTTCAATAGCTTGCATTTAAAGGCCACAGATTTTTTAATGGGCATTTTACTTAGGAAGCAAAATCTGCATAGCAGGTGGCAGTTTTTGATTACATGATTACCATGCATAGATAGCCCTGTGCTGCTCAACACAAAAAGTTGACACTTACATGATGTGAAAATCTGAAACTATACAAGGAGTGAAAGGTTCCTTTGTATTAAACATATTCAGCAGTGAACTGTTTTTTTAAACCTCCACAGGATTCAAAAAATTTACAGGAGCTTGAAATAAAATGAGTACTTCTGAAGTGTCTGTAATGTGAGGCTAGAACATAGACTGCACTTACTACAGTATGGCTTTCAGGATTATTACAGCCAATTCATGCAAATAAAATTTTCTGCTATTATTTTTACCTTTTCACTTCCCATTTGTATTTTAAGTAATGTTGGGATCTGTCACAACCCCGTATTCTGAGAGCAGAGACTGTATTCTTTATATAGAACTTAATACAGTTTAAGTACTAATTGTACTTGTAGTATGAAAAAAGAAACAGTAATGATAATTATATCTTATAGCTGAATGTGAAAAAGTTTGTGAGCTCAATCCTGTTTCCATTCATGCCAAATTTTACATGAAACTGAGAGGAAGAAAAGTAGATATTATGTCTCTTTGTGAGGATACAATTGTGACAGCTAGTCCCCAAATACTGTAATTATTACTGACATGGCAAAGGTAATGCCTAAGTAGAGCGTTTGCTCCTGTGCATCTAATGCCTAAGTAGAGCTTTCCCTAAGGGCAGCATAGCATTGTTAGGCCATACCACATTTTTTTATCTTACTCTTAGCAGATACTTTCATCATTACTGATGGAGTTGCAGTGGAAATAATTTAGGACCGGGCCATATCTTTATCTGTTTTAGACTGCCCAGCATTAGTTCATGCTTCAGGAGCCAGACTTGCAAGGTTGTGTACACTAAAATTACGTCTGCAAAATTTGATGGAAGATGGAACAGGAATGGAGCAGAAGAGAATGTTACTTTATTAGAAACTATCTACATCACTAAAACCTCTCACTATAAAAAATTCTGTGAATCTAGTAATTGAAATGATATATCAAAACCAAAACAAAGATTGAGTGATCTAGTAAGAACAAGAGCAGACTACTACTATAGAGATTACATACATGTTTTACGTAAACCAGTTGAAACTGGCAATCACATACTTCTGAATATGTTAACTGGTGTTGTATGCAGTAAGTATTTATGCACTTCAAATATTTAAACTTGTAATTTTTTCCCTAACTGCGCTCTTCAATAGTCCATTGAGAACTCTTCTTTTCCCATTCAGCAAAAACAAGGTTTACAATTATATATAAAGTTATAGCTATTCAAATGAGTACTAATAAATGCAAACTTACTGAGACTTCAGGATTTTAAAATTACAGCTAGAAGAATAGTTAGAAGAATTAGTTATTTTGATTTTATCTTAAACACTAGTCTAATGGCATGTCTTACACACACTACATATATGTATGCAAAGTGTGGCCTTGCTTCACTGTCACTGAAAACTTTGGTCATCTGCTTGCTGATCAGTAGGATCTATGTTCTTGTTGGGAATGAAAAAAAAAAGAGGAAGCACAATAAGGAGGAGGAAAAAGGAATATTTAGGCTGAGAAACTGGAACAGAGCGTGCTCTTATCACAGGAGCTGGACTTTATCTGAGTGAAACCAGCAAGTTTAAAGCTTCTTTTAAATTTAAGATAGCTGTCCAGTTCATTAAATGTGTTTATCTGTATTAAACAAGAACAAGTGAATGCAAGTGATGAATGTAAATGCTCCGGGTGGGAGGTTTCAGTTGATATTTTTTTTCTAGGAAAAGATAGCCAGGAAAAGTCACAGAAATGGAGATAAAAAACTTGGAACTTCTTCTCTGAAGAAGCTCATACCTCAAGAGCAGTTTTTACTCCTTGGCACTTCAAATGCTTTCAAGAGAGATAGAGCCACTGCAGCTGTTCAGGGTGACAGTCCTGTCTTCTCTTGAATAGTACACATAGAACAATTGCAACCTGGAGAGGATACAATCTTACTTGTCTTTCAGACCCCCTGTTACAGCTTTGATCCTGTTCAGAGTCCTCACTAGCATTAGCTGAAGGTTAAGGGATGTTCATAAAGAACAAACAGAAGGTTAAGAAACATTAGCAGAGGAACAGAGCACATAACAGATAATAACTATGATGCTTTGGAAATTCATACTTTGCACATGATTGAACAGTGTGTCATTCTGATCCTTCTCATTTCAGAGAGATTACAGCTGAAAAATGTCAGAGAGGCTAACAAAAATTACCAAATAATAACTAGGCACAAATAAGTGGCTGAGGAGTATGCAGAACACACAAGGCTGTCAACGTCAATAAGACAGAGATCCATAAGGGAGTAGTCTGTTCACTGTCAGTGGCCAGACTGTCTCAGTGTGATCACAAAGGGTTAGAAAATGAAATTACCAAGCACACATTTTAAAGAAAACGTGTTTCTTCCCAAAATATACAACAGGGCCAGAAATATCTTAGAAAACGGATAAAGTGCCTCATGAATGCTAAAACTTTTCGTGATCTGAAGGGGAGACCAGATCCACTGAAAACAGTAACTAGGTGCATAGGCTCCATGCTTTCCGCAAGACCAGTCGGAGGTGAGAAAACGCTCTGCACTGCAAGCTGGCGCCAACACTACGCTGCCTTTACCCCACACTTTGGCCAAACATCTGCTACTGGGGCACTTTCCCCTCCCAGCGCTGCCTCCCGAACCACGGCCCCGCAGGGACACCAGTCCGGAGCCTGCTATAAGTGGTCTCCGTTTGGAATTAAGGCGCGGGCTGCCGAAAGAACTGCACCGAGCAGGGCCACGGGGCAGCGCGGCAGCTCAGGGCGGGCTGGGGCACGGACCTGTGCCGGGGCGGCGGGACGGGAGTTCAGCCTGAGACCGAGACCCGAGAT
>JAYDZK010000202.1:32797251-32885999 GCA_034509185.1 Euphonia xanthogaster | reverse complement strand
CCGTGGCGGCAGGGCCGCACCGGGGGCGCCCATTAAACGCCGCCGGCGCGGCTGTGGTGGGAGGCGGCGATGGCACTGACAGCGGGGAGACGGCGGCAGGACCTGGACAACGTGAGCGCGGCGGGCGGGAGCGGGGCCGCGGCCGCGGGGACCCCGCCCGGGTGAGCGGCCGGGCTGCCGCTGAGGGTGGGCGCCGCCGGGCCAGCGCCTCGTGCTCCGTGCCGTCTCTTTCTTCCGCCTCTTCCTGGCTGTTTTCCGTCCGGGCGCCCGAGGCTTTATCTGTTTCTTCCGGGGGCGCCCGCCGGCCCAGGCGCGTCCCCAGTGGCCCTCTCCGAAGGGAGGAGGCCGCCGCGGCCCCTCGCTCCCCGCGCTGCCCCTCCCCAGCCGGGCTTGAAATATCCCCGAGGCATTTGGGCCTGGGCTTGTTTTTAATCGAGGTTATTAGCCTCTAATCGGGGCTGCTGCTGTGACTCCTTCAGGTTTTCTGGGTTGTTTTTCCACAGGCGGATCCTGTCTGTGCCATCTCTGGATTATGTGCTGTTGGCTCGCATGACCACGACGTTTCTGTGTTCGTTTGAATGTTTCTCCCCGCCCCAGCTGGAAGCCTGCGTGGGCGAGGCTTGCTGGCTGTGGCTGTTCACGCCTGCCCTCCTCCTTCTGCTGGCGCTGGGCTGCTGTGGAAGCGGTCACATGCTGGAAGTGGATCAGGGAGCCGAGGAGGCTAAAGCTTTAACCTGTGCTCAGCAGCAGTGCCAGACAAGTCTGGTTTTAAGGCATTTTGGCTTTTGACTACTGTGGCTTTGGCTCATCTTAATGAAATGAAACCAGTGTTTGCTCCAGTTAGGAAGGACACTTACTGGATTTTCTTTGTGTCAGATTGACTGCATGGGATCATCATGTCCCATGCTTTAATTCTCCTCTCCGTGTTGTCTGTAATAAAATCTCTGAAGAGATTGCGTAATCTAGTGCTTCCTAATGCTAGCTGTATTTTAGGATACAAAGATGGACTGCAGCCAGTCTTGTGAGAAAGTAGCATGGTCAAAGCTCTGATAAAGCTTTGTCTGTGAAGGAGTGCCCTGATCCCTCATGGAAATGAGGGAATGGTGAAATGCAGAATTGGTGAATCATTTGTTCCCATGAGACAAAGGATATTGTCCTTTGAAGAATTGCTGCGTTTGTGGGAGATGTCAGCTGTTAACCCCACTATTGATTCTGTGATCATAAAATGGTTTGGGTTGAAGGTACTTTAAAGACCTGTTTCCAAACACCCACCCTGCCCCGCTGTGGGCAGGAACACTTTCCACTAGACCAGCTTGCTCAAAACCCCAGCCAGGCTGGCCTTGAACACTTCCAGGAATGGGGCATCTGTAGCTTCACCAGGCAGCTGTTCCAGTGTCTCTCCACCCTCATAGTAATGAATTTTTTACTGAGGTGAAATCTAAATAATTAGTTGTGATGCCTTGGCTGCTGGAGTGTTGGTCCTTGCTCTCAGAGCTGAAAATTACACCTGGCCTGTGAAAATGGGCAAAGGAGGGCTAGAAGGCATCTTTGCTCTCATGCTTCTAGATTTTATATAAGTGCCATAAGAGGAGTGCCATTTGCAAAAATTTGGGTGTGCAGTAAAAGGTCATTTTACCAGGCAGGTATTTCGGGAAGGTCATTTTCAGTCAAAGACTGGGCTAATTTAAAGGTATCAAATAGCTGAGGCTGGTCTGTTCACACTCCTCTGTGGCAGGGCAAGTGTAGTGTTCACAGTTCTAAAATAAAACTGGTTGTTGACTGAAATAACTCTTGGTGACTAGTTCTTTCACTGTAGGCAGTTGTGTGCAGGTGAAATAACTCTGGGGAGACAATCACATTGTCCTCATTGACATGAAGTATAAACCTAGGTGTAATCCCTCACTTCCCGTGCTAGTGTCTAGAAGGATGGCATGTTTCATTTGTCTTGAGGCTTATGCTGCTTTTTCTTATGGCAAAGGGTCCTCAGTTTTTTTTTAAAGACCTGAGTTTATAAATCTGTAAATAGCCTGGTGAAACCTGGCACATCAGAAGTGGAGTGGGATAGGGTCTGCCCTTGTCTTTTTGTTCTGGGCTGTGGTTGGTATCATGAAGAACAGCATGAAATCTTGAGCTGTGTTATCTTCTGAGGCAAGGGACATAACAGGATGCTGAGGGAGAAACTCTAGCAGTTTTGGCCATCGTAGTGCCTTGTGTATGTTCCACTTAATGTGTATTGAATGACCTTGTCCTGGCCTGAAAGCAGCAGGGATGCATAGCTGTGGGGCAAGTTCCTTTTCCAAAGTTTTCCCCTCCACCCATACTTAACTTTTCCTTCTACTTAGTAAAAGACCCTGCATTTGAGCTGAATTTGAAGTCAAAGAACTAATGCTTGGCTCCAACATGGCACAGGCAGGCTGCATTCTCTCTAGTGTAGGAGGAGAATGTCTTGCTCAGCACTTGGTAGCACCTTCTTCCCTCTGTGAGCTGTTGCTTCTTTCCTGCCTGAGTTCAGCTCTAGTTGCTGCTGCAGGTGTTTTGACACGTCAATAGTATCAGAGGCTGAATACTCAAAACTGTTGCTGTTACACTGCAGCTTTGTTGTTGTCTCCAACTGTAGTCAGACAAAAGTAAGAACAACAAAGAGTTTTGCAGTACCTGTATAAAGCATGTGAGAGAGACTTTGTCACTTTTTCCCAGAAATATACTGCTGCTTCTGACATCTTAGGGTTGAAGTTCAGATACTTGTAATACATTTTAAGTTCCTGAAGGATCAGTGTGATACTAGGAAGTAGATTAGTGTTGGATTCCTCAGGGACTAAGTTCTCACATAAAGATGTGATGAGAGTTTACCTGGAGTTTAAGAGCTTTTTCAAGATATTAACCTAGTGGGGTTTTTCCCCCTCAAGGCTTGATTTGCCAATAGGAAATTCCAAAACCTTTCTACTTTACTTTAAGAGCTTACCTGTTGCTATTGTTTGTCTTCCCCTTCTGTTCCAGGGTTCCTTGGAAGTAACACAGAGTTTGGAAGATGATCCTCTACTGGATGCACCACTCATTTCATCTCATGCATTGCATTCCCAGCTGAGGCCAAGATTTCATGCTATCCCAGCAGTTCTACTTGCCAATTTCCTGTTGCTAATACATGTAAGTTTAAGAAGCATGATTTCCCTAAGAAACTTGCTAACTCTCTTCTGAATCCTTCAGAATCCACTGTTCATGTGACAGAATTGTGATTATATGACAGTGAATTGCATACACTGGCTGTTCTTCCAAACCAGCGAGGTCCAGTTTGCCAATAAATTTTGATAGTGTATATGCTGTCAAATACTTTCTGCATTCTTGTTCTGGTTGTTGGTGCTGTGATACATCTCGTTAGGAGGAAGAGCATTTTAAATAGAGTTCTTCTATGCTGTTGGAAATGTAGTTTAAAAATAATATTATTGCCATAGAAGTGCTATGCTAGTTATAGAGGGCTGAGATAATTTTCATGCTGTGCCTTCTGAGAGCAAACCTAATTTCAGAGAGAAGGTAACTAAACAATTAAAGCTGGACTTGCTTGGGGGGTGTTGCATGGTAGTGGATGGAGAGAGAAAGTAATCCAAGTGCTGCTTCCTGCTGTCACTTCTGGAGGTTAAGAGCAAAAAGCACAAACACTGAACAGTATCTAGGCATTTATGGAGGCTGGTAGACAGAAGCAGAGTGAGTCCTGCCTAGTAATGGGTTTTTCTTTGATAAGCTGAAGAGGCTTGTTGTTTCTTGTGTGTATGTGGCAACCAAGTATGAAGAAGGAAGGCTGAAGAGCTCCAAGCCTAAGATCTGGCTGAAATGTCACTTTCAAGTCTTTTAGGGACATGGGTTAGTGCTGGATGTGATAGTTTTAAGTAAAGGGTGAACTTAAGGGTCTTTTCCAACCTAGATTCTATGATTCTATAGTACCAGTGACACGAGCTGTTTTAGAGCTTCCTTAATCTCAAACACAAAATCCAATGCCCAGTGCTCTTGAAAACTTTTTAAGTCTCTGCCAGGACTTCAAAAGCACATACCAACCTCTAAGGTCTCTCTTTGGGCAGTTGTTCAATGTGCTTTAGCCTTCTAATTTTAGGAGTAGCTGTTTTGTGGGCCTTGTAGTAGTATCAAGAAATGCTCCTCTGGCTGTCAAGTAGACTTAAGTAAGACCTCTGCTGTTCTGCTGACTACCAAAATTCCCAATGGAAGCCATGTATCCAGCCTTACTCCCTTCCCCTACCAGAAGAACTCTGTGCCATTCCCTTGTGGAAGGCACTTGAAATGTGCTATTGGTAATAGAGCAGTGACTATTTTCTGCCAAGCCTTGGGGCTTTGCTATCTACTACCATAACTAATGCAGCCAAATGTCAGTCACCCAGATCCAAGGAAACTGCTGCCTATTATCCTCCCACTTTTTTCTCTTTCCTGTGTATGGGGAGAAGTGTGGTTAGGTGAAATGGGAAAACTTCTGTGGCATTTGTCAACACATATTTTCACAGGTTAAGTCTTGTTGCTCTTGCTGAACCTGCTTCAGTGACCAGTTGGTCCTTGGAGCAAAATGCAGAAGTATCCTTTTCTGTTGGCAAAACAGCATTGTAATTGCTACCTTGAGTGGCACTGTGTCTCTCACTGAAAAGATGGGTGGGCAAAACAAGCTTATTGGATATCCTTCCCCTGTGCTTCTGCAAATGTGCATGAACCTTGTGGAATGTGGAGAGAGGCCAGGGTAGCTTCTGATGCACAGCCTGCCAAAGGGGTAAATGTCCCAGAGCAGTTAAACAATCATAGTAGTATGTGGGAGAACTGTAATGCATCTCTAAAGCAATTTGTATGTAACTTGGAGTATTTCTTCTCTGCCTTCCTGTGCCAAGAAATGGAGTTAGGTAGCAAAGTAGCTGCTGTGATGCAGCTACCTAGTTACATACAATTCTGGAAGGTGGGTAGGATGTGCTGGACTGTGGTAGGACTGGGTTTTTGAGTGCCTTTCGTTTTGCCAAGCCTTGCTTTTCTGAAGGCATCCCATCAGGAGGCTGGAGAGCAATGTGAAGTGTACAGGCTGGAAATAATTTCGTTGTATTAATCCTTTCTTTCCTTTATCCTCTCTGTGTGTGCACATACACAAAATTGAACTTAAATGCTACTCTTTATAAGAATAACTTTTTGTATATAAAAATATGTGTGGGGTGAAACACCTATTATTAAACAGCCCAACAATGCAAGCAAAACATATTTAATAAATACCACTCTAAATGCCAGCTTCCTGTTTTCTCTTCTATACACAACTGTAGTAGTTTAGTAGAGATGCAGTGCTAGGTCATTGCTGTTTGCGTCAGTTTAATAAAGCCATTTTCTTTACTGAAATGTATTCCTAACACCTGGAAGGAGCAGAACTAATTGTATCACTTGTAAAATGGCAAACTAAACAATAAACAGATGAAGTGAAATAGCTGAATTATTCTTAGCTTTCTAAGAAAAGAAGGTGGTAAAAGAATAGATTAAACAAATGATAAACCTGCCTTTTATTTAACTTCTTAATCTAGCAACTTAACCTATCTCAAGATAATATGGCATTTAGTTTGTATTTGAAGTAATGGTTTTTTGGATAATGTGGGATACACTCCTATTTTGGTTTGGGTTTCTTTCCTTCCACCTTCTATCCCATCTGTCCTCTGGAAAGTCTTTTTTAGGTATTGACAATTGTGTGACAGTTATTCCCCTTTCTTGCTCCTTTCCCAATTATCTAACTCTGGTCACAACCTGAGCAAGCTAAGGGCAGTTTGTCTCAAGAGTAATTAAGTGGTTCTGAAAAGTTAATTTCTGTGAAGAGTGTTGGTTGAAGAAAGTATAAAGAGGAAATAAAGTGCAAGAGGGTGGAAGGGGGGCAGTGGGATCTTAAATACTCATAGAACTAAGTGTGGAGACAAAGGCAGCAAATGAAAATTGGATGCTTTCCCCTGTCTTCAATTTTGATGTGCTGCTTCTGTCAGTTATGACATGCAGAACATCTGACACTTTTTTTTTAAGCGAAGTGTATTAGAAATCATTTGTACACTTGAGACAAATCGATTTTTTTTTTTTTGTGTTTTGTATATTAGTAGCTCCCCATTTATTTCTGTATTGGTGAGAGTTTTTTGGTTTTAAAAATATTCTTGTTCTGTAGAATGAACCAGGATGTGAAAGTATAGTATTGTTCTTGTTCACTGAATGAACACAGTAGAGAAAATATTTTCTGTGACAAAACTTTATAAATATTAAGAGAGCCCTGTGTGTATACATACACTACAGGTAATCTGCATCCACAGCGTTGCTTTCTAATTGGCCAAAATATTGCTGATGTTCATTGCTGATGCTGAAAATTTGGAGTCTAGAAGACAGGAAAAGCTATGGCATAGTGGCAGTAGTCTGAAAGGATATGTATATCTACAGTCTGGCTATATATGCACTCTGACAATCTGTCTGTTTTTTTCCAACATAAGTAAAAAGATAAAATGGAAAAATATGATGGTAATCATTCCTTAGTATATTTACCAAGTGGCAAAGATGCCTACCCAGTGCTAATAATTCACTTTCAGTTACTCTGATGATTCACTTTCGTAAAGTCAATGTAGAGATGATCTTCAGTGGCTGTAGGAAAGTGTTGATTTTCACTTAGGAAATGTCAATTTTGGGAAATGTCAGTTTCAGGAAATATAGTGTACCAATAAGATAAGAGTCTGTCCCACAGAGCAGTATTAAGTGTAATTGAATGAATCTAAAAAGATGTGCTTTCTCTTTTCTAGGAGCATAAATCAAGTTTTCTTTAAAGTAAAAAGGCATTGTAAGGAGGGTTCAGAAATGAAATAAATTCACTATGAAAACTCAAGGAACAGTGAAATTGATTTAGTAGAAATTCTTGGAAGGGTGACAATTACCAGCTCTGTTCTGCTGGAGACTGCTTGCCCTCCTGGAAGTCAATCTTACTACTTAGCAATTGCAGTCATTTGTGTATTCCCAGAGTGACATGTAGTGGCTGTAACAAGTGTCTAATGTTTCCGACGTTACCTCAACTCTAATAAAATCAATTCAGAAAGTAATGCATAATGAATTAAGTACATAATCCTGGTTTTGTGTTTCATGTTTTCTATATATACAGATATAGATATGTGTATATATATATATAGCTAAATTATGGCTTTAAAATTTTTTCTCTCTTCCTTTCTCTTCCAGGTTGCATTTGTTGTTCTAGCATTTTTAGCAGCTATGTTTTGTTCTTACCCCAATCCAAACCAAGATAAGTGCCCTGGAAACTACACTCACCCACTTAAAGTGCAGACTGTCATAATAATTGCAAAAGTAGTTCTGTGGATTCTGTATGTCTGTTTTGAACGATACGTGCAGCACCACCACAGCAGAGTCAGAAGAAGAGGTTACTTCTCCATATATCGATCAACAAGGCATCTAAAAAGGCTTCCACTGCTGATACATGCCACAGGTGAACTTGAGTTTTTTCCATCTAAAGCTTTAAACTGTTGGCACAAAAAAAGACTGAGCAGCTTATATATAATTGTGTATTCTGTATTATGAACTGTTACGAACCTGCCTATGAGCACTTACAAATTATCCTTTTGTCAGGTGAATCTCTGTACTGATCTTTCTGGTCTGCCAGATGCAGGTTGTAAGGAACTGTTTGTAGTGCAAAAATGTTCACACTGTGAGGTTGAGTAAAACATTTAGTCATTAGCATGTAGTCTTCAGCCATGGAGTATTCAGTCAGCAAAGTATGTGTTTGACTGCTAGTGGTCTTGATTTGCATGTTCATTTGTCTGGTTGGATACGTGGTAAGCCTGCGAGTCCTTCCAGGAAGTGTGCTGCTCTGCTCTTTCCAAGCTCAGCAATCCACCTAGAAACAGACTAATTGCTTGTTGGCCAACAGCTCTCTGAATTCAGTGAAATAACCAATTTTCTGACCTTCACTGAGGATGTGTAACATTGAGCTCTGTATCTAACTGCCTTTCTCTACTTTCTATAGACAAAAGGTGGTATATAGAAGTGATTTAACAATATTTTTAAGTTAGATCTCTTGCAAATTTAGCTTTAAAGTGTTGGTGCACCTAACTGGTGAAGCTTTTCTACAAATCACTTTCAAATCTGAAATCCATTTAACTTAAGGGGATTTTTCCCACAAATAGCAGTGGAAAAGGGCAGAGTGATGGCTTCTACAGTGTTTTTATAATAAATAAATTGTTTTATAATTTATTTTTATAAATAAATTATAAAATAATTTATAATCCCACCTCCCTCCTGAAGTAGATCTTTTTTTCACCAGAATTAATAAGTGAAATGGTCTATATAGGAAGCCTGCTTTCTTTCCTCAGTCTCTTTTTAAAAGAGCTATTAAGCTTGATAAATGTGCAACACTTCAGGCTCTGGCCACTAGATAGAGCTCTGAAGATGGAGATGGGTTTGGAGTGCAGTGACAAAAGCAGGCTACAGAAGGATTAATGATGTAAAAGGATTATTTCTGCCTGTTGCAGTGTAATTGGCAATGCTTTGCTCTGCTTTCAGTCTTAGATGGAGCCCACTTGTCCCTACTAGACAAACTCTGGGCATTTGTGAATATACAGATGCCATCGGGTGTGTGCTGTAGAATTTTGATCATCTGTTGTTCAGAAGGTAGTTCTTCCATTACTGCAAGCTTCCTGCCATGGTAATGACTGCTGATACCACTTCCTTCACTTGACTGACACAGCAGGAAAGAGAGCTGCACAGTTCCCCAGCTACATTAATGGTCTTTATAAATTTAGTTCTTTATCCAGACACTGATCTGACACATTTTTACAGGGAGGAAGAAAACACTTCACACACAGTATCAGAAAAGATTTTTAGACCTGTAACTCAGTATTTTTTCTCCTTGACTAATTCTACTAATTTCAAATAAACTTTCAGTTATATTCAAGTATTAAGATAATAGGAAGTGGAAGTCTATGCGAGTAGGCTTTGAAAGGAAGGTGTTAAGGTTTTTTCTTTGCTCCGTTAGCCTAATTGAAATATATTTTAAATTCACTACTTGAAGGAAAATACTCCCTCATTTTCAGCTGACTGACATGATCTCTTAGGAACTGAAAGAATGAGTAAGATGAATAGCATCAACAAAGCCAGAAACGTGTACCTATTTAGGTGTTTCTAGTGTGTTTCTTCCAGTCTTGTTGTCCTGGTTCAACCTAGGACACTTGTTTTTCAAGTCAGAAGAATCTATAAGAAAATGCCTAATTGTCTACCATTACATGTGCTGAAACAAAATGTCATTTTGCTACCAGCAAGTATAAGCTTGCATCTTAAGGAAATCAGCTGAAGGGGCAAGCATGGTATGAAATGGAAAAGCATTACTGAAGTGTTGCAGCTTAATGCAGATACTGGGCATGAGAAAGCATTAATTAATTTTAAATAGCTAATAAAATTAGTATATCTTTAAAATATAACATTTGTTTTCTAGGTAATACAGCCCTACTCTTGATTCTGTCGGTGCAGCATTCCTTTCCTGATCACAGCAAAGTGTACCTATATCTTATCCTGGGAGTCCTGAGCCTGGAGATGATTAGTTCCCTGACATGCTTAGTGATTTACACAGGTGAGAGAGGCAAGCTTAGCCTTTTTGTGTGACATTCATTATAGCTGGTACTATACTGTTTGTTTGCCCTCACAGTAGTTCACTTGTGGTACCCCCAAGGCGTTTAACTACCATTATAAATACAGAACGATTCTGTGCTTGTAGAAGGAGAACTAAGGCAAATCCAAAACAAATTGGGAAAGGTTGTCAGGCTTGATTTGGTTCCAAGGGCTGCTAAATGAAAGCTCCATGTTATCTCAAAGCTGTTAATCCAGTGAAGTGGCAATAAATGACTAATTAATTCAAAAAGTGTCCCATGAACAGGTTTGTCTGTTTATCAGTGTTTTTCAAATGCATGCACCACAAGCTGTGAAGCAGTAAGAGCTAGCTGGCTTAGTCAGAACTGTGTCTGAGGGGTTTGCATACCTGATTGTGTGATTGTGCCTTTCCCAGCCTCTTCCTCTTTCCCTGGTCCCACCCTAAAGGCTTCAGTTTCTCTTTGACACTAAAACGGAAGGTTCCTTCTAGTGAATATTTAAAAGATGCATGGGTTTTGGAAGCTGTGATCATATCAAAACACTTTAGTGCTTTATAGATCTGTGAGGCTTTGCTTTGTGCTATCACTGTTGGTTTGTAAGATTCTCTGCTTTAGGTTTGGTATAGCTTACGAAGACTTGATAAAACACTTGCCTTTAAACTTTGCGAAACTATCTAAAATGCTGATAAATAAATGCTTAAAAGAAAACTTTGGTGTGTTCACAGTAATGCAATGGCACACAGAGAAATACTGCCAAGTAGCTCGTTCATCTAGGAAGTAAAACCTCTTCTGGCTCTCCTGCAACAGCATCAAAAATGGGCCAAGAAATCAGGTCCCAGCCCTAAACTATGTCTTTGTCTTACAAGTGTGCCAGAAGCCTGAATGCTGCAGGCTTGTCAGGCTTTCCCCTCAATTGCCCAGCTTGGCTCAAGTAGACAGACTGTCCTCTGGAAGAATAAAGGCAGTGATGAGGGAATGCAATCATGGCAGTGCTAGAAAACTATTCCAAGAATGCTGGAGATCATCCCTTCTTTGCATACGCATACTTACTTTCCTGGGAAACTGGGGAAATAAGATAAATTGTAAAACTTTAATAGAATGTCAGGAATTCCAGAGAAATGCTATTTCTAGCCCTGAGGCCTCCTGGAGCTCAAAGAACTGCATTGTGTGACTCTTACCTTGACCAAAAAGGATAAGTGCAAGGAAGATGCCCTGCATAGTAGTAGGGTCTGAGCTTGTACTTCTGTAAGAACTCTCAAACTATTTTTCTGCCTATTTGTCACCAAAAGGGTATTGTTTCCTGACTTGTACTTATGCCAGTTCCTGTGACCTTCAAATTCATTAACCATGTTTGTGCTATCACTGTAAGGTTGTTTGCTTTAGGTTTGGTGTAACTTACAACGATTTGATAAAACACTTGACTTTAAACTTTGCAAAACTATCTAACATGTTGATAAATAAATGCATATACAAAGAAGTTGTATATGCAGAGTTGTGGGGTGCAGTGTTGTGCTTTGCAGCTCGAAGAGCCTTGAAGAAGGGTTCAGTGAATCCTGTAACTAAGGGGAAGAGTTGTATTGCTAGGAAGGAATAAGGCAGTGTGTTCTACCAACAGCTACCTTATCTCTTGAGCAGCTCCAAATCAACGTAAAATTCATTCTCTAAAGCTTGGTGTACAAAGCTAGGCTTAATTTTTATGTGACTTTACACCTGCTGCAAGATGAGGAAGACTTCCAGTCACCCTAAGTTGCTTTTTTCAGTGGGTGGTGTAATTTGTTTTCTTGTTTTCCATCCCAATGCTTGTTGAGGTAAGCTGAGAGACTGCTTGCATGTCTGTCTTATCTGTAGTGGTGGATTTTAATGTTTTTCAACATTCTAATATCAAATTAAGGCTGTACTGAGGCAAAACAAATGTATTTGGGCAATTTTGAAAATACCCTGAGAATCTGTAGCAATAAAGACATTCAGATGTTTTAGAGCAGAGTATGTGACTGGGTGGAAGCATGACTCTTCTTTAATGGGATAGTTTTAAGGGCAGCCCTCTGCTGAGGTTTAGAATTCCCCTCTTCAAGGCAAGCACTTAGCAGATACTGCTAAGATAGTATCAGCTGAGCAACAATGGGGAGGCTAAGGTAAATTTACACGAGAAACTACTGGCCCACCCTTTTTGTATTAGTTTTGTATAATTTTGGAGAGAAGAGAGCACCAGTTCACATATTGCTTCTTTACAGTGAGGTAATTATTTAACTATGAGAATGAGACATAAATGCGTATCTGTAGAAGGTTCATGTAGCTGACTTATTTTCTGTTAAATAATTCTGTCTCACAAATCAGGAATACCTGACTGTAATTCAGACTTCTCTTGCTTGTTGGATGTGTTTATGAATTGTATGATAGACGATGTCCTGTGAAGGACTACTGCCTTCCCTAAAATTATCTCTATGCAGCAGTGTGTATATATAGCTGTAAGATACAGAGGCAGAGATTGAGAAATCTACAAGGAATTGCTGTGATTGACCTATAATAGACTTGACATACATAAATCGTTCAAGTGAGGTAAAAGTGCATGGAATGAAGTACGATACAGACAGTTCTAAATGTCAGCTTACTATTCTAAGTTTTTTACTGCTAGGAGAGGGAGTAAAGCTTTAAAAGACTTACTAAATATATGTATTTAATTACTTTCTCACATACTTCTAATATCACTTGAATAAAAGACCAACATTCCCACAAACAACACATGTTGAGAATTCCACGTCCATTCCTTTGTGGTTTTATTTGTAGAGAAATACCATCACAGAAATAACTAACCTTTGAGCCTAACTCGTAGTTAACCTCTGGAGGGCCTTAGCATTGTTTTAGCAGGGTGGCCTGTAATAAACCCCATCATAGTACTGACTTGTAAGGACACTCCTCTGCTACAGTAGTGTGGATTTCTCACAGAGCTGCACTGTAATGTTTTTTGTGGCATCAGATGCATTGTTTCACAAGCAGCCCTAACTGCAGAGTCCCAAATGCATACTCTGGATATTTTGATATTTTCTCTGTATCAGGATCTGACATTGAATGGCTTTAAATATTTTCAGCTTCCTTTTTGAAATAATGCAGAGGGTGCCTACAACTTTTCCCACCCATCCCACCCATACATCTGTTAAATTTAGCCTTAAACTTTATTCACAGGTGCCCAGGAATGACTTCTGGGTTTGATAGCCAAGACTGCTTGGTTCACAATGGCTTTCTGCAGCAAGTCTGCCCTCGTCTGAGCAGGCAAACAAGCTACTGCTTCACCGCAGCTGGTCTAGTTAAAGTAGTATTTATTGAAGAGCTTAAGCTAGAAGTTCAGAACCAGCTACCAGTACAAAACTTCTTAAAAATGTTTTATGCCATTTTACTTAGTTTTGCCTGAACTTGGAGACTGAATCTTGGTACCCTGTAAAAGGCAACTAAGATTTCACCCTCTCTTAGGTGGCAGATTAAACTTTGCAGATGTTAAGCAGTATGTTCAAGCTTCCCCATTCAGGTCTGCTTTTTCTTTTCCATTTCTCAGATTCCTTTATTGTCTTTCCATCTCCTATCCTAAGGTAATCTTAGGATCATCTGTTACAGATTTTTACAACTTGGGCTCTGGTGTTAAAGTGGGTTTTTTTTGTTGGGGTTTTTTGTTTGTTTGTTTGTTTTCCCCCCACTTTCCAACTAATTTATAAAGCTTTCTTGCAGTGAAAATAAGCAACTTCAATCGTGCCAAGCCAAGACCTGACATAATTGAGGAAGAAAAGATGTATGCCTACCCTAGTCACATTACCTCAGAAGTTGGATTCAGGTAAGAGTTCTGTATTCATTTTGTGCCGTGTTCAGCCGTGGTATATAGGTAACATGAATGGAATTGCATGATTTCCTGTAGACTTCCATGCAGTCTTTGACCTGTCAGCTAAACCAGAGGTAGGAATAACAGTTCTGAAGGAACTATGCATAAGCCTGCCATTTTAGATGCACAGATGAGATGCAGCAGTCTTGTACTTTCTCCATAGTAAGTGACAATTTACTATGATACAGAAATCCTCAAACATAAGGATGGAGGTGATTTGACCATTTATGGCTGGTTACATGAATCTTTAATATAAATAGCTGTGCTTAATCTGGTTTAGTTAATTTTACATGGGGTTTAAGGAAAGATACTGTTGTCTTGTACTGTTATTTAAAGCAGGCCTACAGAAGCCTAGCTACTTCAGCTAGTTTTTTTCGGGGAAGGAGATATATTGTAGGCAGTTGATAGACAAAGAAGAAAACTGAGCAGCTCTGTTCTGTGCCAGCAGTTGGACATGAGAGTTTGGCAGTGGATTTGGAATGCATTTTGAGTTTGGGAAGGAACTTTTTAGGTGTGGAGGACCCTTAAGGAGTAAGGAAGGTCTTGGTGAGAGTAGAAGCTGTCCAACAGTAACTGAGACTGTCCCAGGCACTGAGACTTATTTTTCATTTGTTCTTTGTGTACCTGCCAACTGCTCCATCATTTTCCAGTTGCTGAAATCAGTCTGGTATGACTTAATAAAAACATGTAATTGAAAATATCATGGATTTCTGTATAAAAATTGGAGATTTTCTAATATACTATGACTTGCTTCTGTATGTGCTGTCTTCATGGAAGGTTGACTAATGAGACATGACTAATACTTTGGGACTTTTCCTCATATCACAAATGCAGCTTGCACATGCATTTATGGAAGTTGGAAGTAGGTGTCCAGGATACAGGAAGGATTTAGAATTGTCTTGAACTTTGATACCCTGTCTGACTTCCATTTTGATATAAAAACCATGGTGATTGCATGGTGGACCTCATTTCTTTTTCATTCATCTTCTCCCCTGAGGAATTCTCAAATGCCCAGGGAATGTGTCTGCAACAATGACCAGCTGAGGAAAAGACTGTGCTCATTTTTGATTAAAGAGTGCAAACTTCCTGTGAGAACTGATTGCAAAACCGTTATTTTAATTTAGCTCTATACAACTCTGACTCTCTTTCCCTTGGGAGTTAACATCTATTGAAAAGTGAATCCTGTCAGCCCTTCAGTTGACCTTCTTATAAGAATGTTTTTTGAATATCATGACCTCTGCAACCTAAGGTACTGATCAGGAGCCTTAAGTTGGCAGTGCACGTTACTGGTTAAAGTTGCAAGTTTTCTGTTTACAAAACTTGTGCTCTATACTCTTCCCAGTTTATCTACAGTAGGTTTTTAATTGGACCTAAGCTTTTTTCCACTCAATATCCTTCTCAACACTTTCTAAGAACTATGAAATGGGCAGTGTTCCTCTGCAAAATGCTGTAAGGCTGAGGAACAGCTTTCTCAGCACTGAGATGCTCACAAGTGTACTAGGAGGGCAGATTCTCAAGTCAGCTGAGAAGAAATAGCATGGAAGGAAAGAGTAGACTACACTCAGGCATTGGTACTTCATCTTGTGGTATCTTAAAAATTCCTAATTAGATTTGACAAAACTCTCTACTTTTCCCCTCTCAATTAAGTGAGCTTTATTTAAATGTTTCAGTGTTTCTATTGGAGTTAAATTGAGAGATATCTGAAAACTGGATATATTTTTAAGGGGGGAGGATAGTTGTACACAAGGTTATGGATTTGAAGTAGCACAATTTTTTGGTACTGTTGCTGTCATGGTATGTGACAGATATTGCTGTATATAGTAGCATAAAATGTATGCTACCCCAGGTTAATCAGTTTCTATCTTAACCAGTTTATGATCTCCCACAGCTGAACAACAATATTATGCCTGCTCAAAACAAGCTTCCTAATATGTGTGGGAGAGGTTCCATGTTTCTTACTACAATTCTAGCATATTGTCTGTCTTGGTTTCTTAAACAGTAAGATCCTCACTCTGTAACTGTCTAGCAGGAACTCAGTTGTATATACATGGCATGAAGTTCAGCCAGACTTTCTCTTCCTATCTTCTCATGCAAAATAGAGTTAGGCGTATAGATGTTGTAGATTGCCTCTCCGCTCAAAAATTAGTTGATTCCAGCAAAAGTGAAACTAAAGGAAACAACTGTTTAAGTAGTGTTAATTAACTCTGATATTTCCCATATTAGAAGGCTGCTGTCATTTACTGAAACCTATATTTACTTTTGTTACTTCAAGGGAAAACTCCAGTTTAGAAGAGATAGTTGAGAAGCAAGGAGATGTTATAGAGTATCTTCAGCGACACAATGCACTGCTCAGCAAGAGACTGTTGGCATTAACATCTCAGCAAATCAAAACTTAACAGCATTTGGGAAACTCCTGCTGGAGCTCTGGAGAGGAATGTGAAGTAATGTAATATCCAGACTGGTTTGTACAGATGTGACTCTTCAATCATCTTTCATGTTTTGAACTACAAGTTAAGCTGGAAGGATAAGCTCTGCATACATTATAAACCTATTACAACTGGACACTCTGGCTCTCTTCGAATCATCAGTTCTGGAAAAAAGCTCTGCAGCTTCAAGGATTTTTAATTCATCATAAGTTACAGTTGGACCTGAGTTAATGGTTTAACTTTGCCCAGTTGTTACTATTATTTTGTACTGCTATGTAGCCATTAAGCTTCAGGCTACCAAAGTATTTTATATTTCTGGAATACAAATTTGTCCTCTAGAAAAATCTGACTTTCCAAGGGATGTATGTTCAGTTTCTATTGCTGAAGCTGAGACTAGATGTGTTCTGTCACTGATTCTCTTTATTTCCAGGGATGGAGGTGGATTACTTCAATAATCCAATATAGGTACTTGTTTTCTAGATGTCTCCTTTTCTCCTTTGTGAGGTAAGTGGAGAAATTTGGCATCTAATTTGGGATTATAAAAAAGTGCTGGGTGCCCTAAAACTGTAAATCTCACAAGATTGTGGTACAAAAACCATGCTGTGATAAGCAATTGTTCAGAATTCTGGCTTTAAAGCTCTTAAGAGGGATCCTCAGGGCTGATGACTATCCCATTACTAGAAGTTTGTGTTAGTAACAAGACTCCTATTCTGGCAACTGAACTAACAAAGCAAAAATACTTGAGCATGAGCTTTCCCATTGATATGGTAACTAACTTGTGTTGAATGCTTTTAAAGATGCTGTCAAAAATGCTTTTTACATACTTGCTCTTCACTTTGGCCCTTCAAGAAAGGTCAGCATCTTGATTCAAAAGTTGAAGTGGTGTATGTGGGGAAGTGGAAAGCAGCAGAAGACAGAAAGGTCTTTTAGAAGTTGAAGAAACAAGAATTCTTGGTTTTAATTTATGGTGAATTAAGGCTGGTGAAAGAAACATTTTTTTCTGGGTACTATTTTGTCTACCAATGTATTTTAGAAGCCAATACCTCTCTGGGGGTAGGATAATCACTAATCAAAACTGGGAAGAAGACTTCTAAGAGGAGTGGTCTTGTATTGAATATAAGAAAGGAAAATTAATTCATCGTACTTTGGTGTTAGGGCACAACTTTAGAAGTACCTAGATAGTTTGGTGTGCAACAAATATGGGGGTTGTCTCATTCAAAGGAAAACAAGTATTGGAGGCTTTGCTGCTATCCAACACTAGACTGTTCTCCTTAGCTGTTGTTTCTTGAAAATGCAGCCAGAATTTTATAGTATACATGTATGGAATAAAGTTATTTGTTTTTAGAACTCAGGTTTTGATGTGACTCTGTATGTCAATTTATATCATTTCTATGAAAAGCAGTAAAATGTGACTGTGAAATTCATGCACAATAAATGCAACCAAGGAAGAGTGTGAATTCTGTTATTTCCAAGCTCTTGTACATCTGGTTCCAGCAGGCAATCTGTGCAGATTTTTCTGAAGTTTATGCTGAAGTTCTCACAGAAGTTTCGGCACTTAAAACTAGCCATACAAGAATAGCTGTACACTTGTTTTGAAGCTTTAAGTTTAGTTTTATTCCCCTTTTTGAGTCATGTTTCTTTCCATCATGCTTCAGCCTTCTTCTGCCACTTGTTTCTTTGCAACATTGAGAAGGATGTTGCATAGTATTGAGACGGATGCTGCATAGTGAGGCAGAACAGCTTTCCTTTGTTTTGAGGTCATTACTCAAACCTTCCTCTTCTCTCTGACTGCTCAAGGTAAACCTTGGATTAACCAGTGATGTTGCTTTCTGTGGAACATGGTAGCTGGAAAAAAGGCAAGTATGGCTTGCTGTGCACACACATGTACATCTTCTGCCTTTTCAATGTTACCTTTCCTAGGTACACAAGTGATAACAAATGATAACAACCACCCACCCCTTGCCCCAGTTTTATATCTTTATCATACTCTCAACTCTACCTTGTTTTCTTAGTATCTTTAAACTTTTTCTTTGGGCAGGGTGGAGGCTTTTCACATTTGTATGGGCTCCAACCAGAAGCTGGTAATCTTTACTACTCACCCTGAACACACACAGAGGTTTGCACGTGCTCTGCTGCAAAGCAGTGCTTTGCTAACCACCAACACAGCCCTGCTCTGGTGAGGTGTGGCAAAGCCACAAAGCTGTTACTCTGAACAGCTGAAGTGATACTCTTAATGTAACTACAGCTGCTGAAATCAATCGGTATTTGCAGATGTTGGTAAGAGCTACCTGATTGCAACTGGGGCAGTAGGAAGATAACAAAAGTAAAGGAATGTTTCCTAATATATGCTAAAACTGTACCTTAAAATAAAAATTAAGATAATGTATCATTATTTTATCCGGTTTTTTATTATTCAGTGCTACCCCAGCAGCTTTTTATTTCTAGAAAAACAATATATATGCTTTATAGGTCTGAGAAAAGAAGTATTTTGTGCCACCTAAGGAATATATTGGGTTGTCTGAAAAATGTTCACATTGTGGGGTTTTAAAAATTTTTAGATGAAATGCTGAACTGTGCTAAATATTCTGTTCACAGGAAAGAAAAGATGTGATGATCTCTTGTGAATGCACATCTTGCGTGAGGGAAAACTCTCGGTCTCTATTTCTGTTTTGTCTTTCTGAATTGCTCGTAGTGGATATTCTATATAAACACTTCAGTATTTCACTCCTTGAGGGAAATCACTGATTGGAAAAGATTTTAACAGGGTTTTCCTGCTATAAGATTCTACACTAACTTGTAAGTAACTAACATGGAGTTAAGCAGGCTTGGTCTACAGGAAGTCCTTCTTAATCTAAAAAACAAGGTTGCAGCAAGGACCAGAGACTTGAGCAGACAACAGTTGGAGCAGGTAACACGAGACCTGGAAAAGCAGCTTCAGCCTTGGAATGAGTTAGGCTTTCTTTCTAAAAGCCATGTTGCCCTGTTCGTGCTCTTGGAGCATTTCCTGCTTTGCACAAATATTTTGCAGCTGATCACTAGCAAGAGAAAGACCAGTAGAAGAGCAAGTAGTGAGAGATCAGTGGGCTCATTGTACTGATAGTCAACATTTGAAACGTGTTTGCCATACTAATGTTTCTCCTGATAGATGTCAATTTAAATATTTTGTGACCCTTAGCAAAATTTGGCTTTGTGTAGACACTGAGATATTTATAGCATGTGTATGTGGCGTAAGGGAAATATTTCCAGTCTTTATTCTCCTATAATTTCCTTTTTTCCATATGGAAAGGGAAGAGGTGAATTGTTTATTATCCTTTGGGAACATGCTAAACTGTTGTTTCTCACCAAAGCCTTGCATTTACCTCTGTTTCCTGCTGACCTGCTGTTACAGGACTTAATGAAATGTACTTTCAAATTAAGTTTTAATTTTTCCCATATTACAGCTATCTACAAGACAAGGAGTTAATTCAATGTTTTAGAAACTCATGTTTTGCCTTCCAGAATTTGAGATCTTAATCTATCTTGGGATCAAGTCTTGCTAGATTACATCCATGCAAACATCAATTCTGACTTTGAGTAGAGAGCAATTTGTACTTGTGCAAGCTGCCTTCAAACATACACTGGTACATGCACAGGGAGAGCTCAGTCGGTTTGGCTGTTGCAGCACTGTGTCCAAATTATTCAGATTTATAGATATGATCACACTGTTATCATGCAAAGCCATTCTTACCACAAGCCTTATGTTTTGTACATCAAATGGAAACAGATAGTTTCAACAAAGTCAAATGAAAATCTGACTTGAATCAGAATTCTGCATCTTTAGAAAGACAGAAGATGTCAGGAATTTTTTCCATTATTACCTCTCATTTATTTGTGTCAGAAATAGAGTAAAAATTTTTCAAACTTTGATTCTTATACGAATCCACAGGGAAAATAGGCAAGTTCTCAATTTTCTTTAGATGCACTGCCTTTGACAGCTGAAGAATACAGACTTTGAGGAGTGTAAAAAATTTATTTCAAATAAGATATTTGAAATGCATACCATTTTTTTACAAAATATACAATCAACCAGCTAGTTGATAAACATATCTATTGAAGCTCACAATTAATGCCTTTTTCAAAGCAGATATGATGGTATCAGAATGCCTTTAACGAACAGATACTTAGAATAATTTTGTAGACTGACAGCAGGCTTCCTAGGGTGCTGTTTTATTTTTACTTCTGTGAAGGACCATGCATTTATAGCTTTTTTATAAGACACATTATGTATTTTTTACCATTTTATCAAAGTTAATTGAATAATTGTGGTTATATAAAAGATCCAGTGCCACAATAGATCCATATACTCATTCATAAGGCATAACTGTGAAATAGCTACTGTTCACCTTTCTTGCTTTCCCACACTCTTTACCTGTGGTTCTAAACAGAGTTAGCCAAGGATACGTATCAAAGCCAAGTTAAATAAATAATTTAAAATATATATATAAGTGGAGGAATGCCTTTTTGGGAAACTGCTTTTTTTTTCAAGACTCCAAAGGTTTACCTGCAGGACTGCTGGTTGTTTTAGATAAGTTTGACCACCTTTTTATGATGCTTTTACACAACTCCAGAACTGGGTCTGAAGTTACATTTTAATTTTTTTTCATGGAGAGAAATTTGTAACTCCTATTAAACTCTGCCAGTATTAATTCAAGTCAAGTTTCAAGTTCTTAGAGATAAGGGGTTACATATGCACACTGATTAGAAAGTTTCAGCTATCCAGCTTTTTTGATTGCTGTTCTTTCAATTATTAGAAACGATGTGTTGTAAGAAAAAAATAGTAATACCAGATTTAAACCATGACACTTCTGATCTTTGATTGTCTTTATATATTTTGTAAAAAATGTTGGCATTTCAAGTCTAGTGCAATGACTTAAGAAGCTGAGTATGTTTTATTTTCAGGTTGTTTTAGTTATGCTGATGAAAGGGCTACCACATTTTCCTTTATATGTAGGTAGGTAATTTCTGCTGATATAGAAGGCAGATGTGAAGCATGTATTTTTAAGACCAAAACTCATACTAAAAGCTCAATGTGTTCTTGACCTCCAGTGCTGAAAAGAACAGCCTGTCTTCTGTTTGAAGTCTTCATTCATTGTAGTGCTATGTTCAAATATCCCATTCATTTAAATTACAGGAATAGAGTGCTATGCAACACTAGGGCTGACCAAACAAAGGATTCTTTTCAATGGTCTATTTTTATGCTCTATTTATAATACTGTAGCTGGTATTTTAGGAAAACTACTATTAAGCAAATAGCTCTGTAGTACTGAATTTTCAAGCATGTTTTAACTGTCTGGTTTGGCAGCCCACTTTAAGAAAACAAATGATAGGCTTTGCAGTAACAGCTCATTAGACAGGAGGATGGGCTTGACCTTAAGGCCTGGCTTGAGAGATCTGAGTTATCAGTTTTGCATGACCGTTGGCTAATCTCTTATCTCTGTGTGCTTCACTTCGCTATCTATAGAAAGAGGGATAGCACTCTCTTTGCTTTCTTATATTGTAAACTCTCACTATGCTTTCTATACATTAAGCCAGTGGGACCACTAGTGTGGTGCTGGCTTTGGTGCTATTACAGTAATGCATTCTATGTTATTATTAAGGTAATTCCATAAAAATGTAATGTTAGATGTTAAAACATATATATTATTAATATATAAAAGTATATACAAAAAATGGACTTTCAGAATTCCATACTGGAGTTTGATACTATTTCATCCCAAACACAGCCTGAACTGAGTAGTCAACAGCACTTTCAATTTCAGTCTGAATATTATGTATCACCAAGAGTGCCCTTGGACAGATCCTTCCTTCTTACTGCCACTGGAAATCTAGCTCAGATCAAAATCTACCTGATGTTTGATTTCATCTTTAACTTTCACTAGCCGTTGTGAGAGCCAAATCATTTGCAGGGAATGATTCCACCAGGTAAGTTCATGTGCTTCCCTCCCCCACCACTTCTTAGAGCGTGAGACAGGGGCCTTTAGTCCAGGTCCAGCAGAATGTGACAGACAGGACTGCTGAAGATGGCACTGTGGTGGCTGTCAGGTCAGCTGCTGTTGATCTGCACTTTTGACAAACTACTCTTATTGGTTTAAGTGTTGCTCCTTTAAAACACTGAAAAGTCCAGTACGAAGCTGCTGGGGGAAAAAAGAAGAAAAGGAGATAAACATTAATGAGAGATTTAGTAGTTGAAGTAAGACTCATACAAAACAGAATACATTATTTATGAAACACATGGATGAAATTTGGAATAATATTTCTTAATTTGGAAATTTCAGCCACAAAGTTGAAGGAGGAAAAAAGACAAAAGCAAGAAGGCTGCCAATATAAAATTTTCTTTCTTTTTTTTTTTGTTCCTTTTTTTTGTTTTGTTTTGTGTATGGAACTGATGAAAATTCAAATTCAATTTTCTCATTTCAAATGCTGCAAGAGGCCGCTATGCTCATTTTAATTTCCAACCACTAGTTGAAATTCAGGCTTAAGGGTGCATCCTGTTTGCATCTGCAAATAGCTCTATCCATATGTACAACTCCACTGAGATCAATAAGATTACTCATGTGAGCCAAGCAACCCAGGCATGTAAATATTTGCTGAATTTGGACTAAAACTGGAAGGTAATGTAAACGTAGGTGGTAAATCCTACTTAAGATAAAGGATAGCACCCACAATGACTGAAGTTAAGAGAGTTAGTTCAGGTGCCTGTCTCCCCTTACGCCCTCGTAGAGGTTTACTGAGTTCTAAACAGCCTTATAAAGCAGAAGGATCTTCAGCTACATGTCTACAAAATTTATTGAGAATTAGTAAGCACACAGTTTTGTTTGGTCATTGACTTTTGTTACAAGAAATCAGCTCCCCAAAGAAAAGGTGATAACATTGAAAATACCTTTTATCTTCATATTCTGTGAGAAAAGAAATTCCCCACAGAAGATGGGGGGTATATGCAGCTACTGCAGTCTCAAGCAAAATGCATTCATTATATGAGGCTTCAGAGCACATTACAGAAAGTGCAGGTGCTTTCTACACAATTTCCAGACATAGGTGCTGAATGGAGGAAAGAGGATTAAATGTACTCTTCTTAGGAACTGAAGCAAATCATTCCGAATTGATTCACGAAGCCACTGGGCCTAAATTCCTCTGTCCCTCTGTCCATTCAGTCTCTGCCTGCTGAGTCAATCGATCCAATTGCTTATCTTTTTAGGTTTAAGCTTAAACTGGTGATGGAGTATCATTTAATCTATCTCTTGTTTAAATGTAGCAGTGAGGAGACATGCCATTCCTCAGTAAAGCATCCTTCTGGGTGTCCTTCCTACTTGCATCTCAATTCTGCCACTCAGTATGCAGCCCATCTGAGATTCACTTTAAGATATGGCAATCTCTTTTTCCAACCTCACAAACTTGCAAGTTTGCTATCCCATATGCACATTGTGTTTATTGGCCAGCACTATAGAGTGGAATGGTACCCTTTGCATGGCTCTTTTGGGAGTGGTGTAGGTTCTTTTGACCAAGGCAGTTTATGCACTGACAAGATGCTTGGTATTGGGTTGTTAAAAGTTTTACTTTAGTCTCCTTTTCACTGTTAACCACTTAGTAAATCGAAACATCTTGGCTCCAGAGTGCAGATTCTGCCACCATTTATTTAGGATGCTGACATGCCTGGGGCTACAACATTATTTTAATATATAATGAGTTTCAAAGATGCAAAACTACTGACTGCATGTTTTATTCATTCTTAAATTGCAAAGAGGGCCTGGTTTCCTTTTGATGCCTACCCTATTAGCATATGCTACCTGTGTGCTTCTGCAGTCACTTAGTATTTGAATGTATCTGCCCTCATCAGCTATAAAGCATTAATGTTTTGCACTTGTATAGCCTTTCATCCAAGGAGCTGAAAGACTTTGGCTGACAATGATTAAGAATTACAGTCCCCTTTGAAGTGGGTTGAGTGCTGCTACCTTCATGTTCCTGACGGGCAGAGTGAGGTGGCTTCGCCCTGCATCCAACACGGGGGAAGTGTCAGCGCTTGCAGCCCGGAGCATCCGCCGCTAGTGCCGCTTTACCCAGCCTTTGCACTAATGACACTCTTTGCCCCGCAGCTTTGCCAACAGCCTCGGAGGGCAGCGTTCAGTCCGATTAGTGGGATCAGTTGTTTTCCACTGTCTCAAGGAGGCACTTGGCAGGGGGGTGGCCTGGAAATGGGACAAGGCGGCAGCGGCCGGTGGGACCCGCGCCCCAGACCCGGGACAGCGACCGCAACTTCGGCAACTCCAAAGCCCCATTTCCAAATCAAACGAGGGGAGCCCGGGTGCAGCCATGCCTCGCGCACTGCCCCAAAGGCAGGAGTGAATTCCCAGAGGCGCTCCCTGCGGCCCCACACGCGCGCATTTACCTGGCTGCGCTCCGCCGGCGCTCAGGGGAAGGGCACCCTGGAGTGGAGCGGCACGCAGCGCCGGTGGGAGCAGCCGTGCCGGTGGAGCTTCCTGCGCAGCGCCAGGTTGGCTGCGGACAGAGAGAGGGAGGGAGGGAAGCAAGGCGTGAGAGGGGCCGGCGGTAGCGCTCTGCCCGGGACGGGCCGGCCCCGGCGCTCCCCGGTGCCCCTGGCCGTACCCTCCCGTGCCCTACCGGTGTTTCCCGGTAGCAAGTCTGCAACAGTTGTCACCTTGGGTCCCTATTTATCCCTGTTCCTTGCCCCCGCCTCCCCCAAAGCTGCCAGACTCCTGGGATAGGCGAATCATCCGCTGCCGCTAGAAGTAGGGATGAAGCGCACAGATGGATGCGCCAGGTCCAAACTGGTCCCGGAGGTCACAAACCGCGTGTGGGAGTGGGACGCGGTCAGACGAACACGCCGGAGGCGCCCATGGCAGGCAGGAATCCCCGGCTCCCGCCCCGCACAAGCATAACGCTGAGGCATCGCCTACCTGGCCGCTGTCCGTAGGCTGGGAGGAGGCTCGCCAGGAGCACCGCCACGATCCAAAGCAGCAGCTGGAGCCTCATGTCTGCAGTCAAGGCGGAGGCGCGCTCTGTGTGTGAGTTTGAGTGTGTGTGTGTGTATGAGTGCTGGCGAGGAAATGCCGGCAGAGCCGCCCGCGGGGCCGTGAGGGGCCGGCAGCGCCCGCAGCCCCAGCGCTCACATGCCCGTGACAAGGCGGGGAGCCGGGGCCAGCCGCCTCGGCCGGCGGGGTTGGCGATCCGGCAGCGCCGAGGCTCCTGGGCTGCGCTGCGCTCCGGGCCTCCCTCTTCCCTTCTCCCTTTCTCTCTTTTTCTGTCACTCCCCCTTATTTTCCATAAGCAAACAGCGCAGGAATGAAAAGCCCGTGTAAACAGCAGCTCCTGTCAATGTGCGGGGGCCTCTCGAACAATGCGGCCACTCCGCTTTAAATTCAGCCCGGCCGGGAAAAAAACATATGTAAAACAAGCCCCGATGTTCCCTCCCCCATTTGCAACTGTTTAAACTTTGCATTGCCCATATTGGTCCCACATGCAGACACCAATGGCAGGGGCAGGAAGTGCCCCCCCGACCTTTGTTCCCTCTCCCCGAAAGCGGGGGCAGGGAAGCCCCCCAAGCATGGTCCTTGTCCCAGCTCAAATGCTTTCTCTCTTCTCCAAACTACCTGCGAAGTTGTGGCCATTCAAAGTGAAACTGGCAGTACTTAAGGCTAATGGGTGTCTTTTGTACCGTCAACTATTTTTAAAGAATCAGAATATTCAGGAATTAATTTGTGAGGTTTTTTGGGTTTTTTTGTACCGAGTAGGGTAAAATAGATATATCTGTTCCAGCACTGGCAATTTGAGGCCAGCAGTTTTGGATGGGACATACATTTTCCATAGCCCACCTGTACATTGAATTATATTTACACTTGATTATGATGAGAGCTCACTTTAACAAACCACTGAAACCAACTGGTGCAGATACCCAAGCCTGAAGAGAAAAAAGTCAAAACTTGTGGAATTTGGGAGCAGCACTGATGGCTTTGAAATCCAGTGAATTACTGGCATTAGTGGAAATTCGACTGATCCTTTTCCTTTTTCCAACCTGCTGATTTCTTGTGATGAAATAGCACCTAGTTATTGGGGGAAAAAAAACCACATTAAAATTTGTTCCTTTCTGGGGAAAATTTCTGTTCTAAAACATGCAGGAGAGAGTAAATTTCTATATAAGCGAAGCACTACTATTATTACTAGGTAACTGTTATTGAAAGTTGGATACAGTTGTTACTTGTCTATTTCCTAAAAGAGTGGAATATATAGTTGGCTTGTTGGGGAGGTGTTTTTTTTTTGAAGTTTTTTGTTGTTGTTTCTGTTGCTTTGTTTCGGTTTTTTGATTTGTTTTAATTCAGTCACCCCTGTATTGCTTTCCCTTATCAAGGGCTTTCCCATTTTGTTTAAAAACCTATTTGACTCAATAGTGCGCTCTACTCCCCCCTGGTAGGGTTATACATCATTACTTGGTTACCTAATTTGTCTAGGTAAAGTATGCCCATATCAATTAAAAGACACATTGCAGCTTGAATACAAGGACGAAATAGTTACTAAAGATTGTTTTAAAATTATACCAAGACTGCTGAGGAAGGTGTCTCAGACAAAACAGGAAAACAAAAGGAAAATCCTCTGCTGGTTGATCAGATTTGTCTGTTATAACCAGGAGACGCATCCCAGTGTTCTTCTTTACAGCTTTGTGGTAATTAAGTTTTCTCTTTGTGATTTCTGGCCTTTAAAGTGAACTTTTTTTTTAATATTATTGCTACTAGCTCAGCTGAAATCAGGGTCCTGTGGTGGCAGTGACAGAATTTTCTTAAAGGAGTTATAAATTCAAGTACAAATGTGGTGGAGTAGGAGAGGAGTGCTGTGCCCAGATCACTCAAGGAGTTTGTAACAGAGCCAGAGTTACATCCTCAACATCCTAAATGTCATTCTGTCTCCACTAGGACAGGTTTAGGGGTGTGTTCTCTTGCTCACCATGAATGAGAACACACTGGCCGCCTCATTCATACAACCCTGCAAATGACCATCACTTTCATTCCGCAGGTGAGGTTCAGGCTCATAACCTTAAGGTGGAAAGTAGTATAGACTTCAAAGTGATAGGGACTCTGCAGAAAGCTAAAAGGCAGAAAGAATGCATAGACTATTGCCAGTCCCTCGGGCTATCCAGGCCTCTTCTGCACCTGAATGTAGAGAAGTTTACAGAAGTTCTGAGGTGACATTAAATTCAGAGACTTGAGTAAGATGCAATCATTAAGTGCAATATTTATTGGGGGTTTTTTTCCCAGTTTTGTATACTATAATCTGTTAATTCCACTGCTAACTCTGTGACAAAGTTTGCAAATGTTTATTTGACTAATAAAATCCAAGTCACTATAACATGAACAGACAGAGCAGACTATGACAGAGTTATTGTAATTTTCATGTAAGATACAGAAATAATTCTATGCTTCCCCACTGAAAAAAATTTCTAAAATGTAATACAGCCCCACTCTAGAGTTTGTAGTTCTTTTGCAAGCAGCTTTCCTTCAGGTTCTTACTTTCATGTGGCATAGTGCTACTTGAAATTGGGCAGATAACAACTCGGTAGAATGTAGTGATGTAATAGTTCTGCCTTTTTCACAGTGTTTGCTGGTGGGGTTTGTGCTGGCTTAAGAGGAGAGGGAATGTAAAGTACGTAGGAAAGCTGCAAGTCTGTAGATAACACATTATGAGCTAGAAGAATTGGTTATTTGAATCAAAAGCTTTCCTTCTCTTATAATCTGGAAGGAACATAATAAAGGAATCATGATTTCAACATTTATTACCTATATCAGTGCTACTTTTCCAACAGACATTTTCTTCCCTATTTCCTCCTTGATAGGATCAAATAGTCGGATTATCTGTTTACATCCAGAAAGTGAAAAAAATAGTTAGCATATTACAGAAACAATTTTGAAAGTGTTGAATAGGAACTGCCTTTCCTGAATATCAAACATTAGCTGTAAGTAACATGCAACATTATCTTTTGCTTAACACATTTCAGTAAGTACTGTATCACTTCACTGGTTATTAATTGTTCTGGGTGACACTTTCAGTAGAGTCACTGTTACGGTCTTATTTGGGGAAAAATTTTTGAAAACATGGTGCCATTCCTAAAAATAATATTGGAAGAAATAAAGAAAAGTGGCTGAGGGAATATCAAATCATTTTGTCACATATAGAGAATAAAAATTATCTCGATAAATGAAAGAGCGAGTCACTGGATGAACAAAAGATGAAATAACGTGAGGAAGAAGTAAAATGCACAATATTGAGAAATAGAATAAGCTTGGATGATTACAACAGGAGAGAAAGATAATTGGGCACCTCCTAGTATGGAGTAAGAGATTAATTAGCATTCCCTATTGCTCTGCTGGTCAGAAATTGGATACTACTTTTGGTTTGAAGGCCAGCACATATTTATAAACTCTAGCATTTATTGTTAATATTTAAAAACAGTTTTCAAATGCTATCAGTATAAAATGTTAAGTGATGCTTCTAAAGTACAGGAATTAATTGCTATATATGTCAATACTGGTTTCAGTCCTGGTATCTCAGATATCCCTTGGATAATAACTCTTTCCCTCTTAGAAGCCTGTAAAAGTACATGGATCATTGTGGGTCTCCACTGTTTCATAAGAAACCATGCTAAATGCTCAGCAGTGACCATAACTGATAATAAGTGAAAATTCTTGTTTATTTTGACTTGAAGCTGTCAGATAAGATATAATACCAGAGTTTCTAGTCAGATTTTCTAACTTAGTTTTCCCCAAATTAATCCATCCTGCTGATCCAGAGGAATTATTTTACTAACTAGACAAGACCTGGGATAAACATGTTTACGGGTCAAAAAAATTTTGTGAAGCATATCTTCGAGTCAAATTGCAAGTGTCATGAAGGAAAGTTCTTAGCTTTTCCTTGCTCCTTTCTATTACGCTGCAAGATGGTAAGTGGGCTGTGCAACAAACAAAATTTTAAAAATGCAAAAAGATCATGTGAGTAACCACTTGAAAGGAAGAAGTTGGCCAAGAAATGCTCACAGGGATAAATATTGAAATGTTGTTTAGGTGTCTGGGATTTTTTTTTTTTTACCACAAATTTCACTGGGATTATTATCTCATGGTTTTATAGGGTCTATGTGCCTACCATGAATATAAAAGATGTTTTTTCTTCAGCCCAGGGTACAGCACCAGATGCCAAATACAATGTTTGCCTTCTTTGTTGACTGTAATCATGAAGACTGCTTTTTCTAGGCAAAACTCATTAGCTCAAAAATTATGATTTCAGGAGAAAATGATGCACTCTGTCCTGAATTTTATCTGTTCTTGGAAATGAAAACCTACCCAGAAACAAAACTCTATTCCTCCCGTTTGCCATTTTATGTTTTTTTTCTGGAGGAAAGAAAAAATCCACTTCCCTGCCTATTAGTGCTCCCTGCCTTTCCTGCCTGGGGGGACATAGTGCTCCGGAAGAAAATGGTAGTCAGCAAGCAGAAGGAATGTGCACTAGTAACCTGACACTGGAGACAGATGTGCTCAAGGAAAGGAAATGGGGATGGCTCAGATCAGGCTGAACATACTCTGGTAGCCTCAGTCTGTCTTACTTCTGTGACCGTACAATCTGTATGGTTGATTTTTTAAAATGCAATGAAATACTAACCCTGCTCCTGAATAATCATAAATTATGAAGTCCCTCCTAGACAAAAGACAATTTCATCAGTTACCTACTGAACTGTATTGATGAATTTTCTTTTTCACTTAAGGAAAATACATTTACATGGGCTCCAAGGTGCACTTATTCTTCTGTTTCCTTCCATCCCTTAGAAGTAAATTTGATTCTAAGATTCATCTAGGAAATACATACACATATTTCTTCCTAATAGGAAAACAAAGAGGTCAGCTCTGGAGCAGCAGTGCCTGTGATCCCCACCAGTGCAACCGCATGTTCCATTTCAGGCAACCCATTTGGGGTCAGATTCTTCTCTGGCACTGGTCATAATTTCAGAGCTTTTTAATTTAAAGAGTCATTTATGTTGTCTAGAATAAATGATGTTCAAGAAAAAACCCACAGTTCTTGCAAAGCACAAGGTTCTATAATAAATTTTTATTTCTGTTTGAGTTTCAAATATGTAACCTCCTTGCATATCCACACCCTTCATGCCCTAAGTTTCAGCAGGGAAAGTATTTTTAAAAGTATGTTTTTCATGTTATTAAGAAAACTCAGAGAAGTTATCATGTAAATAAGGCAAACATATTTGTACCTTTCTGCTGCAGCTAGAACACACACATGTAGGAAAGAGAGGTGATTACTGTAGTATTTAACATTGAAGTTACTGTTTATATTTACTAGGGAAATTACAGGAAAGAAATACAGACATATTTTTGTCTTAAACTCCAGGTTTTAGAGCTTCACATGCAGTCAGGAAATTATTAGTCTTACCTAAAACTATCCATTTAGTTGAACAAATTTCTGTAAGCTTTTCAGACAGAAAGAGTTAACTTCCCGGAGATAATTTGCTACATAACTGATCTTCTGTTTTGGATTTGGGCAGCCACTAGCCACAGTAAAATTTTAATGCAGGAGGTGTTAGGACAGGCTTGGCAAATTTCTGTAAAGATTGGTTGAATGATTACTTGAAAGGGAATTTCAAATTGACCTCCAGCTTTTTTTTGCATATTTATACTTTTGACTTCAGGTAGTAAATTTGGGTTGCAGCTTTGGCAGATCCTTTTTCTATGTTGCTTGCATGTTAGCATTAGGGATATGGTGTCTCATGAAGCAGCTCTGTAGCAAGAGTGAGCACAAGTTCCCATCAGGGAGTCTAGTGTGATGTAATGTTTTAATATTCCAAGTAGTTGTCACCATTAATGTTAACCCCCTGCAAGCCTGGTCACCACCTTGAATCCAGGTGAAATGTGTGCTTTATGGAGGGGTTTTCTGACAAGGGTTTGGACCTGTTTTGTACAGTCCTCTGAACTTTGCCTCCTGAAAAAGATTGCAGAGCTGCCTTGCTCTTTATCAACGTCTGGGCTGTGACACTGCCTTTTCATTGTTTCCTATCTGAATTATTTCTTTGTCTGCTGTGACCAGGAAGGTCAGCTTTGCTGTGGCCAACACAGCTGGTGAGAGGTGCAAAAGAAGAAAAGGTATCCATGATTTCTCTGCTTTTCTGACCATCAATCTGAAAAGAAGGAATTGCAAGCTTATGTTCAAATAAACTATATGAACACAAGAAAAATAATGGAGGCAAGAAAGTCAAGCTTATATTTAGGGAAATGGTGGATTTCTCATTGAATTCCTATGTTGTTTGTGTGGGTAAGGCTAGTGTTTTCTGGCTGCATTTTACATAGTTTTGCTTATTTGAAAAGTTTTGTGGTGTTTACTCTTAGTTAGGACAACAGCACCTATGTGACAACTAGTTTTTTTCTAGCTGTTCTAGATGTTGCATGCTTCTAACTAATAACATATTTTTCAGAGTATAAGCTTTACAATGTAGACTTGTGAGATCCTTCTATGCCAGCACTCTTTTTTTTTTTATTGTTACATATGCTGGATGACTGTGTAATGTGCTGTGGTAACAAGTCTGCCAAACTGAAGAGATTGCCTTGGAGAAGATCTCAGGGCTTTAACTGCTGCACTTGCTGGGTCCCTGCTGCGATCAACGCTCACTGTGGGTCTCACACACTAATGATCTTACCATTTCCCCCCCTGTTGAAGCTGCACTGATGGGAAAGGTGGGAAATTTTGAGGAAAAAAGCCTACTACAAGACAGAGTACTGTAATCTGTCACACCCTGTACTAATCCAGTAAGGTGATTACTGGCTGTACAGCAGTTATACCAAAAAAGGTCCTGGCTGGTTTTTTTTTTTTTTTTTTGGTAGAAAGTTCTTTATCAATGGAAAGACCAAAGACTAAATTAGCAGGGATGATGTAATGGAAATACGTGCGAAGCCTGACAGTAGGTACAGGATATGGCGAAAGAATATCCTGTAGAAACTGAAGCAGCAAAGCATTGGTCTTGCTTCTGCAATATATATATTAAATAATAATCATGTCTAACATGAATAAAAGGCACAAAGCTCAAAAGTTAATTTTGTTGATCTCAATGTTTACCACAAGAATTACTGTGTTAAACCCTCAAAGATCTTGAGACTCCAGACTCATCAAAGTTTTGTAGTAGATACTGTGGCTTCCTCAAAAATAGCTGAATACAGGGAACAGAACAGCAGCCCAAACCATCAACCCTCAGACGAAATACATGCTTCATGGAAGAGAGGTTATGTTAGGTTATGCGTATAACTTAGCTGCTGTCAGGAAGTGCAGTTCCTGAGATGTGTTGCATCATTGAGTTGGAAACCCTCAGCTGAAATTGGCAGTGTTTTTATTTGCTTTCAAGGCTAGTAAATATTTTCAGCTTGCAAATTTCTACAAAATAGTAATAAATGTCTGTTACCAGAGACCCTGATGAACATTTCTTTTGAAATGTGCTATTTAACAAAATATGTTGCTCTGTCTCTATTCAACTTTTTTCTCATTGCAGCATTTGAATCTGTTAAAAGCACAAAGATAATGTTATTCTAGATGCAGAGGTGAAGCTGCTAATGTATCAGATCTGCAAAATTTTGTTAATTTTGAACAGTCCTTCCATTATGTAATAATTGCTAATTTCCCCCCCCGCCCCCTGTTTTTTAGTATGGTTTGATGAAGGTTTTGTTTGTTTGGGGGGTTTTGTTGTTGGTTTTTGTCATTGTTGTTTTGTTTATTTGTTTGTCTTTGTGGTGGGATTTTTTGGGGTCTTTTTTTTTGGTTGGTTGGGTTTTTTTACTTTTTTCTTTTTGTTTTTAATGGGCCACCAAGGTGAGTAGTAGGTTACCAGCACTGGATATACTTGGAGCCAAAGTGATTTGTACACTTGTAGTTGAATAAGTTGTCTTAATGATTTTTCTGTCATGATACATGCAGGATGGAAAAATCACAGCATGAATGTCATGCTTCAAGCATATATTTTGATGCTGATAAGTAGTAAATGACAGTTTTTAATTTTCACAAAATAGAATAAAAAGCTTCCTTTGGCCAGTCCATAGCCCCTCCTAGCACAGCAGCACGTGGTAGCTGTGCAGTGTCCTGGCTGTCAGAGCTGCGTGGGGCTGCTTTAACAAAAGTGGCCACAAATGTGTGGCCACCACTGTCCAGGCGTCTTATGCAGCCTTTTCCTAATTGTCTTCACTCATGGGAAGGATCAGGAAGGGGAACACCAGCTGAATGGATCGGTTTTGTGTCAGCAATGTCTTGCTTCTGCTGTCTTTCTTGAGAGGCCCTTTGGTTTTCCATCTGTTGTGTGGTGGTTGTGCAGCTTCCACAGGGTGTGGGAAGGGTATTGTGGCCTGAAGACTGGGAGAAGCTGAGAACAGGCTACAAGCTCCACAGCTTGTTCTGGCAGACAGAAAATGTCATGTGGGCTGTTGGATAACTTGCAGATGGCATTTCAACTGGAAATCCCAGTGAAGAATGGTTTTATAGAGCGAGCTTCTTCACCAGGCTCCTACCACTGCAGGGGTGTACCCATAGCAGGTCTCAATGTGCTAGTCCAGGTAACCATAGCAGTGTAACAGTGAAATAACCATGCTCATGAGTGTTTGCTCACGTCCTCTGATGAGTTTACAACTGTTCCTAGGGCCGTGCTGCCATGGTGACAGGGGTAGCCTTCCTGAGCTAACTGATTTAAAGCCATCATTCAACTGCTACTAATTTCAGCCTGAAACCCAAAATTAAATGCTATGTACTTAGAGAAATAAAAAAATAAATAGTGTTAGGAGTATCTATATTAAGGTATAAGTGCATTCACTTGAAGGTCAGCAGCTTACATCTGCTGTCCATCACTGGCATGTAGCAAAATAAATAGACCATGATCTACCCTTGTATGATACTTCACATTTCTCTATAGCAACAGCAGGGTTTTGTGGTTCTAAATACTTACAGTACAGTGCTAGGCATATGAAAACTGTTTCAGAATTCAAACAGAAATTGACTGCAGTCACCTTTGTAAGGCACCAACAAATTTGCTATTCGTTGTCCTTTTTTTCAAAGGATTAATATGTGTTTACTTGGACCTTTATCATGGTATAATCCCAGGTGGCCACTAAGCCCCACAACACACTCACACTCACACAAGCTCCCTCACACTCCCACAGTTAGATGGGGGAGAGGATCTAAAGAGTAAAAGTGAGAGAATTCATAGGTTGAGATAAAGACAGTTTAATAGGTAAAGTAAAAGCTGGGCATGCAAGCAAAGAAAAGCAAGGAATGAATTCACCACTTCCCATGGACAGGCAGGTATTCAGTCATTCCCAGGAAAGCTGAGCTCCATCACACACAATAGTTACTTGGGAATACAAATACCATCACTCCAACTGCTCCCTCTGTCCTTCTTCTTCCCTGAGCTGTATATGCTGAGCATGATGCCAGATGGTCTGGAATATCCCTTTGGTCACTGGGGGTCAGCTGTTCCAGCTGTGTCCCCTCCCAGCTCCTTGAGCACCCTCAGCCTCCTCCCTGGAGGGGAAGAATGAGGGGCAGAAAGGGCCTTGGATCTGTGCAACTGCTCAGAAGTAACAAAAACCTCCCTGAATTATCAACACTCTGTTCATCACAAATCCAAAACACAGCCCTATACCAGCTAGTCTGAAGAAAATGAACTCTACCCCAGCCTAAACCAATCTTTTATTTGAATCTCAACAGCAACAAATTTGGTTCACAGTTTTGTAGATAAAGAAAATACTGTATAATTTTCTCAGTGTGTGTCAGTACTAATCTCACGTAACGGTAAGGTAACCTCTATACTGCAGATATATTTTTTCCTGTTTGGTTTGTGTAAGAAGACCTGAGAAATAAAAATTGAAGGTTTTGAAATTGAAATAAACATTCAAGGTTTATTAAACCCTAAATTACTTTTAAGTGACTTATAGTGTCATATTTATAGAACTGTGACTACACTTTTTATATAGAATTTTTGTAGAGATTTTAAATAGATCTCAGAGATTTACAGCTGTCTTCTTGAGATACATTATTTTCAAGGTTTGTTGCAGTTGTTACACATTAACTTACAGTGTGCTAACAGCTAAGTAAATGTTTGGCAACTGATCAGAAGCCCTAAATGAGGTCATAACATATGGAGAGGTGCTGAGAGGTTACAATTCCTGTGTGTCTCAATTAATACTGTAGCTAGTAAGCATTCTTTGCAGCTCATAGGCTCTGATCCAGCAGTGTGCTGGTGTGGAAGTGCATATTTAAGCCAACAGCCCAATAAGTAGATCTTTCAGTGTCACTGAGGGTGCTCATATGCTTGGAAATATGTTCAGGAGTGAATTCTTTGCAGGGTCAAGGTATCTTGGAATAAATATTTGTTGGGAAAGTTCCAGTACAACAAGGTGAAAAACTTAAAAAACATCCTTTTCCTGAATGCTACGTTGCATCTCATTGGTGCGTGTGAGCAGCAATAGATTTCCTTTATGAAAAGTGTTATTTTCTATCTGATTTCAGCTCATTTAAGCATAAACACGTTTAATGTACTCTTGCTTTATCCTTATCTAGAAGCTATCATTGTAGCTGACATGTTGAAAGCAGAACTGTAGAAGTTTAGGCTAATAGGCATATTTCTTATGATGTCAGGCTTTATTGAAAGGCAGCTATTCAGCCCAGTAGTTCAGAGGGATTAGTTTATGTTCCTTTCACATCATCTCTCATTGTTCTGGTATCATTTGGATTGATGGATGGACTGTATTGCAATGGCCACTAACTGACATAAGTACAAATGCATAAAGAAGGAAGCCTCTTCATTTATTTTTCCTATAAAATAGGAATACTCTTTTACAGTATAGAATAGGAATACTCTTTTATAGTATAGAATATTCCTACTCTAGAATACTTAGGTATTCTATAGGAAAATACTGTATGAAGTATTTCATTGTAAGCAGAGAATATCTCAGTCTTCCTGGTTTGCAATGGAAAGCTGGTGACTAATTCTTAAGATTGAGCAAACCTAAGAGAAATGAAAATGTGAGTTATTTGGACATTTGTATGAGATGCCTCTCTGACTCTGTTGTAGAGGCAACAAAAACTACTGCTAAAAAACACAGACAAGGAGAAGTATTTTCTTGAATTTTTGCTGTCATACTAACAGTTAATTCAGAGTTTCATTATCTCTTCTGTTATCAAACAGGAAATCCTTTCTTTGCTTTTACTGCCCCTGAAAGGTAGCCTTATCAACCAACCATTCTTCACATGTGGCTCCCCAAACTTTTTTCCACTTCTAGTATCTCACAGAGCGATTAGCTCTGACAGAAGCATGCAGAGCCAGCCTGTGTTTAGCACTTGTACACACCACTGGGTATTTTATTTGTGTGAAGATAGAAAAGATTAGTCTTGACTCACGGAGGCTGGTTAAAGTAGTGGCCTGATTTTCAGTTTTTTCAGGATTCTACATACTGAAAATATAATCATTATTCAGAAGGGACCTTGCCTTCAGAGAGGTCAGAGCCATGTTTAATGCAATCAGTTTTATTGTAGTGATCTACCTATGGTATTATTAGTTATACAAACCTACTTACCTGAAGATACACATCTTGAACTGCAATGATTTTTGAGAATGTGGTTCAGTTTTTGTTGGGTTTTGAGCTTGGTTTTTTTCCAATGGTGGTGGGGTTTTCTTGAGGTTGTGCCTTTTTGGTGACAGGAAAAAAATTGTCTTAAATGTAGGGTACTCTTTGAGTCCTTTTTTTCATAGATCTTATTCCAACTGAGATTTTGTCTTGCCATGAAGATCCAGAATATGTTTTGAGTTTGTTTTTTTAAATATTGTTGGTTTTTTAAACCAAACTTAAGAAAATTTCCACTGACTTAAAAGTGATATTTTTCCAACAACATAATTTCAATGAAAATCCCAGTAACCTTTATTCATAACTAATTTCTCCCTGAATCAATATATAGATATAATCCTATACTAAATAGCAACCATGAGCAGTGGAGACTTGAAGGATGAAGATGAAGCTAAACCCTCATAAAAATTTCCTCAGGGGTTTTAATAGGTAATGCTCATATTTTTATAGAGAAAACAGAAAATCAGTCAAATGTGAGACAGACCTTATACTCATTGACTGCATTAAGACCATCCCTTTACCTGAAGGAATACGTGGTATTATGATTTTACCAATAAATACATATTCTACTTTACACTTGAAAATTGCAAAGTATCTTATTTCTGTAAGATGGCATAGTTTTGCACCCATTGTCTTGGCATTTAGGAAACAGCTTGTTACAGATTTCAAACAAACAGCAAAGCTCCAATTCTTTTCTTGATTCCCCCCCCGCCCCCACTCTCCTTGGTGTTCTCCTTGTCCATCCATAAGCCCAGTGGGTATATTCAGATAGCATAACAAGTTTGCTTCTGTTTTCAGTTTATCCTGTAGATGTTTCCAGGTGATGAAAGGAGACCTTTTGAAAATTGCATGTTCCTTTCTTTTTTCTGTAGTGATGAAAAGCACACCGTGATGCTGACAGAGACTGCTTTTGTCTCCTTGACATGTACGCATAATTTATACAGCCTTATAAATCTTGGCTTTATGGGACCATGTGTCTTATAAATGAGATGAAGGGTGTTCCTTTCACAATGGGTTTGTCAAAGCTGAGGGAGAGCTGAGGTGTTCTCTCCCTCTAACCTCTTGGCCACCCCTTGGTAAAATAGCATAGCTTTAGAGTTAGTGGACTAATTGCATGTACAGCAAATATCTTCATTTTCAAAGTCAGTGCAAGCTGACAACTGCATTGTCCTGTATTAAAAAAAAAAGAAACCATAGCCAAAAATTTGGTATTTCAGAGAAAAGAAATGGAGAGGAAAAGGTTGGTAGGGTAACTTATACAGAAAAGTATGATATCTTCACCAGAGCAAACTTTGAAAGGCCTTGTCTGTGTTCATATCTGCTATCATAGTTATAGAAGATTATGGGTGCAGTAGATATGAGACAATTATATCCCTTCTAAAATATTTAAGAACTTTTTAGAAATGTTTCCATTTCTTGATAATTTTTTAATGTTTTTTTAATGGGTAGCTTTGATCCCTAGTATTTTGGAACTATTATTCCCAAAACTAGCTATAATATTTCAATTTTGATTTTATTCAGATAAATTTAGATCAGTTTAACAAACATTCTCTGTGGAGACAAACTCTGTCCAAATGACAATGTATTTTTCCCCTCTATTTTTCTGGAAAACTGAAAGAACTGGGGTATCCATTTGTTTTGGTATTTCACAGTCTTTTTTTCTTTTTTGTCCAGAATTATCTTTGGCAAAAGTGGGGGATTCTAGCGTAGCATATTGAGGTCAGTGTTTCAGTTAATCAAAGACAACTGTTTTCAATTCAAAACACATTTATTTTTTGTTAAAAGAGATTTAACATTAATATGTTCAATTTCCCTCTGAACACCTACACACTGAAAAACATAGTAAAAGACCTCTCAACACTCTTTACTAAATCATAAAAAAACTGCTAGAGGTGAGCTACCTACAAAAAAAGTAAACATAAGTGAATATTTGATGTCCTGTGTAAATAGAAAGTTATAAAGAAACAAAACCATTAAATACAGGTCTTCTATTGAGAAAAAAATACTCCAAACCATAAAATTAACTAGTCAAATTCTAATTATGTCTTAAAGGTGAAGATTCATCGGAAAAAAAAGACACCTTTGTTTCCTTTTTCTCTATCAGTTTTCAAAAATCAGTTTGCTACAGAGCTGCTTCAATTTGTCTGAATTGCTCACACACAGCCGGAGAATATGTTCATCCGTGATCCTTGTTTATATGCAGGAATTGTGCCAATTTAATTAATTTAGATTCTGCTGTAAATTGTCACTGCTTCTTTTTATAACAATAACAGATGAGTTAATGTTTTCTCATAACATCTTAATGCCAATTAGCTACTATTTTTTTTTATGCAATTCCATGTGTTTTGCATTGGATTAGGCTTTGATTTTTTTCTGTCCTAGTCCATAGCTAAACAAACCAAAAAGCTCTCATTTTTAGAAGGTGTGAAAAATTCTTTAAGATCTCTACCTCTTGACAGCATTGGTCAATCTCAATCTCGTCCTATGTTCATCAGAAGTTTATCCTGAGTCTGGAAGATGAATAAGTAGGAAATAAGTGATTGATGAAAAAGTTTTGCATGTATAAAAAGTAGAGTGCCTGAAAATATTCAGTGAGCATCATGCTTGCTCTAGTGTAGCAGTTATGCAAGCTGGGGCAAAGTCAGCTGACAGGTTTTTATACTGTGATAAAACCTCACTCAGAACAAAAGCTCCCATCAAGGTCAAAATTTCTGATATTTGCAGCCTAATACCTCTTCAGATTAATATTTTATTACTGGGTATTGAAATGTGGCTCCTAACCCCTCTAATTAGATGCAGTGCTGATGTAGAAGTAAATGAGATTAGAGAGAGGCAGCCGTAGGGGCTGGTGCAGCTGCCGGGGTCAGTTCTTCATGCAGCTCGTCTGGGGCTGCTTACACCTCCAGCCACTGGGCTGGGAGCGCCCTCAGGGAAAGAGGTAAGGGAGTTCAAACTTCCCTGGCTTCCAGACGAGTGCATTCTCTCTTGAATAGATAAGGCCTCTTCCTAATCTGTCCTCACTATCTCTGATTCAAGTCTCTCCTGTTACAGATTTTTCACGAAGTACTCTTTGCTGCCTCCTTCGTTGTCCTTTTTTGCTTGCTCTTTCTGAACCGCTCCAGATAGCAGTAAGATAACAGTAAAATGTAGGCATTGGTAAATTTTAGCAGTATCTGCTGAACAGCCCTCTAAACAGCTCCTGCAAAGTGGTTTCTAAGTACTTGAGATATTAAAAGTTAGAGGGGAAACTGCTGTATAAAGCAGCCCTGCGAATATTGCCATCATCCATGTCAATATGTGAAATGCGTTCTCTGAAATTTTTTTCAAGTACGGTGGGAATTTGTGGCTGTGTCATGGACTTCTCTATATGTGTCTGATTGGATGTTTTAAACTTTGGATTTTCAGTCTAAGCATTTTTTTTATGGTGGCTGGCAGATAAAAAAAAAAAAATAATTGTGAGAACGAATTGTACTTACAGTTTTCTAGACTTTTAGTTATCCAGACTAGAATACAATAGCTCTGCATTCTGCCTTTCCTATACTTCATCTGACTGAAAACAGGCCTGAAATGTCCTGGATGCTTTTATTCCTACTCCATGCAGCTGGTATGTATTTGAGAACACAGATTAATATAGAGATACATGAGTCTGTTGGTAAACACAAAATTGGGATGGGAGCTTGTTGTCATGCAAATGGATATAAAAACTAAATTTCTACCACTACGTGGTTTCGAATATATTTAACATATGCTTGAGAAGTCAAAGAAATAGTGACACATGAGAAAAAAAAAACATTTGTAATGTTAGTCTGAAAAACATTATACATGTGTATAATGACTGGATATTTTAAAGAGATGAAAAATGTTAAAAAGCACAGCCAGAAGGGCAGAGCAGAAGTAAAACTTTTTTTCAGAATAATCTGTGATCATTTGTTCAGGAATAACTGGGCATAACTGGAGTTACAGTCCGACAGCTGTGGTCTCTAACACACAAAACAGGGGCTTTTTCAGCTTGTGGTATGCAAACAGATGAAAAGATGTTGGAAATACTGTTTTGTTGTAAAACAAAGGACAAAACCAGTCGGTAAACTGTGTTAGGATCCTTTGAGGACTTGCCCCAGATAGTCACTTAGAGGTCCCCAGCCATGTAAAAAACCCCAAACAAAAAACTGAGCTAGTGAGAAAATAAAGTCACCCTAAGGTGTGGAAGTCTACAATTCCAAGTCTATGTACACCAGCACACCAGAATAAACTAGAGAATCAAGGGCAGAATTCTAGTTTATCCCATTTTTTGGTTACTGCTTCATCATGAGTTGTTACATTCTCGTCTTTGAGGTGATGGAAGGCATTGAAGCAAAACACTACAACCTAATTTTTTTTTCCTGTTTCTGGAGCACTGTGATTGTCTTAGATTCCTCTTTAAAATATTGTTAATAATTGCCATAAGCAATGCATATGAATACTTTGTGAATATGCATGGAGACAATGTCTTTATCCTGAAATTCTTGGTCTGTTACAACTAGAAGTTGCAGTTCAAGATGTTTAAAAATTCGATGTCTTTAAGGCAACCCTTAAAAACTCATTAGGTTCACAAATAAATGACTCTTTGAACTGCATGTTTGCAAATGGAAGAGGTTTAAAATAACCTGTTTGTAACAAAGAGAAGTAGAACTTGGCTAAAAGTAAAATGCATATACTTTCAGAAGTACCTCAGTAAGTGTTGAATCACTCAGACACTGAACTATATTTTGTCCCTGCAGGCATTCTATATAACATCACTTTTAGGTAACAGTCACTGAAGTAAATTTTTTTTTATGTAATTGCATATTCTCTATTTTGCAACCTACCAAACTTTTTTCGGTTGATTGTTTTTGTTGTTGGGTTTTAGGGTTCTTTTAATGTTCAACATAGACAGCCAGTTCAGACAAAAGAACAATAGTAGATGAAAGTCAATGACACTGCAAAAAGAGTCTAAAGGTAGGAAAACAATTTCAACCAAGAAAGTTAACTACTGAAAATATAAGACTTCTGGAAATCACCACAATTACAGTTATAGAGGCACAGTATTGTCATTGACATAAGAAATGCCCAGCTATGGTTGCTATCAGCTTCCTTTCAGAGAGCCGTCCTTGCTCAGTAAGGCATCTATGGCACATATTCGAGGGGTGGTTGCTGAAGAGAGATCAGCTTAAGAGCTTTCTTAACACCTGTCTTGTATGAGGACTTTCAGTCTGGGTCTGCAGTTATTGACCTGGCTTCCTTTGCAAGGTTTTGGCCAGTCCTAATTCCCTCAAAGTTAAGGAGGCATTGTATGAACTTGTCAAAATCAAATAGGTGATGCAGGTTCTTGTGGAAGGCCTCTGTGCACCTTTCCGGTGGTCACTCTCCTGCTTAGTAATGCTTTCAAGTAAGGGAATAGGGTTCTGTGAAAAGAAACAGTGACAGAGGAGCTTAAATTGGGAAAAATATGTCGCAGACTGCATGAGCCTTAACTCCTTTCTGAGGAAAGAGGGGACTGTTCAGTGTATTTGTTATCTGCAGCCAGTGAAGCTAAGCAAATAAATAATAATGCTTTACTGGGACCACCTGTCACCAAAACACCAAAAGCTACCTTCCAGAAATAGTACTGCTTTTTAGATAGCCACCTGAACAAAACCAAGTGCTTTAAAAGCAAACCACACACCAGCATGAATTGCTCACAGTGGGAGGCATGGACAGCTACTTTCCATACAGCAGGGTCATTGATGAAGGCACATAGTGTAAGAAAACTGGTTGAGAATTGCCATTCATATTCCACCTGCACTTTTCATGTCCTTTCCTACCTACAAAATCAGTAAAAGATACTTGGGAAGAGGAAGAGAAGTGTAAGAAGAGATGGTTTGAATGCAAAAGACAAAAAATTGATGAAATGAGGTAATTAAACTACACATAGGCTTTTTTTTTTTTTTTTTTTTTTGGTTTTGGCCAAAATAAGGGGGAAATAAATAAATAATTTTTAAAATGTAGAGAATTTGGTGACTGCTAAAGAATGAAGGAATGTTTTACTTTCTTCAAGCACTGAACTTCCTGTGCTATCAATGAGCAGCAGTGGATGCTGATGTCTACAACAGCTTTTCCTGAGCATGCAGAATGTGTCCATAAATTGCTTTTTGGGAGGGATATCATATCTTCTTCTGCTTCAATTTATCTTTTTTTTTATAGTGATTTTTTTTTCCTCTGCTAGAATTTCTTCCTCCATATTTTCTAGTATTGCTGAGTGTGTATTCTTAGACTTGTTAGGTTTTGTTCATGTGACAAAAAAAGAAGCTATTGTACTTGCTGGTTGTGCCTTCTGTCAGTGTTGGCAAGGAAATGTTATGCCTGGCTGAAATTCACTTATGAAAAGCACACCAAAGTGGCGCGAAATTTTTCCTCTATATGTATTTAAGGGCAACTGTTTAGCCAAGGATGGTAGTACTAAATATTTCACTGAGGCCTTTAACTAAAAAGGAATTCTAAGAACTTAGTGATACAGACTATGAGCTAAGTTGGAAAGTAAAAGTCCTAAACATCCAAGAGTCATTTAAGTGATGCAATTTGAAAGAAAGGTAGTTCTTTTACTAAACAATTAAAAGAGCTTTAATATAATGGCTCCTTTTTTAGTACAAGATCAGGAGTAACTGACTAAAGGGGTACAATTGAGTAAAACCTGCTAAAAAATCTATTTCTTTCTTGCTTTTCTGCTTTTTTCTTCATTGGGTATTTTTCTTCCTTTCCTAATCTCTCTATCCATAATTCTTTCTATATCTTTCTTTTACCCTTCCTCTGTTTTCCTCGTTTTGTGTTTCTAACTCTCACCCTCCTTCCAGACCCCATTCTTGTAGTCGGGCCCTTGTTTTCTTACCATTTTCTGTACCTGGTTCCAGTGTGCCAAGGCCACAGAGACTACAGTGGTAGCAGCTTATGTCATCTCCAGTAATTCAGCTTCAGGTCTTAAAAGGAGAAGTAAATCCAAATCTGTAACTTTGTGTCAGTTTTGGGCATGTGGCTGGGCAGAGGTTGGTTTTCCATTTGGTGTTCATTTTTTAAGTTCAAGTGTTATCATTCAAAGATAAGCAGTGTTGGATCTATCAAGGAGGAGGGGAACTTAAAGAATGTTCAGGAAGAGCCAGCTTTGGAGTTTTTGTTTTGAACTCAAGTAATGTTTGACTTTTTGCTTTCAAATTTACAACCAAAAAGTGCTCAAACACAAAAATTAGTTTAAATCAAATAAATGCTGACTGAAAGCTAGATACTTAAATTTCTACTAATTTTCTTCTAAATAATAAATTAATCAGACGTAATTTATTACAATTTGAAACATCTTAATAAATACAGTAGTTGTAACAACTCTTAAACTTATGATTTTTTTTCTTATACAAAAAATACATGAATTAATTTGCTTTCACTACCATTTTGGATCTTAAAAGGATAAGGTTGTGTTACCCTTTACTATCATTTCCACCTATTCCACTAGTGTTAACTCAGGGATCTGAATGCTTTTCTGAGGCGGGGGTAGAAAAAAAAGATGCTGTTAAATGAGGAAAGTATTTTCCTGTAGAAAGTTAGAGATTCATAGGTGGTCACAGAGCCTGTGAGTGGGATTGAGATGGGTAGCTTTGACATCTACAACTACAAATGTATCTGACTGAAGACTTCAGGTCTGAAAAGGAATTTCTGCATGCGCATGCATAAGTGGTTCAGCACATTACAATGTCAATAGAGGTGCTCTTAAACGGGTGGTAATGGGCAATTTTAAAAGGAGATAGATGTTCTGGGATGGTAAATGTGTAGTGTAGAAAAAAACACGAGTATTTGCTGTAAAGAAAGCTTTCTTTCAAATACCGTGCTTGAGCAGAAAATCTAATACTCGAAATTATAAATCTTGCATACAGTAATTCAAAGAATGGCAAGAAAATCCATGCTTTTTACTTAAGAGTTCTAAAAAAATATATTTGCAAGGCTGGAGTAATAATTAAAGGCTGATAAAATTATATAAAGTGTCATTTTGGCAAAGTAAATCTTTTATATTGGATATATAACAAAGCAACAAACCACTGCAGTCTTTCAAATCAGCCCTGGAAATAGCGAAAATTTTAGTAAATGATAACTAAGATATATCTTTGCTGATTGGAAGAGGAGGAGGAACAAAGAGTAGAAAGGAAGAGGAGACGAATTAAGGGGTGCCCAAAAGCACCGACCCATATCATGACCCTTAATTAGTACCTTTGTAAATATGTTTTTGTTACCTTCGTGTTCCTCGCAAGCAGCCCCCAGCATGCTGTGCTGTGCCATTAGCGCTGCACTTTCATCTCTGTGGGCCAGGAGCGACAGCATCACAGAATTTATATTTGTATCCTTGTCCCTCAGGTCTGCTAATCTTCCTCAGCAGGGCTGTAAATAGCACCACTCAGATTCCCTTTCAAATAAAAAACTCAATGAAAAAGAGAGAGGGAAGACCTGCAAATAACTCCTCCCAAGGCCATGACCTCCTCCATCTATCACAACCAGAGCAGGTAGATAAGGGCTTTGCTAGGAAAGCATCCTTTCTGAGTGACCACATGTTAAATCAACCTGCCGATGGAGCTTTGACAGGTGCTGATATGAAGGGCTGGCAGAGGCCACGTGGGAACTGTGTGCTACTTATCCATTTTTTTCCTGCTTCCCGAGGGTATTTGGAGAAAGCAGAAAAGATTAAAATCTTCCATCTCTGTAAGAAGTTATTCACTCCTCTCTCACTAAAGTCTGTGCATCTCTTCTGAAGCATTATATTGTTCTGAAGCAATATTTCACTCAAAATCCTCTGCTTGAGAAATGAAAGACACAGGGACATGCAGCTAACATTTGAAGAGCTGTGTTTTTATCAATTATAATTCCAGTTATTTCTTTGGGCTTGCATCCAGGTGTAAATTGCTAACATTTTATGCAGTTTCCACAGAACAGAAAGTTAAATGTTACATCTAATATATCAAAGATAAAATTATTAAATTCATAAAAGCGTTTCTTTGATACACAGTACAAAATTTTCTACGCTTTTTTTATGCTTTATTGAACCAGTATGACCTTTACTACAGTCATCATCCCATGACCGATATGAGCAAACATGGGTAGTAATAAAGGAAATTTCTTATCAACAAACCCTGCCACCCAGAAAAAATGTCACATTTTACATCTGTTTCACTTAGTTGAAGAGATCATACCTTGGAATCTGATATATGACGTCTTTGTAGAAAACTTTTGTGGAGAAGGTTATGGGTAGATTAAAAAAAAATAGAAAATATACATCAAAGAGTAATCTTAAAGTCTAAATCCGCAGTAGTAGCCCAAATGGAATATGCAAATAGAGTTTTAAGCTTCCAGCATGACTGCTTCCAGGACTAATTTGAATTCAACCCTTTTGAGTCAGACCACGTGAAGCAGAGTAAAATGTCAAATTTTAGGGCTGAGTACTTTGCCTGAGTTCTAACAAAGCAAGTAAGAATTTTAAACTTCAAGTTTTTGTGCCACAACACTAGTATGTGCATTCATAAAATCATACCCTGTCCAAGCACTTGCTCAATTTGGGATTTATATCAGGAGCGCATTTTTAAAGTGAATATCCCAGTCATTCTGAATTAATGTACGTAGTGTCATGAAGAGGTATCAGAAATTGCTAACTGGGTTCTTTTTGACCTAATTGTGAATTGAAGATGGGTTTCAATCCACAGAAGCTGATTATCAACTAGTCTGAGTAAATGCACCTGAAATACATGGATTTGGATGCTGCATTCTTGGTACCAACAGGTTTGCCCTACAAGCCTTCTCCTGTGGGGCTGCACTACTTGCTTCTGTAGATATAACTTCAACATTCTGAGTTAGAACTTGGTCTTTTTGCAGTCAGCCTGGCTGCTGGGATTTAAAGGTAAAGTGGGCATACTCCCTTACAGTCCATGGCAGCTCACGAGTGAGCCTCAAAGAAAATTAGAGAGTAACAAGGAGCCCAAGTACATTATAGAATGAGATAAGAAAATCCAAGACAGGCTATATATATATATATATATATACATATTTCTTTTTAAAAATACAATACTCATTTTGTGATTGGTCTGTCTTGAACAACCTCAAAAATTTGTACAGGTTGTAAAGTCTGAGCTAAAGTTTGAGTTAAAGTTTGGCCCATATGTGCATATATATTTGCATAGCTTCAATGTCACTGTATTTTGAGTCTTACTAGGAAAGCAATGAGAATACATCTTGAATTCCTTAATTTAAAAAATAAGCGAATGCTATTTTTAGCACTTTTATATGACCTTTTTCTGGAATATATAACCATATAGTCCCATGAATTTACATCTGTCAATTATCTTTTGATAAATACAAGATTTACATGTAACATATAAAAGCGAGAAAAAGACTACAGTGTGTAGCTAAATCTTACAAATCTTCTCACTCAGACCAATATACAAAGTTTGGTTCTTAGCTGAATTAGATATACAATTTATGTCTATCTGCTTTCTTCTTTTGTGGTTTTTCCTTCTGTGTTCAATTACATCGTCATCTTTGAAGACATTATTGCTGGAATTAATTACTTCGCCATATACCAGAGCGGTGGCATCCTGAATTTGTTACATCAAAGGATATTGGCTGAGAAGACAAATAATTAAATGACCCGTAACACAGGTAAATGATACTCCTAGGATCAAAGGGATCCCCTAGGAATACTCTGTGCTGCTTGGTTCAGCCAGTCATGGAAAATGTCCTTGCAAGGGCTGTAGAGAGGTAGCTTTTGTCAGTCCTTCAAAGTAAGGGGTTTCCAAACAGTATCTTCCTGTTTGTTTTCCTTGTTTGCCAGTTGTTCAGAAAATAGGAAGATGAATGTAAGACCTGGTCAAATATCAATTCATATGACACGGGTACTTTAGTACTTGGAGGCCTGGCTTCTGAGCCACTTCCAGTGAAATGGAAGACAGTCATCAGTAGTCTGTCATGGAAATGAGTGGAGATGGCTGACTAAGAATTTTCTGGTGCAAAAGGTATTACCTTTAAATCTTAAATGAAACCAAGACCATTGGTTTTAGTCCTATAAGTTCTATACTGCTGCAGCGATAATCTGGTATGATCAATTCTTTACACAATTTCATGTAAAATAATTGTTCACACAGTTTTTTTCTTAGAGTTTTTTATTACCCTCTTACCTTATTTTTATTACCTTTAAGCTTATGGCCTAGATCTGCACTTTTGTTGAGGTACTTTCCATTGCTTTCTAAAATTAACTTTCTAAGTTAATGGTGCTCTTTCTTTTCTGCTTCTTGCTGTTAAAAACCTACTAAAACTCAACAAGGAGGACAACAGTCAGAAGGAACTAGACTTCTTTGTCAGTGCAGGAATAGTACACTAAGGAGCAGTAACCACTAAATTTCAGAACAAGAAAATAATTACTTCACCTCTATGGTGTCTCTTGGAAAGGATTGCCTGTCCTATGGGGAAGTCACTCTTATGGGAATTTTTGATAAAATATTTATTTACTTCAGCCCTGAGGATGTAGCCATTAAGCTGAACAAGTCACTTCCAAAATTACAGGTCCTCTTCTCTAAGTAGTGCCATGAGCAGAAATGGGCTAGGAAGTCCAAGTTGTTCCCTAACTGGATTTGGCTGTAAAAATTTTCTGACTTCAACAAAATTAGATTTGCATTATATGAAATATTTACCTTAAGCCAGAATCTTTACTTGGGTCCACTACAGCTGGAAAACTTTGCCATGTGTCACAGAAGTAATGATTTTAACATGGCAGGAGAAGGAGGATGCTTGGGAAGAGCAGGGAAGCTTCAGTGTGGTAGATGACATATTTTGTCCTCTTACAGAACAAAATGCCTCTTACAGAAGCATGTTTAGAAGAGTATATTCAAATTGTGCACAGTAACAGAAGATAGCACAGAATTTTAATCTGGCAAAGTGCAACTGCAAGTTCCTAGTAAAACATCTGCCTCTTTAGTGTGTATGCATAACTGCTTCCTGTTTCTTAATCTTAGACAAGTAATTAGGTGAAGATTCTATGGTACATTCAATGTTCCAATGTTTATACCTACAAATCTTTAACATTAGGTTTGTTGTGACTGGACAATAATGTAAGAAGTGATTTTATCTCCATATTTAGGATTTGCCAATGTGTCTGTGAAAGACTCATCTTTGCCTGTATAAGAAGGCTGAGTTGATTTACTATGAAAAGTTTTTAAAGTGATACAATTCCTGTGTGGATGCTCTTATTTCAAAGTAGTTTGTGTACAGTTCATCTTAAATGGGTTTGCAATCAGACTCTTAACTAAGTGTATGATGATCTGTTCAGAGGATCTCCTCATGTGGAGAGAAGTTTCTTTGCAGTATTTAATCCTAATTTTTGTCCTAAGAGAGTCTCCAGGATGAAGCTGAAAATCATCTCCACCTAATGTCAGCTTCTGTTTGCAATAGCAGTGTAGCAAGAAGAAGGGCACAGTATACTGTCCCCTTTCAAAGTGGAATTTTACATGTTCTTAAAGCCATGACTCACTTAGCATGTAAAATAGGATCACAGGCCACTGAAAACATGGATTAAGATTTAAAAAAAATAGTTTAGTACTATAGTTTAATTAGTACACATGACATTTTCTAATACATTTACTGTACTGGGTGGTTAGTCTTGTACAGCTTTTATTAGTTAAAAGAAAGTTCTCTTTAGTTTTTCCCAGAATGTATGCAAAAGCTTGGACTGTAATTCCCAAGAAGGACTGGACATTCATGCTTCCAAGTCATGATTCTGAGTAAAGTGCCCTCTTATCTTTGTGTCAACAGTGAAGTTTTCTTTCCTGATGTATCTCCCTACAAACATGAGTTGTTTTGAATGAGAACATTGGATGAGAAACAGTGTTTTCTTTTTAATCAAAATAACTAATATGTAGATTAAATGTCATCCAAACAATAATTTAAAAAATTAGTTAAACCCCAAATAAACTAGGTTTACAGATAAATACACTTTACTGTAGTTCTTAAATAAAAAGAATTAGAATATGTATGTATTAGGTTCATTCGTCCTAGGATGACTTAAAATCAAATCGTGACAAATGCCTATTTAATGCCACTTTCTCTTAGAAAGTTTTGTTTACATAGAGATCTCCCATTAAGTATGTTTATATGACATTTTAATGAAAAGAAAAACAATTATTTATTTTGTTATATTTTATGTCCAGACTTACTGAAGTAGTTTTGGGTTGGAGGAAATTATTAAAAGAGTGGGTCTTTAAAACATAATTTGCCTGGTCTGTGGGTGGTTTATTCACTATGTTGTTTATGTTCTCTGATTACATATTTGCAAAAATAGTTTGGTGTTTACGCGAGGCAGATGGTATTTGCAGCAAACACTATTTCAATAATTTAAAAATGTTGCTACTTGTTAAATTCTTATGTTATTTTTTCACTAGTTGGACCATGTTTTCAATACCAGTAACATTTAATGAGCTCTAGGAAAGTTCAACTAGAAACCAAGCAGATGAAATAATGAAGACAAACCTGAACTTGTCTTAACAATTGTGTGCAAGCTAGTAAAGACAGTTTCAGGGATTTTTGTTACCAAGACATTTAACACAGTGTGAAGCACTTTGCTTTGTTTTTTTTTTTTTTTAATTGAGAAAACTTGGTTATAATAAAGCAGTTTATTATTTCAACTGCTATTTAGGCTATGGAAAAAGTGTTATAATATAATAATTCTATGAGCTACTTCCCTTGAAAGGCAATGACTGCCAGTGAGGTCCTGCAAATACCACAGACATTTCCATGTGCAAGTGCAAAGTGGAGTCTTACTTCTCAATAGTGGTTTTCTTGCAGTTCAGATTTAAAGAGGCAACAGCTGCTGAGATCTCTGCTTGATATAAAAACAGGGGAATAATGTATTTTACTATGGGAGCCTTTGACAAAGGCTATGCTGGACAAGGATTCCTGGGATTGTCAACTATTACCAAAAGGAACTGTAACATAGATATCAGTTTTGATAGCAAATTGATTCATTTTGGGAAAATAATTTTTGTGCTAGCACTGTATACACATCACACCTTGGCTGACGAATAATGTCTTAACACAATACATGTATTGCTCCAGCAAGTGGCTCTAGCATTTACTTGGTCATAGATTATTGTGCAGATTGATTATTTTTTAAATTAGTGGTTAATATCAGAAGAAGGCATTCTCTTTACTTTCCTGAAGAACATGGCAATGTGAGAGCAGTGCACCATAATTAGGCTGCTCAGCTATTGCCATCTGAAGCTTTGTGATACAACAGGGTCAATTTCGTGATATTTTTATTCATGTCATTGTGGTGAGGAAAATAATTACTTCTTTCCTCTGCGTGTTACACCTTGTAGCCCAGCCCAGAGCTCTTCCAGTCATCTCCTAGTATGCAAAAGGGAGTTTTATAACAATTAGCCTGTGAGCTACTTTGTCCTTCCCTTTGCTTCTTTCTGCACGTGGATAGAAGTAGCAGTGTGGCTGTAGCACTGGTTGAGACCTAAGGGAATGAATAGGATCCAAAAACTGCAGAAGTGCTTTGTCCATAAGGTAAGAAGGATCAGTTCCAACCTCAGCCTTAGAACTTCAGCAGATCTTCTGGGCTTCAGGCAGGAAGAGGTATTGCTTCATTAGTTATATCTGCTCTGTGAAGAAACTGAAGACTGCAGTACCAAGGCTGACTGAGGCACTCTGCAAAACCAGTAAATCAACCTGATTTCTGTAAAGCACACTATTTCTAAATATTTAAAATCAAAGGCAATGCTTGGATATAGATGCCATGGTATTGGAGAAATAAAAAACCCCACATTTGCCTGGTACTTTTCAGTCAGCCTCAGAAGCTTATTGATGCTAAGGCAAACTAAACAACAACTGTAATAATATTTTTTTATTGTAAAAATATTATCTTCCAATTCCGATACTCTGTTGACTGAACAGGTAGTAAAGTAAATACATTGCTGTTAAATATTCTTTATAAATGACTGAAAAGTGGTGAAGAAACAAAAAATAACTTCTGAATGCAAGTTTCTCCTTTGGGAATTTAGAGCAGATGTGCTCTGTAAAATAAGCCCTGGTACTTTTATGAAGGCCATGAAGTGGGGCTGTAAAAAGGTGCTGAAGCAGCTTCATGGGTCGTGGTTCATTAACTCTAATTGTCACGTCTGGATTCCATCTGATGGATGACCAGGTCCTTCCTTTCTCACATCCGTTTTCTCACTGTCTTCAGGTGACCAGCATCCACATACACCTCTTTCGGAAATGTTCCCAACAGTGGGCTTGGGCAGTATTCTAAACCACTTCACTCATATTTGAATGCTTGTTTTTCTTGTTGGATTTTCTCCTTTTCTTGTATTCTTCCTGTGTGAGGCTTTCCTCTGGAGAAAATAAAGCCATCATTAAAGAAAAGCATTTTAGATGTTGAGGGATTGTGTTACAGAAAGGTTTTCCTAATTGACAAGACTTATTTTTGAAGGTCACAAAGTTTTTACACACACTGAAAATGGAAAATGTGAAAAGCTTATCAAGCACCATGTGCCTTCTGATTTCAGGCTTGCTATAAGGGAGTGAAGAAGCAATGTTTTACATACCGCCCACGTAAGACAACCACATAATTTATAGTGTGGGGCCATCTGTGTGTTTCCCAAGTTCGTGGTTTTTTATTAGAATTAGCTCTGAGCCAAAAGCAGAACATTAACTCTAAGGGAGAGGAAAAGATGTGAAATAAGTAAAGAATGTTCCTCCCTTTATTTCAGGCTATTTGCAACTGAAAGTTGTGTCGTGATTGTTTGCAAGAAGAAGGAAAATCACCTAATTGAGTTAATGAAATTAATTAAAGTAATTAATGCTTTCAGACCAATGTCAAATAGCATTTCTTTAGCAGTGACTACATTTCATTTGTACATAGAACTATCTGTTTTCCCCACTAAAAATAGCCAAAAAATTTCAGAACTTGGAAATTTTTTGGCAAGTTTAATTCCAAAGCATAACCGAAACCTCACGTCATGGCAACATAAGGAATAATTTTTCTTTATTATGGGAGAATAGAGTTTGGTTTGCAGTGCAGTTTAAGAACTTTTCTTTAAAATAAGTAAATAAATAATGATGTGATTTTAAGGGATAATTTCATTAACATGATTGGTAGAAAGAAATTTTCTGAGCTTACAAAATCAAAGTCTAACATTTCATAAGGTTGTACTCTCTTGGCTGTTAATATTGTCATAAGTATTCAAACCGTCTTTAATTTTATATCCCTGATATACTGTGCCAAAAAAAAACAAACAGTAAACTTTAAGCATGTGAAAGAGTTGAAACACTTCATATATTACTTTTAAATGTATCAAAATAGTTTATACATGTTGCTAAAGTTTTGAAAAGAATTCTTACAAATCCACAATTAATAGCACACCAATAACTTTCTAGAAGTTGCCAATATTAAATATCTGCAAGTGTATTTATTTTTTCAATTTTTTTTAGTATGTTCGATTTTTGTTAATGATTTTTTTCCTTCAGAATCCCACCATCCTAGGGTATGCCTATCAAAATTGTCTGATATTGATTTTTCAAAATCCTTTCAGCATTTAAATGTCTTTTGAAGTTTTTTCTGTATTTTAAAATAAGAAGAAATATCACAGATAAATTGAGTGTCCAACTTCCTGCTTCTGTTAACTGGTTAAAAGTTCACTTTAGTTATTGATAAATGCACTTGCTGTGTATGTAATTTATCAGTGTTACTACAGTATTATTCACTTGTTTAGGGTGTATTACCTGAGCAGATTTGTATGCTTTTAGTTACAATCCTAAAATAATATAATATGCCTGACAAAATAAAACCAGCCTCTCTTACCTCTGTTTCAGTGTGTCTTGTGACTTTTATTAAAAGAACCTTCCTATTTTCTAAAGCAGTCTGGTTCCATTCTATAGTACAAAGTCACTACTTCATTCTGAGCTTTGTATACTTATTTAATTATTTTACAGCCTCCACTTTTTCATTATTTATTACAAGTTGGGATCAAACTAACCCTGTTTCAGCCATGGCATGCTAAGCTCATTAATTTTTAAGTCCGCAGTTTTCTCCATAGTGTCCATGTGCCAGAGGGCATTAAACAGAGATGAAAGCTGGTGGCTTATTCAACAGCATCTCTGGTCTTTAGTCTCACCATACTTTTGTATTTTTACTGCCCGAAAATTGACTTTTTTTTCTCCTGCATTTTATCTATAAGTAAGGAGATTGCTGACTGTTTTCACACTGCAATATTTAAACTTCAGCCTGTTGTGGGTTTTTTGAATTTTCTTTAATAACAGAGGGAAATGGAAGGTGCTTAAATGTACACATAAACCATTTTTATGCAGAGCTCTCACCTCTTCAATCGCCAGTGTTAACTTATTTCTTTGATTTCCACTTTTCCTATGGGAAGCTCTACTATGCTTCACTTTACTGTTTCATATGCATCTCAGTCATGTTTTCAGATGTTTGACCTTTACTAGCTGAACAAAAAAGAATATAGTTTCTGCTTTGATAGCATTCAAATCCTGAAATTTATCATTAGGGAGTTACTCCATTTCCAGCTCTTTTCTTTTGGACTGCCTCTAGTGGTTTTAAAATTGCAGTCATTGCCTAGGCTTAACATACTTTGATATCTGATCTATATAATCTGCCATCAAAGAAAACAAGGCAAACATATATATTTGACCCATTGCATAAATTTACAGCAAGGGAAAATATTATATTTCCTGAGAAGACTGCTGGTGCCTTTAGATACTGTGATGTCTAGTTTGAATTTCTTTCTTTTCTTTTTTTTTTTTTTTTTTTTGCTACTCTCCTCTCCATCTACTCCTCTGTACTTTCTCCCTGACTGATTGGTCCTGAAGGCCTTAGGCATCTGTGTTCTCACCTTTAAAATACGTACTTTTGTTTTTGCAGCCTTTCAAAGAACAGTGATTCAATACTAAAAGTATGTGTCTAACCTGTTCTTTAATTATATCCTCCTATATTTGGACTGTTATTAGATGGAGGCCTTTGCTCTGGCCTTGGTAGCTAGCACACCTTTTTAGAACTGTTCTCTCTGGATGGGCTCACGAGTCTCATTAGTCTCGTTTAGGCTGTGGCCTGAATCAAACACGGCTGATTTATGTGAGCAAAGCAAGCTCCAGATGAGCTGTCCTACCTGCTGGTGTAGAAAGGGAGTGCTTGGAGACCTAATCACTGCTCATTTCCAATGCCTTGGTTGTTAATTGTCTCAGTGTTTCCATTTTTTATAAACATTTTTGATATGAAGAGGTCATTGAAAACCAGCTATGCTTTCGCCTTACGTTTGCCTGGTAGAAAGGCATACTTTTTTACTTTTCATTCTGCCTCACTGAGGGCTAGTATTTTCTCTTTTTCCTTCACCTCCTGATCCTTAGGTTATCTTCCACTGAAACCACAGTAACAATCTCTCAGTGTTGTTGTTGGTTTGGGTTTTTCAAGAACTCTGTCAGCTTCCCTCAGGTTGAAAAGTTTTCTTGAGGTTCTGTAAGTCAGGAGTATCTTTTTACATGGAGCAGAGAGTACAGAAATCTTTAACTTAGAGGTTAGTAGATTCCTCCCTGTATTTCAGTGAAAGTTGCATGAAATTCATCTACACTGAGGAAATATATTGCTTTTTATTTTAAAATATTTTCGTATTTTAAAAGCATGTTTTATAAGTAATTTTTTCTACTTTACCTTAGGTATCAGTCTTCATAGCAAAATTATCTAGAAGGAGGGAGATTTTATTTTTAAGCAATGCAATAGAGCTTATCTTTGTTATAAACCAGTTTGAGGACAGATCCATCACTTTTTTGTAAAAATCTGCCCCCACCTTTTCTTCACACTCCATCACCCACAAACAAAATGTCTCTCGAATTGAAGGCTGCAGAGTGAAAAATACAGGAAACTAAAGAAAACAAATTTTATTTTGAGATAGGTTAGCAAGATTCCAGCTGGGCCTGGCAAAAGCCTGCCTAAGGTCACTTATCTGTGTTTCTACAGTTGCCTCTCCTTCACAGGTGCAGTTAAGCACTGGCCTGAGAGAGCTGTGTGGGGTCAGTGGAGACAGGGGCAGAGCTCAGAAAAATAGAGAATAGCACAGAGAGCCAAGCAGAAGCATCAACTAATTTCAAATTTCACTCACATTTCAAACATTTCTGGCTCCAAGATGAGTCATGTGGCTTTGCCATATTTGAAGAATGTTCTAGGGCACAAAGCCAGCAGAGCTCCCTGAGATTGGTGAGCCCTTCCTTTCTATATTCTTTTAGACATGAATGCCCACAGGCAGAGAACTACTTATAAAACACAGTCCTCAAAAAGTCTTTTCTAGACACCACTCACATAGATGGGGTGCAAGAGTATCATATTTTTAAGGGGAAAATAGAATTAGTAGACAGAGAACAGGAGCTGGTGGAGTAATCTTATTTATTGCTTTCTTTGAACCCAAGCTGTTAGTTTTTAATCTGGGAATGACTACTTAACCTCTCTGGCACTTACTTTGTTATATATATATATATATGTATATGTATATCAGCAACCTTTACCTCCCAGGGAAAGAAAAACTGTTGTATACTTCTGAGTTTAGTAAGAATGTCATCCAATCCATGAATGTTACCCAACATTTCAAAAGCAGTCCTGTGACAGCAATATGGACTGAATTTAGCCCTAAAATAATATATGCCAGTTCCTTAGGGATTCCTGGGAAAGTCCTAGTGTTCACTCTAACTCCCACATTATTAGTTTGAAAACACAGAGCTGTTTTTTTCTTTCTTTTTTATCCTCCCCTGTAGGGCTTTTCAAAGGTGACTTATTTTCCCTGAGTTTTGCTGCTGAAGGGAGTTATTGAACTTTAAACTTTATATGCTGGGAGGCAAAGGGGTGACAGGAAAGCACCCTGGCAATATTTTTGTATGTGGGAAGATTTGCTATAGACCTATTAGGTTTCTCAAAAAGTTTTCTCAAAGAAAAAAACCAACAAAAAACCCAAACCAACAAAAAACAAGACAATAAAACTATCTTGCTCATAAAGACCTAGACCCCTTGGATTTGGTGTTTGATGCTGATACTACTGTCTTTAAATACCTCAGTTTTGTTCTGATCAGCACATGGCATCTCATGGTCCACTCATCACGGCTTTTTTGAGTAGAAAGCATGAATTCAATCTGCACTTGGTGGAGCAGTGGCAGATGATGTTTATGAATGGAAGAATCTCCCTGGTCCTCACACTGAGTGAATGGGAGGCAGGGAGGAAAAGCACTTGCTGCTACGAGGTGTTCTTCTTGCCAGCCAAGTTATAGAATTTTCGCTTTCATCCACCTCTTCCTCTTCTGGCCTGTAGACCATTAAGTACTTTCCTAGCAACGGAAATTGTTTATAAAATACCGTCAGACACAGGACTCGCTATAAATATTTCAGTTTAAATATTTTTTTTATTTAATTATTCAGCAATTACCTGCAAGTTTTCACCTCTAGGACCATGCCCATGTTGCCATATAGATGGTTGTGCCTCAGCATTTCCTGAAGTTCCATCCAGCCAAGGTGTTCCTGTCATTAAATCTGTACTCCATGGGCGGCCCTATACAGATTTTTTCATCAGAGTAAAAGGCCCTACATTTTCATTACACAGTGATAGTCTGGTTTTAGTAGTACACCTGAAAATTCTGCTGTAAGCTATATTCTTTCCCCCAAACCTCCATGATTCTTAAGAGAAATTTATATATGATACAGAGAAGAATATGAAATATAAAAATCCTCCCACAGGATTTAATTCTCTACAATTTTAAAATACTTCACTTTAAATAATCAAATTTGGAACAGAATTATATCATCTCCCACTTTCAGTGTCTTCAAAGAACTGAATATTTGGGTTACTCATATTTTTAGAATGTCCTCCTCTTGCATTGATCTTCTATTAGGTGTAACACTGGTCTTAAGTACATGTTTGCTATTTTGGCTTTAGGGCTAAAAGCTGGTTTTTTGAGCATAAATCGCATACAGGTTTATTACTGATTTGTGAAAGGGGCATTCGGATCAACACAAGCTGTCTGTCAACTTGAGAAATTGTAAAATTCATCCCAGGCTTTTTTAAAACTACTTCAAATGGAAATTCATAAGGAATCTTTAAATTATAAAGACAGCTGGAATGTACCTCCATCCTCTCATATGTCCAAGAATGTCATTGCCCCTTCCTTGGTGCTCTGATAATATTTTTAGGTGACACATGTTGTGATTGTGATCAGACATAAACATGGTTCTGAAGGGATTCTAATTCTGAAGGCCACGTGAGTCTTTCCGACTGTAAACCTAATTTCTAAGTACTGCAAGCAGTAAAAGGAACATGTGGCACATACTGAGGGGTCTTAAGTGCTGTGGTGATTTCATTCAATTTGAATCCATGATTAAAATATCTGCTGTGGCACCCAAGTAGTACTTCTGAAGTCCATAGTGCAGTGTAAAAAGCAGCAGAGTTTAAAGCAGTTACTGAAAAATACCTTTCTTTTTTTACTCCAGTATCAAACACGATGGTAAGGAGCTCACATTTATAGTTGATTTTAAATCCAGGAATATAAATTCCAAATTCTCTTTCATCAAATTAACTGAAATTTTACTGTAATCTCGCTTAAGTAGGTAGAATACTTCTGAATAATTTATAATACAAGTAAACTTTTGACCTCTTATTAGAGAGATACTCAAAATATTTTAAAGAGTTTTCACACAGGGCAAGATGAAGCACTAACGACAGAAGGAACATAGGTGATAAAGGAAAGTGCTGATTATAGCAAAGCCTGAAAAATAGTAATTACATTATTCTAAGCAGTGACACAATCTTTAATAAGATGTGAAAGTAACGAGAACAGTTAGGCAGCAGAGAAAAAAAATATCATTGTGTGACTGTGTAATCTCACAGTCTTTAATGTTATTAATTATGCCAATGGGGTGAACAAAAAGCCCCAAGCTAAAGAGCCTAAACCTGACTATTTTGCTGGTTTAGAATTTGAAAATACTGACCTCTAGAGCAGAATGCATGTGAATTGTGCCATCTCCCCTTTTCATGGAATGAAACTGGTACTAAATTATCAAATCAATGCAGGCCACTAAGGACTGTACCAAGGATGGTGAAAAGTGTCCCTTTGTGACTAAGGGAAAGTTAAACATTATTTCTCTAGGTTTCCTCCTGCAGATCTAACACTGTTGTTATGTGCTTTAATTTTCCCTAATAAGAACAGGTGCATGGCCAAGGCTCTTTATTCCTAAAATTGTGCTTTGTAGGTAACGTACAGGGGAAGATTGATTCAGCTGGGATGAAAATGTGTACAAAACTTTATCATGTCATGCAAAGTTATTTATTCAAAATTATTCAGGAATTCCTAGTAATCCGTTGCAAAAAAATGTGTTATATGATTCGATATTTCCTTTTGTATGGTATTTCCTTTTGTATGATAATTTGATCTCCAGTGTAATCAGATGTATTGACTAGTAGTAAACAATGTAACTCTCTTTCTTTCTTGCAGTTCTCAGAACTTGGCCCATACCCATTTTATTCTGTGAAATAGTGGTTGATGTACAACATTTATTGTTCCCTTTGGTGTGATTTTGAAGGTTTTAGCTGATGTCATTTTCCTAGACATGACAGAACCTGTTCTTTGTAAATGTGTGATCACTAAGTTTGCTTAGTGAGCCTTTATTTTTATAAGAAAATAAAGCATTTATTTTTATATGAAATATAGAGCCTTTATTTTTATAAGAAAAAATATTAGAAGGGGCTTTGTCTGCAAATTTGTGTGCTTGCAGCATTCTGTATGAATCCATGGCCTCACAAGGCTCACCAGCAGTTTGTAAACAATAGAAATTATCTATAGAGAAATCATGGAAATAATAAACTTTCCTAATATACAACATACCAAAAATATTAGAAGTATCTTAAACATCAGAGGATGCATTTCTTGAGTGCATTTACTGTTTGTACTTAGCACTGCTTAGTATGTCAGTATTCAAATCATTACAAGTGAAGTCTTCAAATTCAGCTCAGACACCTCAGTTTTTAAGGTCGCTATTCTTGAACATGGAAAAAAATAAGTAATTTAAATGTAAGTAAATTTTTAAAGTACTGGTTGAGTGTAGGCAATCCTTTCTTTATTTCCACTATATGTATAGTTGGTTTTGTGGGGTTTTTTTTTTGGTTTTTTTTTTTCCCCTGTAAAAAAGAATATAGATAAGGAGAAATAAATTTACTAGGTATCTTCCTTGCTGTCTTACCATTTGGATTATGCTGTGTAAATGGAGCAAAACAGTAAATTTCTTCCACTGAAATTCAATTAGTGCATATGAAATCAAATTTCCCTGAGGCAAAAATCTGCTAAGTAAATAGAAGAACTCCCTTGCTACACCTGTGTTTGGAATAGCTTGTCATGCAATGGAGATATGAATGGCAAAACAGGCATTTTAATCTTCAGACCTGAGATTTCAATTCTAGCAGACACTGCTGAAAGCAAAGCTTCCAGGGATTCATGTGTTGTTTCTGGTCTTTGCAAGATAATTCTCCTCCAAGTAGCAGAGCTAGTGGCTCACGGTGACTAGACATCTCCCTCCAGTGGGAGATTTATTGCATAGGCTCTGCTTGGAACTGTTCTTCTCATGGCTGTCTGTTCTTGGCAGCAAATGCATCACAAGTTCTTAAAATCTCCCTCTCTTTTACCTTTTTAAAATAAATCTGTCATCTTTTATATTCCTTAGAAGAAAACTCTGTGAAGCACATTGCACTTTGCCTCAAGGAGCTGTCGTTTGGTTCCTGACAGGAATACTGGTCAAATAGGGAAAAGAATTAAAGTCAAGGCTTACCTCCTACACAGAAGAAAGGATCCTACAAAATCAGAGGACTGCTTTCTCACAGTTATTCCTTATATAAAAGAGCTACAGTGGCACTGGGCCATGAAAATTATGTTCCATGGAAGTTGTGACAGTGGGTTTAGCCTCTTCTAAAAGGGCAGGAGGAAACACGTGCTGTAGCCTCCATCAGAACATCACACCACTACAGATTTCCAAATTTTACTCTAATCCATGTCCTGCAGATTGTGCCAGATGCCAGCCTGTAGGCATCTAACTGTAAAGAACAACGTGTGATGCCAGCCAAAAAGGCTTTAGAACAGAGGCAATGAGTATCTTCTTGATTTTGCATTTAGGCTTTCTGTAAGCTTCTGTACTACTTCCAGTAGCTACTGGAAGCTACTATGCATAACGATGCATGCCTTATTTTAAATTTAGTTTTCTGAGTTAAGTTTCCTTATGACAAATCTAGTGAAACATTCCTGAATTTTTTCCACTTGTTTGGTGCCCTTCCTCAAGCATCTCAGTTGTTGTGTTATCAGGAGTTTCTCTTACTTCCACCTCAGTTAATGAATAAATATGCTCTCAGATTTCTTATTTTTCTTCCCCGAACAAAGAACACCATTCCAAGTATTCTGCTTCTCTTCTTCAGGTAGATGCAGACTTTTGGAGGATGACATTCTCTACATTTGCATGAATTGTTGCATTTGCTCAGAGGTAGAATAATCTTACAGAACATACTCTCATTTTTCAGAGGGAGGAAAACACCTTTTAACAGGAGGTAAGCATTCTTCTCGCTCCCTAATTGCTCTATTTGATATGTCTAGTTTGCCACACTTAGCCTTGCACACTCCTCTCTCCCAGCCCCTTTTCTCCATTGAACTGGCCAATCTGAGCACAGCCTTTTGAGCTAGAACGGCAGCAGCTGATTTGCACTGTATCCTCTGCTAGAGAGTACCATGATAAAATACTGTAATATGTGGCGAGATTGGTTTTTTAGAACAATTTCCCTCAAAGCTTGTCTTGGAAGCTTGAGAAATACAGGATAATATTTCAATTTCTCATTTCCTTAACCTAAATAAATATCTGAAAAATACACACTGTGTTCTGTGTTGTGGAAAAGCAAATGGTGTGCAAACTTCCTGGCCACAGGAGAAAATAAAACAAGCACAGTCATATTCCCACAAAAAAAAAAGTACATCTCCTCTTAAACAACTGAACTGAAATAGCTGGAATATAAATGAGAATCCTCCTGTAGCCCTCCTTTTCTGTTCAGATAACATGCAAGAGGGAAATCAAAGGATACTTCTTCCAGCTGTGAGTAGAATGCACTGGCCCAGTGCTGTATGCGTGTGCTAAAAGGCTGATGAAGGACAGCACCTCGTTGAAACACATTTCACTTAGCTCTTCTAACCAGACATCTGTAAACATGAGTGCAAAGAGGGTGTAGGGTTTTCATTCTCCTGTTGCCACTGTAACTTAGGCAGAAGGCTTTTTAGAGATTCCCCGCTTGCTGGTCTTTCCTCTAAATGCAGACTTTAAAAAAAATTGTAGGAGAAAGGCATAAACATGGTTATGAAGCTCTGCTATTGCAGAAGGACTTTGCCTGAATTTGGGGGTTATTTAACTAGAATAGTAAGCGTGATTTGTTCTCACAACAGTTCTGTCCAAAATCATTGCGTACAAAGTTCTTTGAATATAGTTCTATTTAGGAAAAGTGAGAACTAGGCCTGCTGAGGGCACGCCAAGGTTTTTGAGATATTTGGCATCTAGGAGCTCTTAAATCGAGATTCTGCTCTCATACAGTGCTCAGCAGAAGATTCAGTTTTCTCTTTGAAACTGTGGTTGTGGTGATATAAACAGGTCAAGTGAGAAGTTTGCATGCAGCTTTGATGCTGAGGAGATGCTGTCAGAAGCAGTCGCTCTACAACTCTGCTGTGAGTTATTGCGGAAGCTGAGGGCAAGGAAGGGGACCTAACCTTGTCTTTGCACAATGGCAGGCATAAGTTTAAAATCAATATGCTTCTGTTAACTCTCTTTTTTTGATCTCAGAAGACATATCTCAGTTATAGACTGCTGAAACAGGGTCTCATTTCCAAGTTCCTGCCTTTGCAGAATTTGTTGGTTGCCACGAGGACTGCACGCCTTGCAACACATGCTCCCCCCATCCTCCCCAGAGCGAGAGGAGGGGCTGCTCTTGCCATGTCAGTACAACAGACTTCTCCCAGGAAAAAACGCCTGTGTCCACGCTGTCTGAATGAGGTCAGTTCTCATGGCAACCACACTTTATCCACAGAAATGTGCATTGTTTCCAGGCACTTTCCCCTTCTGTGCAGAAATGATGCAAGATCTGAGGGAGCAGAAGAGCAAGAAAGAAACCTAATTGACATGCAAGCGGCAAGCGCTGTGACACTTTCACGCTGTCAGATATTGTTTCACAGATTACTAGGCAGGCCAGAGTTTTGCAATATGAGACATACATTAAGAGCACTCCATTAGGACTGCTCAAAAAATGTGCATAAAATAAATATCTTCTTTTCAACAGAAATTAGGGTAATGCAGGATTAGTTTCTGTCAGATATTGCAGAAACAACAGCTATATTGCTGTGTGCCTCAGTAGTTTATTGGAGTTTCTTTCTCCCTACCTCCTTTCCTTCCCCCCTCCTCCAGCTTGAGGAAGCCTAGCAGAGGTAGGGTGATCCTATGGGAAGCTGGGAAGAAGAGAGGAACTCCTTTACCGGTAGGGATGGCCAGAGTTCCCTGCTCCATTCCAGCAGCCTCGATGATACTCCTGCCAGCAAGAGATTAGATGGCATGAAGGTGGCTTTGACAGCACTCCTGTGACACGGGAATTCTCTGCCGATGGTGTAAGGTTACGTTTAATCTCCTTAGCAGAACTAGCAGGGATGTGGTTGGGGTTTTATTCAGATTTCAAAATCTTTTGGGTGGGAGAAAGACACCCCCACCTGTACTTTTAATGGCATTTTCACTCTCTTAAAAGGCAGCAAATTCTTGGCTTCAGCCTCATGAAAACAAACATTTACCTCGATTACAAGAACATCCTTAGTTTTGCCAGCCTAAGCACTTTATAACTCGTCAGACCATGAAGCAGAACTGCAGCCAGGAGAAAATCCTCCCCTACTGAGAGCAGAGGTTGCTCCCAGCGCTGATCTCAGCTGTGTGACACAGCTCCGGCCAAGTGGGCAGAGCCGGCTCTAAACCGGCTCAGACCTTACACAAGTTCTATGCTAGCGACTTTTACTGATGCCTTAAGCAATTACTCTCTGCCCCTTCGAATGGTATTCCTAAAGCTGGTGTCAGGTACTGTAAGTCCATCGGCAAGATAAACCACAAAACATGTAGTTAGAGTATTAGTAAAACCTATAAAGTACTACATTTATTTTAGATCATTACCTTCTTTGCTGTCATGGGAGTCACTGTAGATAGAAGCCAGGGTAAACAAGGTGAAAATGACAAAAGCCAGCAAGATGAAAGCTACTTCAAGGTTTGTGAAGGGCAGCTCCATGAACTGCTACTGCTTCTCCTAGGAAAAAAGTGGAAGCGTTTACTCATCTGACTGGCTGTGGAAAGGGACTGCTCTCAATGGAGCAGTTCAGTCTTTACTCAGGAGGATACTAGATCCTGGTCAAACTGGTTAAGTCACTTCGGTGGTTAAGAGGGAAACAAAGCTGCTGGCTCATACAAGAATGTAAGCTCCAACCCTTTTTGCTGAGAGTTCAGAATGTGCTGTTGCTCTGGGGGGCGCTTGGAGCAGCTGCACTTAACTGTATGTGCAAATACATCTATATGCTATATTTATTTTTATATGTTCTGTGAGCAAGGCATTTAATAACAGAAACATACCTGGATTCTGAAAGAGTAATAAAACCCCATTTATCAAAGAAAAAAATCTATAATGATTTGTAGGAAAGCATGATTTTTCCTTAATAGAAAAACTGCTAGAATATAACCCCCCCTGCCTTCTGAGTAGTGAAAAGTTTAACATGTATGAGAGAAAGCCCGAACATTGCCACCGAGTTGCTAATCAAATTCCAGTCAGTAGTCCAGGAATTCTGAAGTTAGTGGAAGTTTGAAGTGTTCAGTTGCCCATATGATTTAGCTCTAAAAAGCACTCTCCCAGAAATCTTAAAACCAAGGAGTCTGATACAGTTCTGTGGAGTTTGGGGGTGGAGGAGGGGAAGAAATAAAAAAGAAAGAAAAAGATAATGACTTTAGTAAGTAAAGAGAAGCTGGCACTTACTGATTGCCAGCGATTTGTGTACATATTCCATTGGGTTTTCTTCAAAAGCATCTCAGTTCTATGAAATGGACCGAGTTAATCACCCGAAGGTGGGAGGACCGCACGTACGTGATTCCCTGATGATTTTCAGCCGCTGCCTCGCTCTCCGCAGGTACAGCCCACATCAAACCGGAGGGCGGTGAAATATCAGGAGAGGCACAGCTTGACATCACATGTGTTTCTCCTCTACCTGCCTCCAGGATGCTGGCATGTGGAAGCAAACAGAAGGCACAGAAACTGTAGCAATGCCTTTGGGGCAGTCAAGACTGAAGTTTGCGCCTTGTAAATCGTGTTGCATTTTAAGCCCTAGTGAAATATTAACATGATTGTAAACAAGACTAACAAGTATAAGAAAGAAACCCAGCTCAGAAAATGTATCAGCAAGAACTTTGAAATTCAGGTTTATACCTGATTATAGGTCTAATTATTAGAATGATATCACTGTGTCAGCAAACCTGTATCGGTTCAACTTACATAAAAAAGATCCCTTTGAAGGACCTTTCTGATAAATTTGTGAGGTTTTTTGTGTTGAGCCTTGGTTTAAAAAACACAAACACCATTTATACAAACTGAAGCATCAGCCACCTTGAATTGCATTAACTACATGTTAGTTAAAAGGGATCTCTAAACTGTTTTTAAATATTCTGATTATTCTATTATTTAAAAATATAAAATAGCTTGACATTGCTATTTCTGATCTTTTGTATAGTGATCTAAGCAGGAATTTTTCCACAGCAGGCAAAGGAATAATGCTTATGAAAACCCATGTCAATACATAAGAATAGAACACATAAAATAGAACTACTCTTAAATTAGCAGAATGTGGACATGATTTGAACATTGTCACATCCAATGTATCTTTTGTTGGATCACCTTTGCAACAAATATTTCATTAGCAACTATTATAAATCTCTCTTTATTATTTTAAGTAGTGAAGTAGTAATTACACGTACTCAGCTTCATTGTCTACATGATGGATTGGTTTAATTAAATAAACATAGGATTTTATTAAATAAACATAGGATTAGCTATTTCAGTCAGAGGAAAACTTACACCTGTGAATACACTGAAAAATCTTTGACTGGCTGTATTTATGCTTTCTCGCTCTTTGCAACAGACATATAAATATCTGCCTGAAGTTAGATGTGAATTCAAAACTTACAGCTTTTCCTATAAAGGGAGTTAAATTCTTTCAATCCACTTATCTCAATAAAGCTGCTGAATCTTTCCCGCTCTGCTTAACTGATAGAAATAAATTTATGTGCAGTTAAAGACGGGGCCTGTTTCCTGAAATCATGCTGCAGTTGATGAGAGTTTTTTTTATATAATAGCCTTCAATTTATTTAAGCAAAACTGATGGTTTTTTATTGCTGGGGGTATGTGTAATACATTCACTTAGATAAATGAATATTTTGCCTGTACATCAGCAGCCAAGCCCCAAGCAGTTGACTCCTCACTTTACCACCAGTGGGATTGGGAAAAGAGCCAGAAGGGTAAAAGGTAGAAAACTCACTGAGATTAAGACAGTTTAACAGGAAAAGCAAAAGCTGCACACACAAGCAAAGAAAACAAGGGATGAATTCACTGCTTCCCATGGCAGGCAGGTGTTCAGCCATCTCCAGGAGAGCAGGGCCCCACCACAGGTAATGGTGACCTGGGGAGACAGGTGCCACCGCTCCAAATACCCTTTCCTTCCCCCTTCTTCCACCCACTTTATATACTGAGCATGATGCCACATGGTGTGGGAATGTCCCTTTGGTCAGCTGGGATCACCCATCCTGGCTTTTGCAAATTAGCATCATTTGCTAATGTAAAGCTGCTAGAGGACCCACGGAGCTGCTTCCTCAGGGAATTATAACCTGATCAGTCATGTGCTGTGGAAATAAAGGAGATATTTTATTTAAAACTTCTTAGCTATTTGTGCAGCATAGGTATGTGCCTGCTCATTAGCTCCAGAGTGAACTGAAACAGAAGAAAAATAAATGAGATACCGTGAGAAAGGTAAGAGAAGGGCTGTGGAAGAAACAGCCAGAGAATCACCAGAAGAAAAAAGTTGCCAGATGAATAAATGACAACATGTATAAAGTGTATATATATCAGAGAATACAGCCTTTGGACTTACATATCTGAAGCTTCCTAGTTATCTCAGTATAGCCTAAGTTCATAATGGGTATATTCTAAATTCTCATTTAGAATTGTTGACTTTGCTCATTGTTGACTCTGCTCATTTTGTTTCCTTGTGTTTTAATCTTATCAAGGCACAACTTATGTCAGTTATGTTAGCTGTGAGGAATGCAGTAAGATATAACTTTAATATGGTATACTGAAACATAAACAGTCCCATGCAAAGTAAGACATTTATTCACTTCATAGGATCTATCTTTATTAACAATTATGTATAAATGGTATTATAGAGATAAATTTGGCTTTCTCCCTAGACCTTGCTGCTCCTATGGTTAATGATTGGGGAAAGCTCCACTGAGAGCATACATCCTTCTTTGTTATCTCGGTAAAGAAATGAGCCAACAATGTTAGTGAGTCAGCAAAGAACATAAAAAAGCTCTTGGTAAATAATAAAAGTAAAAAAGGCAGTTGTATACTCATAATGCTATTACAAAAATAATGTCGATGTTTCTCGAAGTCTGCCTTTTTCTTACCTATGTTTGCAGCTAGACTCTGTTCAGTTCAGGGGCATTTTCTATTTGCAGAAATTGCCAGTACAGGTGGTTTTTCTAGCTACCCTTCTGTGGTTTTTTGTTGGGTTGGTTTGTTGGTTTTCTATTGGTTTGGTGGTTTTTTGTTGTTGCTGTTTAGGTTGTTTGGTTGGTTTGAGTTTTTTGTTCTCCGGATGTTGTGGCCAATGTCTTCAATATTAAATGAACCTGTGTGACTTTAACTTTGCTGTCCACGTGTTCCATGTTTTTGCCTGCCTAAGGAACTAGCACAGTTTAAAAGGTGAAAGATCCTGCTGTATTTTGTATTTATTTCTGTGATATTGATGACTTCATAACCGCAGTGGAATGAAATTTTGCTTGTAAAACTGAACCTAATGCTGCTGATTTGCAGGAACAATTCTAAATATGAGTGATTATTTTTATTATTTTTTGTTAATAACAGCTTGAAACCCTCAAAGGTCAGAATGCAGATGAGTTCAATGTAAAATTTGATTACTTTTGTTCTGTCTCATATGACAGCTGTACATGTAGTGCTAAGCACATCTTTATAATTTCTTTCATAATGCTCGAAGACATTTTCTGCGCAAGAATATAATGATGAATAATTGATACTTATTCTATTACAAAGGAAAGACATGTTCAATGGGAAATGTGAACATGTGGCAAAACTTCTGGAGCAGGAGCAGGGCTTTCCTTTAACCAACATAGTTTTGAAATTGTTGGGGTTTAAGCCATTTGAAAGAAAAGATTTGTCAAAATGGAATTTTCTATATCCCAGTGACAGGCACATATCACATAAAAATGTTGGAGGGGCTTGTGCACCCAGAGGATGGATCAGCTCAGGGCACCTCAGCTCCAGAGGCCAGGAGGGTGCAGCCCATCCCTGTGCATTTCTTTCCAAAGCACCTTGTGATAAACCAGTGCCAAGCTGAGACTGCCATCACAGCCTGGGACGTTCAGCTGGTTTTACTCCAGGAAGAGTCATTCTGCCAAGCTCTGCAACAAATATGTGTGCAGGGGGAAGAGAAGGGTTTCTTTGTCCTCTGTAACAAATAAAACTGTACTATTGTAAGAGTATATGTTTTAACCAAAGTGAACAGTCCCACGACTGTTACTTTGTGTGCTGTTATATTGAATTCGTATGGAGTGGTATTTCCAAAAGTATGTATACCAAATATTCTTTCCTTTCAAATACTATGAACAAAAGCAGACAGAAGACATCTCTTTCAGGGAACGTTATCTTTCAAACTTGACTAGGGTTAATTGGTCAGAGTTTTCCCTTTTTGTTTTTTAATTGGCACTAGCAATAAGGATATATAACTATGTTATTATTTGGCAAAATAATAACTTTAGATAAGGTGAACTATTAGGAAAGAAAGGATTCAAAATGTTAATCAAAATGCTAATTAAAATACAATATTTTGCCTTCACTCAGAATCTCAACTTAAAAAGAAAAAAAGTGGCTAAAAATGTTTTTAAAATCTCTTGTTCTTATGTTGTTTCTTTTTCCCTTTTAGCAATGATTAGAAAAACTCTCTGCCTGTGCGTCCAAGCATCTGGATGGCTCTACTTCAGAGGAGGTTCTTAGTGACTCAGACAGCCTTTCTAAGAGAAGATTGATGATTTTTAATAAGCTAAATTGTGGGATGCAGGATATACCAACAACCGAAACACAGCAATTTGCCAATTGTGATATTTACAATTGTGTTATTGCTGAAGCATCCTTTCTCCAGTGTCCATTTCCTTGGTCCAGCTTTTTTAGGGTGTATGTATCATCCTTATCTCACTACATTAGTCATGTGCTTTCCATGGAACAGCAGGACTGCAGCTCATCCTCTGCCCCTCCCTTGATTATAGGTGAATTGCATGTGCAGCAGAGCCTGGGTAGGGCTTCGGTTTGTCTCTTTTCTCCATAGACACATTGTAGCACATTTCTCTTTAGAAAATTTGTATTAAATAGGTGATTCTAGGTTGTTCCTTGGGCAAAAATTGATATGCTTTAGTGTAGTGCACATGATCTCTTGGACTTCAGTAGAGAGACTGAACTGAAAATTTTGCAACTGCATAAGGACAGCTTTCTGAATTCCCTTCAAGATCCTTTTTGTTGGGTTTTCAGGTTTTTATTTTCTTTTTTAATAGAGAGAGCAAACTGAGACTATATCAGAAAGTATGCACATCCTATTTTGTGAGATATTAGAAGCCAAAAAGGGGAACTACAAAATTTTCCATTCCAAGTCACTGCTAATTACTCAATCTTTTCAATATAAAAGTTAAAGAAGATAGAATTATTACCTCATTTCTCAGTACAGGACACTTCCAGCTTAAGTTGTATGAAATGAGGTTGTGGCGAGGTGGGCAATTGGCTTTGTCTCCTGGGCAGCTAGCAATAGGCCAAGGGGAAATGGCCTCAAGTTGCACCAGCGGAAGTTCAAGTTATTAGGAAAAATGTTTTCACTGGAAGAGTGATTAAACATTGAAAAAAGCTCTCCAGGGAAGTGGTGGAGTGACCATCTCTGGAAGTGCTCAAAACTCTGAGTAGACAAGGCACTTGATGACATGGTTTAGTGGCCATGGCGCTGTTTGGTAAAGGGTGGACCCAGTGACCTTGGAGCTCTTTTTCAACCACAGTGATTCTGTGAATCTATAATAAGAGCTGCTGTTCATCATTTTATGGGAAGCATGACTCACTTTCCAGTAAACAATTTTTTTCAACACAACTCATCTGGATATGAAATTTTATGGCCCGTACTATCAACAGATAATCTTTACTCTGCCAAACCAGGTGATTGCCTCTCTACTGACATGACTAGAAAGATTATGTTTAATTTTCCATAGCCAGATTATTTATTTGTGCAGCACATCTTGTCTGTTCAGTGGTTTCCTGTTAAAAGCCACAGCTAAAATGAAGTTAGGACTTGGTAACAGCAGGTTGCGCTTGGGTTCCTTTTTTCCCTTCTCTGTTTTCTCACAGTTGTCTAAAATTTGATTTTGTCTCACTAAGATTTGGAACTGAGAACACTTCACAGCAAGGAGAGCTCTGCAAGTATTTAACCACTTGGAATACACATTTACAGATCCATTTTCATATTCACAAGCATATCCATGTGCAAAGCAAGTGATGGGTGTGTAGTACATAAAAACAGTAAATGAGTTCTTAAAAAGATGTGTGTCAGCTTTCAAGCTCATTGTATCACTAAAATGATGATGTAGAAAAAAAAGGGCCTTAAAAGTGAATTTTCTTTAGAATTAGAGGCAAATGGCTGAGGTTCAGTTTGACTCATCTGCTTATCTCGAGGGCGTGGAGAAGATGTAAAGTAGCTGGATATGGCCAGTAGTGAACCCTTCTATGCTGTCAAAAGGCAGTGGAAATAACATATATGCTTCCATTATTTGAATAACCAATAATGGGATATTCATGCTGATTTGATCTTACAGTCCTAATGTATTTATTCAGTTGAATCCCTCCTTTTACAAAACATTGTTATACCTGTCAACACTTTGATATCTTATAACTAGCTCCAGTTCTGTTAAAGTTTAAAGGAAAAATTTGGAAACTTGTTTTATGCCTTGTACCATTTGGGTTCTGGAGATTTCACCTTTCTGACTATTTTAATGGTGGTGTTTTGCTGGTAAATGAATATGAAGGGCACATAGCAATTTATTTGCTTCTCTGGGTCCTTAAAATATACAAGGATGTGAATTAACATGCCGGATTATCTACTCTCCTTCATTTATTGCCATTATCCTAGGAACAATAGGTAAAGTAGTAGCTGACATAAACATGTACTTTATAGTTTTCTCAGAATGTTAAAGTCTGTAACTCCTGGCATAACTCAGTCTTGTATTTTTATATATATTTTGGTATCTCAGAAAGAAGTCAGTCTGCCATTTCCCCCAGCTGAGTGTTTTAAAAGTTCCCTCCTACATCAGTCTATGGCACTTTAATACAAATACACAGTATTTATTTTTAAGGAGTTTGGGACAGCCTATCACTTTGGGCTCCTTGCTAAGCTAGGCATCCTAAGGTTAAAATGCACATTGAAATCAGTGAAGTAAAAAGAGAAGCAGCACTAATTATCTTCATATTCCAGTTTCCCTTTCTTACCTCTTTATGTTGCATATAGCCTGTTCTGACCAAAATTCTTGTCCAAGGTCTTTCAGGGCTGAAACTTTGCAGCCATGAGAAACTTGATTGAGATAGCTGGGGCTTCAGATTGGCTCCTGTTTTAGCTCTGCTGCTGAATCTCAGATGGCAAATTTGTTTGGAGGTGGTTGCCCTCTTTTGCATCTGACTGAGCAGATTCTACATACCTTGTCCAAAAATACATAGTTGGTGATGTTTTATAGAAAAATTACTACAGCCAAGTAGCACACTTCCAAGGCATTTTTTAGAAAAATCTGTTTCCATTTGACCCAGTTTATGGATAATTCTGTGTGCAGTCATAATTTTTCAGCTATTACTATAGAAAGTGATACCAAATAAGCTACAAGAAGGAGTGGTAGTAGGATATATATGTTGGAGAAATAAACATCTTCATATTTCTGTTGTGAGAAATAACTACCTGGATCTGATGAAAGCTGTTCTTTTCCTTGAAGATAGCATAGTACCAATGTTAGCTCATTTGAGGGAGGCCAATCAATAATAACACAATGTAAGGACACCTTCATTTCATGCAGCCAGCTATTAGATTTAGATATAATTTTAAAAACACACAATGGTATGCAAAGCTTTTTGACACTGACTAATTCATTCAAGTTACTCTGAGCTGCCTGAATGCAGCTTTTCAGTTTGGCTTTTACGCTAATACCTTCGAGTTTATTTCATATGCAGTACCTATAATTGCAAATGACCAAACCAAAATTGAAAGGGATAATAAACTTTATGTTCCTACAGTACTGACAGGCCCTAATCAGCTGAAAGGGCAGCGTGTATTGGAGTAACCTTCTGCCTGCAGTTTGTCATTTCCATTTTCAATTAGTTTACATTTCAGCCACTGGGTGAAATTTTGTTTTGCAGATGTCTGCTAGAGATCTAGTTTTGTTCCTTGGTTTTGACCTCTGAGGGGAGGAAGTATGTAATACTAGAAAAAATGTTAATTTAGGAATCTCAAGTTTCCTAATGCTCACAGACATTACTGATTTTTTTTTTTTCCCATGATATTTACTTAGGGAATTAAATTAACTTAAACCAATACAGCAATATTTTTCTATTTTCTGAAATCAGAAAATGGTATTTTAATTATTTTTAAAGAGGAAAGAGACAATTTGGTATTAATTAAAGGATGTATTTGTTGAAAAATTTGTAGAAATAATTTTGGTAAGTGCACAAAAAGATAATTGAATTTAAATAGAAGCAGTTGTTTAAGAACTCTGTCCATACATAGGCACTTTGGAAAAATTCCAAAGATATTGTCATTAATAAACCTTCATAACTACAATTTTACATATTTATTAAAACATTCATGTTATTGATAGCAGGCTGTTTTACTTTACAACCTTCTGACTTTAATGATCAGATTTTTATTTATATTGGATAATTATTTAATAAGGATAGAGGACTCTCATAAATTCTTGTAAAAATCCATATTTATGTGAACAGTCATGTCATTGCGTGTGTTTTTCTTCCTAGCTTCCAGGTTCTCTGCATTTTTTTGAATAGTTAGGACGATTGTACACATCTCCAATTTCCAGGACACAATCCACTTGACATTCCCAAACTGCTTAGTGAAACATTTGCACTAATAAAGTAATGGCCCAGTCTAATGCCTCAGAATGAATCCAAGTTCAGTACAATATCACAAGAGGGAGCCCTTGTTAACTCCAAAAATTCTCTACCTGATTTTGCAGAGCTGCGCGAATCACTTTCCAAGAGAAATGTGGGTTCTGTGCAATTACAATGAAACTATCACTAGAAGAACCATCTAAGACAGGTTATATACAAACTGATTTTTTACATAAGAAAAAAGCCAGGAAATTATGGTTGAGCATATGAATAGGTTTGAATTGTGATTTTTAAATTCCTGCATTTTCTATTTTTGGATAGCAAGGGTTATGAAGCTAGAGCATTATCACAGATTTATTTTTAAAGACTGTTACTTTTCTTCTTGTAAAAAAAAATTCAATATTCCTCTCTTGGCAGTTGCAAACTATCAATGGAAATCTAATCTGTCAATTTAAGGGATTAATACATTCTGAATTATGTTTCTTTTAAAAATTCTTTAATTATTTTTTTTTCCTATTTCAGGCACTGCTTTGCAGGGGAAAGTATTCAGTCTCGTTTAAGTTTAATTTTTTTGCTTTGAGTGAAAAAATTATAGGTCTTACAGCGCTATCATGGTGAAATTCTGTATGATGTTGACTGGAGAATAACCTGAAAATAGAAAAATATAGTTTTAATATGCAGGTTTCTTAAACATGAATATATAACCACTTTAATATAAAAGGTCTTATACTAAAGATTTCAGGTAGACCCCAAGTATTTTACTGAAAGTCAGAGCATTTCCAGGCTAAATTAGGAACAATTCTGTGTCTCTTCTCTGTCTGTCAGTAATGTTTCTTCACCACTTAGGGCTATTTTTCTTCAGGAAGTTAAGGTGAGATTTCTAAAGGAAAGAATGCTTTATCTTTTTGAATATTTTAATGCACTGTCTGAGTAAAAATGAACAGAATGAAAGGAAAAAAAAAAAAAGGAAATATTCTCCCTAAGTCCAGAGTTTTGGTTGTTGTTGTTGTTTTTTTTGTCTGTTTGTTTTTAATAATGTTTCATTTAAAGTATCTGATGGAATGATTTTCTCACCTAGACATGCTTCAAAGTCACTGTAATGGTGAATGGACCAGAATGTTGGAGCAAAAATCATTGATAATGGAGCACACTGGCACAGTCTGAAACTGATGCATTGCAGTAACTCCTGATAAGACATTATGCTGCTTTTTCCTCTGTTTGAGGAAATGATGATGTTAATATGGTTACAACCTACAATATAAATTTAAAAAAATTTAAGTGTTACTTTGTATATACAGTAGAAAATTTAGTTTTAAAACATTGATGACATAGAAACTTCATTTTTCTTTTCACACTTTCACACAATACAAGCAAGTTTAGAATGTTGACTTTAGTATTAAATATTCATTCTGAGGCAATGAGATTTAGTGATGGAATTTCTTTTGCTATTTATGGGAGATTATGTGGTTAACCCCTGTTCAGGTGTCATGATAAATTCACTTTTGTCTTTCTGAAAGGATAATTTTTATTCTAGGAGAGTTAAAGACTACAATTCATTGAATTGAAATGAAAAGGAATTACAGGTGACTTCACTTAGGGATAAAAAAACATTTTGAGAAAAAAATTGTTTTGACATTCTCAAGGAAATGCTGAAGCCACGTAAATGTTAAATAATAGACCATTTTAGCTAAGCTTCTTGTGTGCAATTTTCTCCTTCTTTTCCAGAAAATATGTACATTTCCCCACCAGTTTTTTAAGGTAGGACTGTTTGGATGTAGAATCTGATTCTTTTAGGTGATCTTTTGAGGTTGAATAGCAACAAATTTCTTTCACCTAATTTTTTTGAATTCTCTATGGCAAATTTATTACAACATAAAGCACAGAAATTTGCAGATTACACAGATATAAAGCACAGATATGGAATAGGTGTATGCTACCAGTAAATCTTTTGCTCCTTCCCTCCCTTTCCCAGGCATGGATTTAATAAATGTGCATGGCTTTTACACTGAAGATTTGCGTGCTTTGGCACCCAAACATGACCTAAGCGTCTACTGCCCTGGTTTCAGATGGGATAAAGCTGATTTTCTTTCTCGTAGCTGGCACTGTTCTGTGTTTTGGATATAGGATGAGAATAATGTTGATAACACACTGCTGTTCTAGTTGGCACTGAGCAGTGCTTACTCCAAGTCAAGGATTTTTTCAGCTTTTCACACTGCCCTGCCAGCAGAGAGGGTGGGGGACACGAGAAGCCAGGAGGGAGCACATCCAAGACCCCCACTGACCAAAGGGATATTCTACATCATATGTCATTGTTCTGAATGATAAAACTGGGGGGAATTGGCCAGGGGTTGGGGGCTGCCTGCACATTGGCCAGGGGTTGGGGGCTGCCTGCACATTGGTCAGCAGGTGGTGAGGAATTGTGTAGTGCATCAGTAATTTTGTATATTCTTTCATCACTTGTATTATTTTCATGTCCTTTTCTGTCCCGCTATGTTGCATTTCTCTTAATGCACAAGTTTTACCTTTTTTTCCCCAATTCTTTCCTGCCTTGCACTGTGGGGAGCGAGTGAGCAGCTGTGTGGTGATTGACTCCCTGCTGGATTAAACTGCACCAGCAGATTCAGCAGAGCACAGACTGGCTTTCAGCTGATTTCATGTCTTCTTACCCAGAAGGACAGAGACTGCCCTAACTCCATTGGAGGACCATATCCACCAGACATGGCTTGTTCGTAGCATAGGCTGCACGGAACAGGTCAAGTCCTCCTTTCCTCAGCAGCAGGCCACTGGGAGCAGCTCTGTCACCATGCAAAGCAGTGACTGGGGGGGGGCTCATTGAGGAACTGGGTCTCAGCCATTCTCAGTTTGGCTCAATGTCCTGCTTAGAAACAAGACTGGCCCAGTGGCCTTCTTCTCTGGAAGTTTATGACTGAAGAATATATATGAGGGAAACTGGCTCTGCGTGCTCAAATCGAGCTGATGATGTCAGAAGCTGGGCTGTGCACTGTGGTAGAGGAGAGCTGTTTGCCTTGGCTCGCAGGACTTGATGGGAATCATGCAGAAGGGCAGGAGGACTCACACAATCTGTGCCACTGACTCAGCTCCACTTGAGCAGTGGGAATCAAGAGGTTGAGTTGATAACTTCTAAGCTGCCTAAGCTCTCTGCTTATCTCTTTACTCCCACATGACATGATGGTATTCAAAGGAACAGAGGTCTACACTGTGTTCTTAAAAGTTACCAACATTTTTTGTGAAGGATATAAATTTTTATTTTGCTGCAATTGCTGGGGTAATGAAACCATCCTATGCTATCTTATGTGCAAAAGAAAAAAGAGAAGGAGAAGTGGTGAGGTTCCTGACAGAAACATTTCATATTTCTTCTTTATATCTGTGCCTCTGTGAAGGAATTTTGCACGTGTGGGAGATGACAGAAGTATAATATAGATGTTCAGCTGAAGGGCCATGACCAAACAAAAGGAACATCACAGAAATAAAATACAAAGATTAATAGTAGCAGAAGGATGGAAAGGTCTAACTATTGTTATTATAGTTAAACATGAAACATTTTTCTCTCAGGTTTCTCTTTTCTGAAGACAGGGATGGTAACTCATTCCCTAGCCACTGTCACACTGGATAAAATGTTCTTTTTATCAACTTCAGATCCAGCCAGTATATCTCTTGTAAACTTGCTTCTTGTTTGTGCTCTGCACAAAATTATTTTCCAAAAGAATGACTTCTGGGAAGATCAAGTGGGAGTCGCTTTTTTGCAAGCTAGGATCAATTCAGCTATATTTTTGTATGTTAGTTCAAAGTCATACTGTGAAAAACATCCCTTTAGAAAAACTAATTTTTATTTGGATAAAGACTTAGTTAAAATTTTAAATGAGATGGCTTGATCAGGCTTACAAAGTACTTGTCAGAAAAAGGCAGAATTAGCAACATTGTGGGCCATCTCTTCCATTTGATTTTGTTTGTGAATTCCATGTTGTGTATTTACCTGAAATGGAGTAAATTGGATTTGTCCCAAAAGCTGTTGATTAATACTCTTCCAAAATACATACATATAAGCCACAGGTTTTGGTTTAGTTTTGGAAAATTGTTTCCAGTTTTATAAGCACATCAACTCCAACAGAGGAGCTTGAATAGTGTCTCAGTATTCTTATGTAAATCAGAAGGCCATGCCACTAAATTCTATCATTTGGTTGCCTATGGTAGCTGGTAAAACAACTCAGATTGAATTAATTTTTTACTTCTCTTAAATTTGTTCTTGGTTTTACTAATACAGATTTTTCAACCTACCCAATTTTTACTGTTACACAAAGACATGAAACTTCTCGAACACTGATGAATTTAATTGAAGGATTACAAGCACCTTAGGCACCAGAGAGAGATTTCAACCTCTCAAACTCTTTGGATGTGTAGTTCTATTAGGTTTTATGGCCTCTACCACTGCAATACTATTCACATCCCATATTACTGTAGCTCCGATTATCTGATTAATTACAAAGGGGGGATTCTAGTAGTTGAGGATAAATCTCTGAACTTTGTAAATAGAAAAGTAAATTTGAAATTTTTCATGCCACCATGTTCAGTTGTATTTTCACTGTAGATTGCAACTATAGCAAAGCAGACAATTTTCATCACAGTAAAGATAATGGCTGCCATTTCTGATCAATGTGAGGCAAGCCTATAGAAAAGTCCTTTTGTTTCTTGAAAAATGGGAAGTCAAAATGGTGTTTACCATATAATTTTTAACTTTTAAAAAATGTTATATTTAGAGAATATTACAAAAATGAGTCTTAATAAGTGGTACCTAAGCTTTTACACTAATCTCCAATGATAAATGTGTGTTATCATGTCAGGTGTAAATGGCAGGTGCACATTGCCAGGTGATTCTTATACCCCAGGGTAAACAGAACTTTAAGAGATGATCTTAAAACTCTCCTCAGGCACTAAAATACGAGTCTCTAAATTATATGAGTCTCTAAATCTCCCTCAAAACTGCATGAGCATCTGACTGTACCCAGCATGTACTAGTGGAACAGAAATACATTGTATAGCTAGGCTTAGTTATCAAAAGAAATGCACAAAATAGAACAGAATATAATTTCTTTCATTTGATTCTCCCCAAATTGTGACTGGTAGCAATTCAGAGCTTTTCCTTCTAGTGAGCATGCTCAAATGTTTCCAGTTTCCAAAGCATTGTATTAAAAATAAATAGTAAGGGGGGAAAAAAGGAATAAAGATCTGTTGAGTAAGACATGAAACAAAAAATGATTTAGGATAAATTTCCCTGCCTACTGAGTTCTTGCAAGTTGGTACTTGTCCTCACTCCAGCAGCTTTTCAGCGGCTTCAGGAGCTGCCCAGCCCTCACACAATGATCTATAGGTGTTACAAAGAACTTCTTTACACTTATTCTGGTTTGTGAGTTTTTTCCCCGTCAAAATTAAGCCTATTTCCTGTCAGGGGGATCCCAGGCCCAAATCTTGTTGCAGGTACTCATTCTTCTCTGCTCCACATGCCAGGAGTGTCTCCAAGCTGTGTGTACTTTTTCTTTGGTTGTCTTGTTGAGTAACCCTGTTAATACATTGGGTACTACACAGAAATCACTTGAATTATTGCACAACAAGATGGATTTTGTAGATACTGATGTGAGATTTGAAAAAGACATAGTCCAGATTCCTTCCAACCATTTCAAAAAGAAAAAAAAAGAATATCTCTGTAAGAGAGAAATTTTCAGCATTATATTCTCATTCTACCTAACATAAGGGATAGGAGGTATGCATGACCTTCCCCTTTCACCATTTTCTTTGCTGTTTGTGTCAAATCATTCAAAGAAACAGAAAAAAACCCCATGAAATATCTTTCAGAAGAAAAGTTACTTTAAATCTTGTATTGTGCTGATTGTTTTCCTCGATTTACTTTTCCCTTCTGCCTCTAAAGGTTTGAGACAATCCTAGCATGCAAGAGGTCAACTTTGGAAACATTTCTAACTCTAATGCACATGAATGCTTGTTGTTACCATGGAAGCACATAAAGCCATTGACTGAGAATATCAGCAGTTACCAGTGCAACTACCAGCCCAACAAGATAGATAAAGCAGCCAGTAAAAGCAAACAGCAAAGCTGTTGCAATAACTGGTATCTGATTTTCCCCCTTTGTCTCAGCTGCTGTAACAGGTTTCAGAGAGTTTTCTAAAACTGAAAAATTATCTCCTGCAAAGTCAGTTGTTGTAAGCAGTGGCCCTTTGCTTCTGAGGACACATGCTTCTGTCTTCCATAAAAACTCCTAATTCCTCATGGTAGCCTGGATTATGTAATCTGAGGCCAGATTAAAGGAGCAGTGAAGATGTTGCTGCTGTACCACATAGACACCACCAGAATCCTTCTTGGGTTCTTGTCAATACTGAAGTGCTAAACACAGCAGATGTGTGGGGTGTTGGGGTTGAGATATCTGAGGATAGGTAAATACATATATTGTAACAAAATGGTTTTAGATCATATTGTGCACATGTACAGGCAAACATGACCCAAGCCACAAAGACACTATGGCTAATATAGGCACCTGGTCTTGAGAGGTGAAAATATTTTATAAAGGCTAGCGATGGTTTTCAGGGCTTTTCAGGGCAGGAATCCAAGGCAGGCACATCTGGATTTCTGCAATATACCCTGAGTGAGGTTAGTGATAGGAAGTCATTATGGTGTGCCATAACTTATGTTTTAGTATGACTTTGCTGTCTTGAATGGTTAATTCAAAATTTATCAGCAAAAAAATCTCTGAGGAAAGTAATAATGGAAAGGGGAAATTGAACTAAGTAGAAGGAAAGAAGTTTGAATTTTAAATAAAGACAGACTCTCATACTGCTGTCTTAGCTTCTCATTTCTTGTTTGTAAGATAATGAAGATGTCAAAACTTTCCCTTAAAGACAAAATGTTCTTTCTTTCCCACAGAAGTTATAAAAATGTCAAGAAAAATCAGAAACTGCTCAGAGCCCATAAAATAGGACTGTTATAAACTCCTTGACACATTTATGAAGAGAATTATTGATTTAAAATATTTATTTTGGCTCTAATAGCCCAGTTTTTGCTCTGCATGTGATATTATAGCTATTTTTTGACAATTTCTCCCCTAGCCTCAAGTAGTAAGGTTCAGAAAAGCTGCTACCTTTTACCAATGGGCAGCTTTTGGAAATAGGAATTCAGTGACCTGGGCAGGTCAGGATTTCATATCACAACACGCTGCTAACATGGTAATGGTACAGTGTAAAATGAGATTTCCCCCAGCTGCAGATTCAACCTCTAAATTATTCTCTAGCTGAGTTGACTCTTGTGCTGGGCTGGAACACAGCTGGGTGCCAGGATGCCCACCAAATATCTTCTGTTGCTCCCCTTCCCAGTTGGACAAGGGAATAAAAATACAATGAAAGGCTCATGAGTTGAGATAAGGGCACTCACCAATGATTGTTATGAGCAAAGCAGACTTGACTTGAGGAGATAAGATTAATTTATTACCAACCAAATCAGAGTAGGGTAATGAGAAAAGAAACCAAATCTTGCAAATGCCTTCCCCCCAGCCTTGTCTTCTTCCAAGACCTGACTGCACTCACAATTTCTCCATCTCCTCCTTGTCAGTGGTTCAGGGGGAAACGGAATGGGGGCTGCAGTCAGTTCATCACACGTTGTCTCCCCTGCTCCTTCCTCCTCAAGGAAAGGACTCCTCACACTCCTACCCTGTTCCAGTATGGGGTCCCTCCCACAGGAGATAGTCCCCTACAAACCCCTCAAACACAAGTCCTTCCCAGAGGATTCTCCACAGATTGCCACAGCATTGGTCTCTTCCATGCAGTCTCTTCCACAGGAGCAGGCTGCTCCAGCATGTAACCCCACGGGCTGCAAGGGCACGGCTGCCTCACCACGGGCTGCAGAGGAACCTCTGCTCTGGCACCTGGAGCTCCTCCTGCCTCTCCTTATTCGCTGACCTCAGTGTCTGCAGGGCCGTTTCTCTCACGTATTCTCTCTAACTCCTCTCTTCGCTGGCTCCAAGTCCCATTTGTGCAGCTTGCTTCCCCTTCTTAGATCTGTTATCCCATTGTGGATGGGCTCAGCCTTGGCCAGCAGTGAGTCCATCTTAGCTGCCATTCCAAGGGGAAGCTTCCGGCAGCTTCTCACAGATGTCACCCCTGTGGCTCCCCTGCTACCAACTTCCTGCCACATAAACCCCATACAACTCTTTTGGTTTTAAACTAGCCAGTGATGCCTCTTTAGCTGTTAGGTTTCTCATTAAGCTGGATTTTATTAATGGTGTCTCAACACCTGTGGGAGATTCTGTTCTGAGATCACTTTTAATTGTTTGTGATGTGTAAGTGGAACATCAGTGACATCCTGTGGCAGCACACAGACCAGCTGTGTTCTGGACACCTTGAGGGATGAGTTTCATGAATTTCTCTCTGGTTTCTTATGATTTGGCTCAAGGTCTGCTTCTGGAGAGCTCAGGCACATTTTGGCAGAACCATGTTTTCCGGCTTAAACAGTAGGCAAGCAAGCTGTTATTGCACCATCCTTTAACAAATAGTAAAGGATGAACAAGATCAATCTCAATTACCAGATACCAACTCAAAGAATAAGTCATCTCATATACAGTGCTGTGCTATCCTGGGAGATTTTTTTTTAATACTTGAGCAGAATTTACCAGAATTGTCAAACAATAAAGAAATAAATTTCACAGGAGTGTGTAGAAGAAAGCTATGTTAGAGGTAAAACATTATTTAGCAATACCATTTCCTCAATATTTTTGTTTATTTTTTTAAGGTGACAGAACTAAGAAACTTGAATGCAGAGTATGGTAGTGTGCCATTTGAAAAAGTGGTATTATTTTAATAAATAAATTTGTATGTCCTTCACCAGACCATGGCGGCCATTGCAAGCATTGTAAATCAGTCATTTAAATTCTCTTCTTAAATAGCAAAGGCACAAAAAATGTGACACTAAGCATTCAGGTATGTACCCTGTTGTGTCTGCCTTTGGAGAAGAACTGATTATCTATCATGCAACTAAAATGCAGTTATAAATTCTGCCCTGTTTTCATAAGGAGATGTATCACTATGGACAGTAATGTTCATAGTGCAGGTAGCTATGGACAAAGTCAGGACTACCAGATTTTCTTTCTCAGTAATTTAATCTGAATATTGGGATCTGAATATAGGACTTGACTTCTCTACTTTCACTATGAATTATTTTAAAACATTTTTAATTCTGTAAGAGTAAATGAAAACAAAGTGGAATATGCCTGGTAATGAGTGGTTATTTTGCTCCTAAATTTTTCTGTTTTCTGCAAATAGGGAAATATAATGCATTTGTTCTACTATGCCCAAATACTTTATTTTCTGTTTTTATAACTACATATTTGTCACAGCAAATTCAGACATATTAAGATTAATATTTTTTTTTATTTTATTTCAGGAAATAACACCTCAACACCTCTCTGGAGTCAATGAAAGGTTTTTGATATCAATGTTAAACAGGGAGAAATCCTCTGACATCAGCACTAGCTTAATGAAAATGAGGCTGTTAGAAGAAAACAGAGAATGCTATTTTAACTAGCATAATTTTTTTTCTTCAGGAACAGTGTTCCAGCTCAACAACAGTTTGTCCAGCAGAAAAGATCAGGAGATACTCCTGGTACCTAGAGGCTGTTTCTCCTCTCAGTGATGGAAAATGGCCTCCACCCATCGTGCACTGAATATTCTCTTTCCAGGGGTATCTCAATAATTCAAAGTTTTTGCTGCTCTAGTCGGGAGGAAAAAATAAAAAATATACCTTTACAATGATCAAAAAAATGGGTAAACTAGATTATTTTTATGTTGCCAGAACCTCTCACAGATTCTAAAATAATGTGTAAGGTACTTCATAGGTTAATAAAATGTTTAGAATAAATGGTGGTGTGTTGGCCAAAAAACCTGTTTGGCTCACATTTTTCTTACTGTGCTTGCACATGGCAATGATGCAAGCAGTGATGTATGAGTGGGGAAAAAATCAAATTGGTGAATTGAATATAAATTAGTATCTTTTTAGATATCAGAGTATCAGAACAGAGATAAAGAAAAAACGTGCCTAGAAAGAAAGTCAGAGTGAGAATGAAACACCACATGGTTTTTCTGTTCACTGTTTATATTGCAAAAATAAGTTGAAGGCAAATCTAAGGAACCAGCTCCATTTTGCTAGAGAGGTTCAAGCTGATACAAAAGATGGCTGCAGTGTGGAAGATAAAGTAACAGAATATGACCACAAAAATGGACAGAATAATTCTACAATATTTAAATTTTTTTTATCTGAGTGACACCATGAAGGAAATAAGCCCAAGGAAGTTACTTTTTGATTTCTCAAGAGAATTCATGGTCAGATTTGTTCCATGTGCTAGGAAGATAAACTCTTTTTCTGTGACAAATTACTGTTTCTGCTTATAAGAAAGGAAGATGCAGTCAGAAGAAAAAATTCTGTGTTACAGCTGCATTTGACAGGCTCCTTGTTTTACTCAGATTTATTTGGAAGAGTGAGGAAATAATGCCTGATAAATCCATACAAACATGATATTATGATATTAGGATCCAGAAGGGAGAAATAGAAACAAAATCCAAACAAAACCTCCAAGAAACAACCAAGTATGATGCAGAGGGTGGTAGAAGTTTTTTTCAGGGAGTGGGAAGTTCATAAAAATATTTACTAAAATCGTTATGCATCAGTATTTATTTCACTAAACCAAGGAAATACCTTTTTATTTTCTTGCATGTAAGGGGAAAATCTTTGAAACACACCTGTCACATCTGCTTTCCCAACTGATTTATAGCTTTTACTACAAATGCTTAGCATCTGATATTGTAAATTTTAGACTGTCACTGTAATTTCCCTGCTTTTTTCCTCTACCCTCTGCTGAACCAACATATATATACATATATATATAAGTTAATTTTGAAGGGTTCATTATCAGTACAACTTTGTTGTTCATTATATAAGAATTCAACTTCTACAATTTGTATCTCCTGTTTTGCCAGAGAGGTAGCCCAGAGATGTTGTGGACTCTCCATCCCTGGAGATGTTCAAGGCCAAGCTGCATGAGCCTCTGAGCAACCCAGTCTAGTAAGGGGTGTCCTTGCCCATGGCAGGGTTGGAACTAGAGGATCTTTAAGTCACCTTAAAGCCAGATAATTATGTGATTGTATAATTTTGTTTTAGATTCCCACACTTGTTCAGGTTCAGAGCATGACTTCCAAAATCCATTTCTGAGCATTTTGAAACACTTTGTTTCTGCAGCCATGAGTTCCTTTGGGCCTTGTGACAAAAGGCTGATATTGGTCATTTCTTCATAGAAAGCATTCATCTTCCTTACTGACACAGCAGAACTGAATTCCCTACATTTTCCTGGATGAATTCCAAGGTATATCTTTACAGCTGCTACCCATGAGGGCACCTGACTACATAGGTACAAGTGGAACCCACATTTTAACCCTTTACTCTTTTTTAGGTATATTTATATTTTTCTGATGAGTGCTGTCAATTAATTTCTGATATGTAGATTGTCACAGCCAGAGGTGGTCCTGTCCTCTGTTCCAGCAATATGAAAGCTGTGATATCAGAGCCATTTTTATACAAAGTTTGATATAATGAGGCTGAATCAAGTTGAATTATTGGTGTTACCACAGAGTTCTGGAAAATGTGACTGTGGGAGATGTTTTCAGCCTGAAACTCTTTCTGTTAATTGTGGTGGTTCTGCAATCATGTTCATCTCTCTAGAGGTGCAATTTCTTGGAGACTATGAAATTTGGCCTTATTAAATACACCTGCCATGAAATTAGCTGGGGGTGTGAAAAAAACCAGCAAAATCCCATTTGAATCTTCCTATGCCATGTCTTAAGTGATCAAAGAAAAATCATCACACCTGGGATGTAAGAAGAACATTTTGCTTCCTGTAGGTGCTCTTCAGGTAGGGAAAAAACCTCCTCTGGATGTTTAATAGCACAGTGTCATGTGATTTTTGCATTATCCAGGTTTTACCCTCATGTTTAGACATGGGCTGTCAAAGTTATTTTATAAGCTTGGAGTATAGTACAGGCAAATAGGAGCACTTTGTAAAAATAACGACAGACTCTTTTTGTCCTGAAAATTGGCAAATATTCCTTCAATATATAAATTCCAGTTTCTGAGATGTTGTGAACTATTTCTCTTAATCTTGAGTGATGGTGTCTCTACAGGGATAGTCTCCCTGTAGGTAAAAGAAAATACTTCTGTTAGTAAATAGTCAACTGGATAGCTGAAAAATAAAGGTCGGAGTGAACTGGAAATCAATTATAAACCCTTTGGGAAGTCTCTTAATTTATACTTGATTATGGCTCCTTTCTTTCAAAGATTTAAGTAGAGAATGGATTGGAGAACTTGTTTTCATTTTAATCCACCTAGCTTCCAACTGTCTGTGCATATTTTTGGTGAAAGATCATTTCTTTGCACGAATCTGTAGAACTACTGCTCTGCTGTATTTCACAAGCCTGGCATTTAAGAGATTATTCTGCAACTTACTTTCTTCCTTGTAATGTTAAGTCTTTCAAAAATAGCCTTTCAGTCTAAAAATAACCATTTTGAAACATATTCATTAAAGATGTGTTGAATGTTAGATGAATGATTGCCAGTAGTGAACAAGCTCTTGCTCAAGAATGTAGGCGCTGAGCAAGATTTCTATCCAAGTTATTTCTTTTGATAGCTGTAACAAATTGTGTTATCGAAAACAGGGAGGTGTGTTCCCTGCTTTTACTCATCTCCTTAAGTTTCACTAAAGAAAAGGCCCTCTCAGCATGCTGCCAAAAGGAAGAAAAGAGCAAAACAGCTGAGAAAGAAAGAAAGGTTTATATTGACAAAAACACCATGGTATGTTAATGGTTTAGTGCAAAACAGGTCCTGGAAGTAGCCTGCACCAGGAGGAGAAGAGCATGAGATGCTTGGGTTTGGAAGCAGGAATAGGAGAGGCTATACGACCAGATTCAGAGCTGGAAAGGAGAGGTGCTGAGACTGGAGTAAGGAATCAGCAAAGGAAAACATGTTCAGAAAGGCCAGAGTCTGGGCTTAAACCAGCAGAAAGGCTCATTACTGCATTCAGTATTCACATCCAAAACCTGTATATACCCTGAATTTTCAGGTGTCATTTATTTGCTCCAGGAGAGTATTTTATTATATAGAGAAGTAGTTCCCCATCTCCTTTTTATGACTGGTTTATAGTAAATAGTCTACTACTGTAAAAGCAATAAAATTTACTACTGTTATGAGTTGTTTTATCTCATCAAGTAGAAAAGATCTGTGCAGTGTTTTAAAAGTTACAAAATAATGGTAATGAAACATGTAGGTGTCAATGTGGTACATGAAAGAATCTGAACTTTCAGTATAGTGCTTTGTAACATACATGACTGAAGACAAACTTCATTTAAAGAACACATCAAGAGTGCAAGGTCAAACATTGGAAAGCTATGAAATGCAGAACCCAGCATGAATGTTTATTTTCCTCTCCTACTTCAATTATAATTACATAGCTCCTCCTCAGGTCTCCTTCCCTTCTGTACTGGTAGGAAGATTGGGTCTGATTATAATTCATGACTGCCTTTGTGAAAAGAAAATGTGCCCTGAATCACACATCTATTGCAGAAAAGGTAGGCAAGAGCTCCCTCCCTTAATACTTACCAACTTTACTAATAATGAGGAGACAGAAAATATGTGTGTGGGGGAAAAAACAGTTTTTCTGATTCAACAAACTGTGTTCCTCCTCATTCAGGACAGCCAATGCCATGTTTAAGTGACTAATATATTCCAGCAGTGTCTTAAATAGGTCATCCTTTGGCACTTGGATATGATGGAAGACACAGACCGCAATGTTTTGAGAAGGCCACGTCAGTGAACACAAGTTACATCTCTAAAGAGTATGTCTCTGGATAGTTTCCCTGATTTCAACCAATGCGATTATTCAGAGACCTAGCCTAGATTCAAAGCCTTCATGTCCTGAGGCTGACACAGAAACCTCATCTTCCTGACCCCCTGTTATCCAGACGAATGAGTTCCTTATTTACCTCACCCTCTGCAAGAAAGGATTCCTACAGGCACTCCTGTCTGACTCCACTGTTTCAGAATGTGATGTAGACAGGCTGTCTTGTAGTTAAAATTTGCCATAAAATATCACAGGGTAAATTTGAAATAACCTTAAAACATTTAAAATAACTTTCCTCTGTTTGGCATGAGCCCCATTCTAGTCCCATCAAAGCATGGCAAAATCTTGACAACTTCAGCATCATCGAGAGTAAGATCTGCATGTGGCTTTTAAAACCATATTAGTGCTATCTTGAACTTACATGGCATAAGGATTCCCTAGATCCCACAGAGCTTTTCTGAAAAAAACCCCTGCTTTTAAATACAAGTGTGAACAGGACCATATAATACATAACCTGCAGAGCTGAATAGAACAGAACTTTATGTGGTCATGCCAGTATAATGGTGCTCACAGCTTGCGATTTGTGTCAGATACTGCTACTCCAATAAAGGAACAGTGCTTTTCTCTTCAGAGAGCACAGCACCAGCACAGAACAGGAGGCTGCCACACAGTCCTCCTGCAAGATGCAGGGATGCTGCCACTGAACAAAGCCAGGAGCCCCAGGTACCTCGGTTATCATGCTGTGAGCAGGGGCATTGCCTCTCAGCCAGGATCATCCATCTACACGTGCCATCTCCTCAGGAACCACAGCACATTGGAAAGATCGTGATTTTGTGGCACAATATATTTGGAGGAGATGAAAATTCATTATGCTCTGCAAAACTTTGAGGAATATGGATGTGATGACTTTCACTGAGAGAGAGAGAGGTTTAGTATCTCAGCTAAAATTAAATGGTAATAGTTTTTCACTATAAATAGAATCTTGGGGGTATTGCAGAAGGGAAGTGTAAATTTCTTAAACTTTCTAGTATATTAACGCTCTAATTTTTCTATATATATCTTTTTTCTCCATCACATGAAGAAATGAAATACAGTTATGCTAACCCAGCCACTTCATAAGTGTGTGTGTATACATATAAAAATAAAAAAAAGTATATATCTATTTAAGTCACTTTTATAAGTTGCTTACACAAGGTGAATTAATGATTACTTGATGACTAATAATGAAGCCAGTCCCATCAACATCTCAACAGAATATTTTACAGGCGAAGTATTAAGTTAAAGTTTGATATAATGTGAAATCAAAAATAAGAGACAAAATGGAGGGTAACTGGTCAAAATATTCATTTAATGACTTTGGTTGTTTACATCATCCATGAAAACACATTCAGGGCTGAAGTTTCTGTAGTCAGATTAGAGCTCCTCTGCCCTCATTTTGTTTTGTTTCGTAGAAGATTTTCCAAATTCAGAGCATGGAAACAGAAATGGATGATTGTCCATACAGATGACTTGGACCTATTGAGGTACAGACACAGGGATTTTCCATGGGATGAACCTGACAGATAAAACTGTTTCAGTTTCCACTGCAGGCTCTTTCAGGGAGTTGTAATGACTTTGAAATAGCAGGGACTTTGGA
>JAYDZK010000202.1:32780371-32797151 GCA_034509185.1 Euphonia xanthogaster | reverse complement strand
GCAGGGACTTTGGATAGAGTTTTCAAAACAAAGGATTATTTATTGATCATTAGGAACATAATAAGCCTGGAAGATGGTTAGGTAACAAAAGCTGATGTATGAGTTGTCTGAATTAAATTGCAGCAGAATGGCTAATATTAAATATATTTGAGCAACCAACAGTGGGACTTAGAGACATATTTTTCTCTGCTGCAAATTCTTTTCAAGACTGATTTCCTGTTTGGAACTTGGTATAAATTCGTATCTTTTGAACATGTTTTATTTATCTCAAAATCTTTTCCAGAAGGTTTTTTAAGATCCTGATGAGGAATATTAAAGCTGATCAGACTGTTTTACACAATTGATCCAGACGGGATATAAAAATCTCATGGTAAATCTTCTTTTTGACAATTTGGATAGCACACACTTTAAGTAGTCACTGCTAGTTTTCTGCATAATATAATCTTCAGATAAATTCTGGAATTCAACATTTGGATTCACAGAGCTAGCTGAACAGAGACATTCATCACACTAGTTTGAATTCAAACCATCTTATAGGAAAAATAATAACAATCATTCACTCAGAGTCCTAATCCTGTTCCTCACTGGGCTGAGACATAGCCCTGAGAAAAAGTCTTCACAGAAGACATGTGGAGAAGACATGTTTGTGTTATTGCTTTGGTGGATCCCTCTGAATCAGTTGTCTCCATGGGACCAGACTGTCTAATGGCATTGCAGCCTGGCTTTGCATCCTGCTTCCTTTCCTTAGGAAGCTGGGAACAACATTTCACTGTAGCAGCACATTTCTGAGCCTGAGGAGGAGGCAAACACATCAGCTTTAAAGTAAGAAATTACTTTGGACAAAATAAGTCTCATATCTTAATGGGTTTTAGTATCAAAGTCTTATTAATGACTGAATAGTAAGACATTTAGTTCACAGGTTGACTTGAAGTCACCTAGGCAAGATAAATAATTTTTTTATGCTTTTTTTTTTTGGGGGGGAGAGAATCCCTAGCATGCAAAAACCACAACTAACAACAGAGTAAAGCATCAGTTAAAATTTTCCTTAGAAAAAGCCTGAGAGAAACTTACTGAAAAAACAAATATTGCTGTTGGCTCAAATTTGTCCCAGAGGGCTCTGGCTAAAATAACAGAGCTGTTTAATTATTCTGAAATTGATTTATACACAGATTTATGCAGCTGGGAATTTTGCAGGGCTCTGCACCATGACAAGCAGTTGAATTCTGAGTAATTACTTCTCTCTAACTAGCTTTCTGAAAGAATTGGGTTAATTTCTCCTCAGTCTTAAATGAATGCTTATACAAGTATATCTAATATTTGAGATTAAATTCCCATTTTTAAAATGGAATACCAGAAACATTTGGAAAATGCTTTCAGTCACATGGTGTGACTCTTGGGGTGTCCTGTGCAGGGCCAAGAGTTGGACTTATGTGGGTCCCTTCCAACTCAGCATACTCTGTGACCAGAACCAAATCAAATTCTAAGAGTGGATGTCCTTTATTTTTTACTGTATTACTGTAATGAGCTATATTTTCATCCCTAAAGTTAAAACAGAAATATGTTTTTACCATATTAAGTACAAACTAGGGTAGAATAATCTTGTTACGTGTAACATGAGCCTACCTTTTATATTTAACATATCCAGCAATAAATCCAGCATCAAAATCCATAAAAATTAGTTTGTAATGAAGAGCAGCCTTGATTAGTGGGTTAATTCTAAGTGTAGGCATATACTGATCATCAGTAGAGCTCTTTCTCTGCAAGCCCAACACTTAAGTGTGTTAAGTTCAACACACACTTCAGCAGCAGTTGGCTTAAAAATACACAGGTGGAAGACAGAGCAACAAAGGTCAAACAAATTGAAGCACTTTAACTGAGGAGTTAAGGACAAGAAAATAAATGTTGCTCTTCCATATGGCTGTAAAGCAAAGCAGTGTAGGGAAGCCAATATCATCCAAAAGGGCACCTGCAGTGGATTGCTCTTATGTCAGTGTGTAGCTCATTTCCACGTTATACTTAGTTGACAAATAACAAAAGACCTACAAACCATTACAGTGTATTTAATGGATTATATAATGCTGAAAACACCACCGTTCTGCCAAATATTAGCTATAATGCCAGAGCAATGAAGACTCATAACTTGACCAGGCACACCTTAAAATACAAATGAAAAGAGATGACTTATTACAAATCCTATCAATAATACAACACTATTTAAGTCCACTTCAGGGACAACATTTTAATTGTTTTAATTAAAAATAAAAAGAACACTTGGCTATCTTGAGAAATTAATAAACTTATGGTTTAACCTGTATAATCATAACTAATTGTTTTGACAACCCATAATATCACCATAGGAACACAGTATGTTTATGCTCATGACATTTAATTGATGAAGATGTATGTGGTCATTCATTTGGAGTTGTATTATGCCTTCATTTTGATTATAATTTTCCCAAGTAGCATTCAAATTTAACACATACAGACTTTGAATGTGCAGATCTGTGGCAGTGAATTTAATTCATGTAAAAGTCACTGAAGATGAGTTTGGTTTAACTACTGAACACATTACCTGAGCAACCCCAGGAGACATTAACAGAGTATTTAACAGAAGCAATGGTTTGGTAAGCAGAGGAGAATCTGCCTTGTCTATTTCCTCTCCTTTTGAATGTAGAGAACAGTCTGTTCTTACAAAACTTGAAACATCTAAATCTTGGCACACTATTAGAAAAAAAGGAATCATTCACTGTGCATTTGATAGAAGTAGCCCTCCTGTTATCTCTTGTGTGAAATCCCTTCTATCCACTCAGATATAAACACATTGGTTTAGTCTGCATCTATCTCGCTAGACAGGAAAAAGGTGACAACAAAAAGGAAAAAAAGGCAACAGAGAAGGGAGAGAAGTCTAAAGCAAGATCTGAAATCGAGCTGAGGACCATCCTGCTCTATCTGTTACCACTAGCATTTTTAGTAGTCCCTCACACACTCTTCCTCTCTCTTTTTTTCCTTGACTGCTCCCTTAGGTATCTATTACCCTTCCATAGTCTCTGCATCTCTATCCTGCCTCCTGTACCCATCTTGGTTCTTGCTTTTCTCTCATTCATACTTATAGCCCATTGCCCTGTCCACTCCCCTCATTCCTTCCTGTTTCTTTTTCACACCAATCTTTCCCTGCCTTCCTGGTATCACCAACCCATGCTGCCCACTCTATTTCCAACTGCTCTTTTCTGTTGCCTCTCAAGTTTTCTCATTTCCTTTTCTTCCTGGACTTTTTGCTTTCTTCCTCTCTCTGATTTTTCATTCTCTTTTTTTTTTTGTATTGTGTCTTTATTGCTTGTCTGACTTCTTCATCAAGTTTCTGCCTGCTATCTTCCTTTCACCTCCTCTATCAACCCTTTTTGTTTTTATTCCCTGTTGCCCTACCATTCCCTACCAATAACCATGCTGCTCATTTTCCTCTTTCCCATTATCTTCATTCTTGAGTAGAAAACACCATTGAAATATAGGGCAGATTTTATCAGCACAGTTATGTTGCAGTCCTGGTCCCCTCTGTTATATAGTAATTTCCATTTCAGAGTATGTAGCCTTTTACTACTAATTCCTTTGAAGTGTGAAATCTACTGTTCTGCTAAAATGTTGGAATAATGCACTGTGGGGGAAAAAACCTATCTGTAATGAAATTTTAACTCTCAAAATCAACATCACAATGTCAGACAGGTATGTAAATAAAGAATTATTTGTACTACCTGTCACTCTACCTTATCTAGAAAATAATTCAGTAGCTCTTATACACAATTGTGCCTGGTATGTATTTTGATGTGTGATAACTGTAAAACATTATCAGTGTCAGGAACTGTGCATACTCACATCGTTTTTCACTTTAATGGAGCTGAAAGTGCTGAGAACAAAGCCTCACAACTGATGCAAATCTTGTGATTAACACGAAATTTGAAGGATGTTGTGCATGGGAGAGTCTGCCCAGCCTTGTTTCAGAGCCTTGTTTCTGTAAGCATCTGAAAATGAGAAGGAAAAGTATCTTCAGTGTTTTGGAATTGATTAGGCCTGTACCCAGCTCGTTGCAGGTGTTCTTTTTGTGCATTAAAAATGAGCATTCAGAGAATGATAAGTATATTGCAGCAGTTTGCTAAATATTTGTTGCAACTACATTTTCTTTCCTTTGACTTAAAAAACCCACCCTAATCTAGACATTATGACTAATTTTTTTATGTTTGCAGACTCTGGGAGGTTCCTGCATTCTTGGAACATATGCTCAAACAGTTTTATCATCTAACCCTGGTTTTCTTTTTTCCCATGTCCATTTCATTACAGAAGTTGTCTACTCTAGGAAGCACTAGGAAACCTCTGTTAAACAGGCCATGGAAAATGACAATATCGACTTTCAAACTGTGACTACATATGCAGGAAGAGATCTTTATGTCAGCCTGTGCAAAGAATACAGGCTACCTTGGCTCATTTTGCCTTTCCACATGAGATGAGGTAATCAGGAGAGCAGTTTGTGCTCTGGAGGGATGTGCCTGGATGGATTCCACATCCACTTGCTGGCACGAGCTGCAGAGCCTGCTCCACATTTCCTCTGCTCCACACTCACTGGATGCAGTTACTTCTCTCCAACATGCACTCATAAGTAAAAGACTGATCAGGATGTGAAGAGGTAATGCAACAGCAGGGCTGCAGGTTTCTGCTAAACTTTAACAGTAGGCTAAACGATGAGTGTAACAGCAGGAAGGAATTCCCATAAGTTGTCATCTGGTGCAGGTCATCTCTTCTTGTACTGCCCATTTTAGCTGTCCATTTAGAAATGTCCAAATGCCATACAGGTGACATAGAATGTTAGGAATGTTGTATATCTCAGGGAACATATGGCATACATACAGAATCTTGGAAATGCCACATATCCCAGGGAACCAGGAGGGAGCTGGTCCAAAATGCTCTAAATCCTGTAAGGTTTTTTAGGTACATTTTAACACTGATTAATAGAGGTAAGAACTTTACCTCTATTAATTCATAATTATACAGTATTTTAAGCATCCTGATTGGATTTCTTCCATCACTCCAACTACAGTGCTAGAAGTATAATAAAGCCAAAGAATCTAACCTGGAAAAAGATAATAGACAGACAAGATATTGAAATGATAATTCTCCTGAACAGCAACAGAAATTGTTGGCTTCAGTAAGACAATTTAATCCACACTCCGTATTTTGAAATACACTTCTAAGCTTGTTTGTGGCTTTCACTTAGAAAAGTTGAAATATTTACTGTGCAAACATTATTCAACAAAAAATTTTCTCTTACTCTTATACTTTCTATTATAATGGGAATGGAACTTGTGTTAGCCCTCTATAGAGGGGTATTAAAATGAAGTTTTTTGATATGTGAAGCATTTTTGAGATTTTGAAAACTTGTTGATTTGCTTCATGCTCTTTCTCAAGAGAGATAAGAATGTCATTTTAGATGAAAGAAATTAGTGGTATGGCAAGTTCCCACTATCTCAGCTACCTATGGAAGAATCAGGTAGAGCAGAGAAAAGATTTATGGAATGTGCTAATACACATTTGGTTCTTTAGTGTGAGGGTAGCTTGAGAACAAACAAGAGAAGTACAACTACATTTCGATGGAACTGTAAAAAAAAAAATTTTTTTTGGAATTAGTATTTTGTTTCCCAAGTTCTAGTCTTGATTCTAGCCTGCCTTCTCTTGAGTAGGTGTGTAGGTGTGTAATCCTTTTCCTGTAGGCATGCAATCCTGCATGGCCCAAGACAGTGAGGAACTTGCAGAGTGCACAGGGTCATTCTTCTTTCCCTTTAAGTATCTTCTGTCTTTTTTTGCCTCCAGTCCAACCAAGCTCCATGAGAATACTTCTGTAGATAACTGCTGTAAGTTTGTGTGCCATTGTTTTATTTTTTACAAGATGGGGTTTTTCAAAAAAATATGTGAGTCAGTTCTTTCTCACACCATTTTCACACTCATGCAGCAAAATTAAACTGTCACAAAATGTTTCTCTGCTTTCCCTGCTCTGAAATGGAGAACTACATCTATTTCTCCTTTCATCTGCTGTAAAGATGCAAAACGCCCTGAGGTTCAATATAGAGATTTAAAACCATAAGGAGTTTCCTGTGAGCTCAGAAATGGTTCTTATGTGTGTGAATATATGCATGCATGTGTGTAGGTGCATCCTGTGAGAAATGAACCTGAAAGAAAAAACTTAGCATGGGATTTTCTGGGTTAGCATCTGCTTTGCACAAAGGGGCTGCTTTATGCACTATTTCTTGCCTTACCCAGATGCCTATATGAGTTCCCATGCTCCCTGTGGAACCAGGTTGTGATGTCAGCCAGTTCCTTGTCAGTAAAAACTCATCACCTCACATTTTCACCTTCTTTTGCAATCCTGCCCTGGTGTTTTTCAAGTGCCTTCTGCTATGCACTAGATAACACACAGCATTAAAGGCAATCATTTTGAACTCAATGACTTCTTCCTACCATTCTATTCTGCTTGAGATAGGAGACAGAACTGTTTTCATATTTTTCTGACTTATTGTCAGCTGAAGTTGAAGTTATTATTGGCACCTCAGTGAATGTACAAATGTCACTCCTGCCTTCTCTTTGAACACACAAAGAACCAAAACCTAGACATCCTTGGAGCACTACTTTTGTTTGTACATATTTAGAGCGATTAAGAATTAGGATGGTTGGCTTAAGTAACACTAATTAGGAAATATGTGTGTAAAAAGTCATCTACTGTTTTTTTCATCTATGCAGGATGAACTCTGCTTTCCATGATGAATCATTATGTTGCTTTGCAGTTTTTTTCCCTATATCTCACAAGATCCCACGCAATCTTTAAAAAACTCACCAAGAAGAAGAAAAAAAGCCAATTTAAATAACATACCCAAGGCTTATTTTCCTCCTCCATTTGCTATGAAATCCTAGCAAAAACATTATGTATGAGCAGTTTTCTATAGATCTTCTGCTAACTAGCTGTTAAACAAGAGGACGAAATTCCCAAGGATGAGAACATGCAAATACCCTAAAGAAACTACTTTTTTCTGAGGGATCTTATGAAGTTCAAGGAAACTTTCTAAAGTTCCAAAGTACTTTGAGACAGAATATCTTCTTGAAGTATCCATGCTGCTGCTAGGCAGCAATCATAAATTGCAAAAGGCATGGATTTTCAGTTCTCACACCATTTTTATGTCTGACAGAATAACTCTATCTGTTATATCTTGTTGCTACCCAAGAAGATTTACTGAGGTGAAAAGCATTGTATCCTTACTGAAAGAATACAGAATACACTTACTATATATATGTCCTATCTAAAGCAGTTTATATTTTTGCAGGAGGCTTATGCAGTGTATTTTGTCCTGACTGGAGGGATAAATTTTTGAAAGTTCTCAGGAATAATGAACTTGGAAATGTATTTTCCCCGCAAGGCTCTAATATTTTTTTAGCAGGTGGTTTCAGGATTCTATAAATAATACACATTTTTAGCAGCTATAAAGCAGCTTTGGAGACTGACTGCTAATGGCAAGCTAATCCATGCACCAAAAGAAGAGGTAAAAAATCCTACATATTTTTTTCCTAAACTTACAGTGTTGTGATATTTTGCCAGAGGGTCTGGAAACAGTCAGGACCAAAATGCCTTAGAATATTACCAGGGAGATATGCCTGGGATAATCATAATTTTGATGACAATAATCTGCACCAAGATAAGTTTCTAGGAAAGAATTGGTTCATCGCCTTGTGCATTACAATATGCTGTGAGTAAAATTATTGTTTACAGCTGTACCTACACCTGCCCTTCTCCTGTCCTAATAAAAGTGACTAGAACAATACATTTTGGGAGGTAAAAATAACCAGGACTAACTTATGATTACAATGTACTGTTTATAGCTTGTGTTGGCATTGAGGTGGTTAATACAGTTAAATGAGAAATAAGAACTGTGACTTTTTTGATTAAACTGTTTTATTTGAAAAAGTGAGGAAATATTTCCCCACATTTTGCAACTTTTCTTACTGTCTTTTCCAAGCAAATATACATCTCTTGTCTAGGAGCAAATCCTCTTGTGTAGCAGCTATTTAGCATAAACTAAAAAAAAATTAGACAAAAGTCATTGACCAAGAAAATAAAGATTTTTTTTAGCTTTTCTACAGTTGTCTTTACTAATGTAGATCTGTCAGCATCTCTGGAAGTATTTAAAAGTTGTGTAGAGCTGGTGCTTAGGGACAATATAGTGGTGGTCTTGGCAGTGTTGTTTATGGTTGTACTTGATTTCCAAGGTCTTTTCAAACCTAAATGATCCTACGGTTGTGTAGATCTTCTTTCAAAAAATATTTTGTTTGTTTTCCCTTTGCACACACCCCAAAAAAATCACTCAGTTGTCGGGCAGCATTTTAATTTTTATGCCTTCTTCAACACCGGCTTGCTCTCATTGCTAAAGTACATATTTTGTTATATGAAGCACAATTTCATAGGAAATGCTTAAAAAAGCTAAATGCCAAAGTGATCTTGAAGGGATGACAGTTTTTCAGCTAGACAAATGTGCTTTCTGTATTTTTCCATCTACCTCTCTTCTGGAAAATGACAATGTTAAACAGCAGTAAGAAAAAGTCCATAAGGAATAGCTGCCTAGAGAATTACTCTTGAATAGTTTTTCCCCAATGAGGTCTTTCTTCAATACATCAACAAAATGCATTTTCCCTGAGGTAGCTGCTTTTTACCAAATGCTGCATTTCAGGAAGTAATCTCTGCTTGGTTGCAGCTTTATGATTTGGGGAGTAGGGTGTTAGTAGGCAGGCTACAGAATTCTCCAGAATTAATTTTTATAAATGTGGTTGATAAGAAGGAAGCTTTTTAAATTTCAGACACACTCCAAAAAAAAGCATATAAAAATTTAGATGAATAAATAATTTCTTCATATTTACTAAACTGCGCTCTGCATACATTACTCCAACATAACTTATAGTGAGATGAAGTCAAAGACAGAGCTTTGCAAACAAGTTATTGCTTGAAGAATCATGCAAAATAGCCCCTGAAAAAAATTCCTACCTGGCCTTTTAAATATCTTATAATAAAAACATAAATAGATTTTAATACTTCTAGTAAAACTGAGGCTGCATTTCAAACGGCGGATTTTACTGTGTCCCAAAAGAGGCTCTGGCTGACAGAGGTAATTAATACAGGTTTGCTCAAAGCAACCTGAGGTACTACTGATCTTTTAATTTACTAACGTCTTAATTTTATAGCACAAACCAGACGCAATGATGGCTTTACGTGCTACAAATTACTTGCAAGTAATCTCTTTTTGCTCTCTCACGCTTTCCCTCTTCCAAATGCACATTTTTCCCTTACTTGCCTTTTCCACCAAATTAATGCCAATTCTCCCAGGCATGACCTCCGTTTCCATTTTTCTAGCAATTCCACCTTCCTGTATGCAGCTAGAAATTCCCACACCATATCACAACACATACCTAAGAACAATCAGGATGGTTATGAATTTTCTTGGTTTAGAGGATGGATTTATCAAACAAAGATGCTTGATTAGTCTGTCATAATATAGTAATGAAAAAGTGCTATAATATTTAATCCTTTTTTCCTATTTACTTTTATATCTAAAATTAATGTTACTGCACACAATATATCTGAGAGTTGCCTACTACTAAGGTCACATTACAAGACATGCAGATGTCTGGATCACATTTCCTTTTTCCAGCTGTAATTTCTATGCTTGTTTTTCATTAGTTCTATACCTAGTTCCTAATTTGGTAGATTTTTTATTAGCCTTAATAGGAGGTTTAAAATTATATTGGATTGATTTATTGTCTTGAGATGGAGAGTCTATGGTATATGTAGGAGACATAAAATCCTCTTCAGTTGGATTTTACTGTATTATAATTTTGTTTTCAGTGTTATTAAACTGTTTGCCCTTACACCTTTGACACCTCATTGGACACCAAAATCCTTATGAAAAACTGATGCAAAGTTTTCATTTCAATCCAAATCATAAACCTCAATTAACTTCAGGTTCGAGGCTGTCTTTACTGAAAAAATGCCCCAGTTATTTTTTTCTTATTATTTTCTTTAGTAAATTGACCACCACTTTCTTTTAGTTTCTCTCACAGAGTCCAATTGAGTTTTTTCTGTAGTTACTTTCACTTTTCATGTTCAGCCTTCATGGCACACCCCTTTTTATTTTTTTTTTTAGTATTCTTTTCTTTACAATATATTTCAATGTCTGTTTGTTGAGATATTCAGTCTTCATTTAAACAATTTTTGGTTTTTAAAATTTATACTTTGCAAATGTAGATGTTTAATAGGTAAATTTTTGCACTCTTTACTAGTGTGGATGACCACATACATCTTTTCAATATATTGTAAAGTTCTCTTTGACTACCTGCTTTCTTGAAATAATGTGTTTGCTCTGTTTTCTTCCATGGCTTAATGGCAAAACAGGATGTCAATATAAGAGCCAAGGAGCAATATATGTGTTTGTATATTTGCAGGTGTAGTAGGAATATAAAACAAATAACTGAAGAATGTGTATTTTCCAGATGCATAGTAGATGGTAAAAAATTATTAAAATGATCAAAAAATCACTTTTTCTTCATGACTTCAGTAACTGTTTGCTTTTCCCCCCCATGAATAATATATTGATGATACTTGATACCATCATGGGAGAGAAAATTCAAATGCTTTAGATCTATAAAATTTGTTCTGTTCTACAAGTACCCTGAAAAATATTAACACTGTGTACTATTATTACTCTGAGTGTTGACACTAGGAATCTTTTACCACCCCTGGGTCCAAATAACTTACAAATAATGTAATGAAATTACTTAATCACTTGCCACTGAAATAAAGATAATGGAGGCGCACCGGGCAATTTTTAGTATTAATGTCTGGGCTTGGATCAGGAGTGTGCTTTTGAAACACATCCCTTGCTCATTCTCCCCTGTTGAGCCTTGGCTCACATCTTGCAGCTCATATCTCTCAGCAATCTTGGACCACATGCAGTGAACCTCTTTGGGACAAAATTAGACTGGAAGTTGTGATCTGTGAGCCCATCCAATGCCCTCCAGCTACAGCTGGGCATGCAATTCATTGCATGATGTCCAAGACAAAGCAGCTCTGGTGGGCAGAGCACAGCCCTCAGCTCTTCAGCTCCCCTGCTCTCTTCCTACTGGCCTGTATTACCAGCTAAGGTAGGCAGAGCTGCTGATCCTTTGGAAATCAGAAGTACAAGGCTTATTTTAAAAAAATCATGAAGGAGACGTTTCATAGGAGACTAAAATACTCCGTGTTAACCCCATGACCATATGTCTGTTCTTCCAGAACACTAAGCTGTTTTCTAAGGAGTGCTATAGGGCTTTCAGAATCAATACTTTAATTCTGGTCTTGTTTGAAAAAAATAGAACTTTCCCTATTCAGTTGAATAAAAACAATGACAAATGAAATACTTAGCTGATATCTGTAGTATTTTCAACATTAGATTTAATGGACACCAGTATTTAATTTTATGTTCTTAAAGTAAAAATGCTCTTTCAAACTCTTCAGGTCAGAGAAAGTGTAGGAGTGAGTAGAAGAAGGTAAGTGCAGGAAGGGAAACAAAACCTGTAAGTGATATGTTTAAAACAACCCCTGCATTCTAAAATCTCTGTAGCAACGTATTTCTTTCAAAATGGAATCCAGGAAACTTTTTAATAACCAAATTAAGTTATTTAATTAAATTAAATTGCATGATAGACTAGCCATAAATGGATGCAGACCAACACCATCCCCTCTGAAAGACATTTGAAGCCTGAATACAAATGTTTGCAGTTCTGTATTAACTGAAGTGTGAGATAAATACAAAAAAACAGTAAAAACATGGTCAGGAACAGAAAGATTTATTTTTTTTATAGAAGATCTTTTCTAGATTACCAGCTTTATTCTTTTCCAAATGAAGGATTGGCAGCTGGAGAATATTGCCTGAACTTGAAAGAGTACACAGATTCTTTCATAGCCCAGGAAATATCTTGATTATATTGCTATCTTGTCCACATTATTCACTATGTCTGTATCAGTGGCATGCATGCTGTGAAAAAAAATCTCCACAGAGTAGAACTGTGACCTGTTGCAGGGAATAGATTGCTTTCTGAATTTTTGAGATGTAGTATTTTGGGGAAATTCTATGACAGTATTGACTGACCTTCTGTAGGACTACTGAGAAATGTACTGCAAGATCAAAGCAACTTAACTGTTATATTTTGATTGAGGCTTTTAATTCTTCAGAATAATTTGCCCTTTGATTGAGAGTTGGGCTTTTCTTTCTGTCATGGGTTTCTTAGGTTTACCAGTAATGGTTGAAAAAAGTGTACAAAAAAAACCTTGTGAAGTTGCAGCAATTATTTACAACATAAAATCTTCAGTGATTATTTACAAAGTTTTCAATTGTTCAAATGTACACATAGTGTATTATTTATTATTTCTGTTGCTCCTCTGAGTCATCACCCATCTTCCTTACTCAGCACCATTTATCAATGATCCTCCACCTAATTTTTGCAACCTTCTAGATAATGAAAAGCAGGTTTTAAACCTCCAGGATAAAACACAGTCAAGGCCTCCCACTGCCATTATGGGGCAAAGGTGAGGTGGACAGCATGCCCAGGCAGGGAGCAGCTGCCAGAGGACATGGGGATCTCCATGGGAGAATTTGTGGAGAGTCTGACTGGCATAGCTGGAGGGTCAGTGGGAGGCAGGGGGTGTGTGCAGGGAGGCTGGAGGGCTGTGACTTGGGATGGAGCAGGGGCAGCTGCCTGTCTGCCTGCAGACCTGGGGCTGCAGGGTGGGCTCGGGGACAGCCAAGGGCCAGGGGTGCAGGAAAGGCAGGTCCCGATCGGAGCCGTGCACCGACACAAGGAGCCCTCACTCCTGGTTGTGGGGCTGGGACTTGGACCTGCAGGGGGCCTATGGTCCTCTGCAGCCCTGACCCTGTCATCCTCCCAGGTATTTTTCTGGTCAGGGGCTCAGACCCAGGACTGTGAACAGAGCTGCAAAGGTTTGTGGGGCCCTCAGACTGTTCATTCTCCTCTGTGTCCCTGTGGGAACCAGTGATAGTGCCTGGGGAGAGCTCAGGCTTACCAAGAGTGACTGTACAGGTCTGGGGAGTGCAGAGAGGTTGGGTGGAATCTGTTTTGTTCAGCCTGGAGAAGAGGAGGCTTTGGGGAGAGGATAACACCTAATAACAATTGCCTGGTACCCACAAGGAGGCCATCAAGGTGGAGCCAGGTCCCTCGCAGCTGGGCAAGGTGGGAGGATGTGAGATAAGACTGTAAGTTGAACTTGGGTGGAATAGATAGAAAACCTGTCCTCTCATGGTGAAAAGTCAAGGACTGGAATCAGTTGCCCATGGAGGCTGTGCAGTCTCTGCTCTCAGAAGTTTTCAAGACCTGAATGTGTAAAGAAAGCCCTGACCAAAGTTGCCTGACCATGTAGTTCACCCTTTATGAGCATAAGGTTGGACTCAAGAGGTCCTGAGGTTCCCTCCAACCTTGCAAGCTTAGGATTGAATCATGATCCTATGCACTATGTAGGAGTAAAAGCTAAAATAAAATCTCTGAAATGCAACAGGAGAGAGATGATCTGGCATGCCAAGTGCTGTTAGCTTAATCTGTCGTGTGTTGTCATATCACAATGAGCCACAACATAATATGACTAAAGCAATCCAAAGGTACCTACAATCCACCCCCCAAGGTGACAGATTTGAAGGAAAGTTTGAAACCTGATTGGTTTTCTGCAAAGTGAAAAGCATCTTTTAAAAGCATCATCTATTCTGAACACTTTAGAAATAGATTTACTGTAACAAAGAGTTAAGGCTGTAAGCCTTTGTATTTTCTGCAGGATTTAAGTTTCAGCCCTCTCCAATGTAACAGGGCTGGTTTAGCTACTATGGACCTTCTGTCACCAGAATTTCTGCTCAGCTATTAAGGATATTTTCAGCTGAATGTTTTGTTCTGACAGGAAAAAAGAGACACTTCTCACAAAGTAAAAGGTTTCTCCCATCTCTGTGAGCAAAGCATTACATAGGTTAATATTTGAGCTCCTGTTGGGAAAAAAGCCCCACCCAATTTCACTGGTTTCACACAAATAATTTGCTTTTAGTGTTCCTGTTGAATCAGCATTGCTCTGTCACCAGAGTTGCAAAGAGCAGACCCAGTACACCACCTGAAAGTTATTATAAGTATGTAGTATTGAAAAATTATTTTTTTCTTGCACTAAATAAAAGTCAAGAAGATTAATTCAGGTTCCATATTAATGTTTAGTTTTGCTTTGTTTGGGGAACTGAAATCCTGAGCAACCTAGTAGAGTCTGTGTGTCACTGTTTGGATGTGTGAGGACCAGTTTAGGACCAAGGCATGAAATTTTGACATGTGGATGATTTAAGCTTACCTCTAGATAGAGCAGAGTGCACATATCTGTCTAAATGATAAATTCAACAGCTACAAACCAAATGGCCATTACACTGTATGCTCACAGCGTGCCCACCCTCTCCTTTTCATTAAATGAATGGGAGAGACTTTGGCATTTAAAAGATGTAAAGATCTTCCATGCCTGTCCCTTATAGGCAGTGGAAATTGAATTTTTGTGCATTCTTGAATGAGTAAAGGGCTAATCAAAACATTCCATGGTCTTGCATGTTTCTAGATGGTAGAACAAGCTAACTGAAGCTGCCATGAGTTACGATAACATGGAACTTATCCCAATAAGTTTCACTTTTTGTGATGGTAGATGGATGTATGCATCACCTGCATATAATAACTCAGATATAATAGAGAATTTACCCACATAGGATTATGCATATGGTAGTCAGATTTATCTGTTTCTTCAGGAAACAGTTTTGATGATTCAGAGGATCCAAGGCCCCTATACAGGCATGCTGCAACCCATGCACTCAGAGGTTTAGTCCACAGTGTTAGCTAAAACAAGTAGTGTATACAGTCATTTTCCTGTCTCTATGGGCAGAAGACAGTATAAGAGTCCTGGAAGTTTTCAAAGCTACTTGTGCTCAGAATTTTATTCATTCTTTACTGATTCCACTATACATATTTTAAACACCCAAATCAGGAACTTGTAGTAATTTAACTTCCTTTGGTTTCTGAGTTTCTAGGGAAAGCCTTACTCTGAAATTCAGACTGGACTTAGCAAGAACACACCATACATTATGTAGGTATGATGGGTGTGCGGGATATGTATGTTTTTCTTATTTATTAGAATTCCAGCAGTCTCACATAATTCTTTGACAACCTCAAACCACCCACTCCCCTTTCACAAAACCACATAAATAAAAAATATTATTAGTCAGTAGTTGTTTAGTATAATCACCAGAAATGCCAATGCTTGCCTCTTTCCTAGATACCTGTAACATGCTAGGAAGGCCAGCTATTTTTGTGACTTGAATGACTAAGCTGACTGGATCATTAATAAAATGTAAGGTCACCACAGACTCTACTTTTATGTTTCTCCTTCAGTTAGATGTGCATTCATTTTTCAAAGAGTGGTTAAGAAACCATATGTGCTTATTGATTTAAAAGACTTTATTTTAATATTTATACACATATGCAGAAAAGCTCACATAATATTATTAATAGAAACAGATAACTTGGCATTTGTTTTGTACTTTACTCAATCAAAAACGTTACTTAGGGAATTGCTTAAAATATTTTTGGTTAGCCTCCACAGGACTTCAAGTGCTGGGTTAAAAATATTTTCCTAAGGCTGGGCATGTGACAGACAATTCCTAATGCTGGGCATGTGACAGAGATAGCAAGGCTGATGACATATGCACATACATGTTACTATGGCAGATACAGTTACTAAGGCAAAGGTGTGATTGCTTTTGCCAGTACTTCACACAGCAATCAGAAGATGTACTGGCAAAGGATTTGGTATCCAGCACGTAAATGCCAATGCTCCATGGATTACTGTCTAGCACTTAGGGTTTATGGCATTTTTACTGTGTGTTATGGGATGGCAACAGAGTAGCCAAGGAAATAGGATGACCCAGGAATTAGTCACCCACCACAGTATTTTTTTACCTCTATCTAATTTATTTATTTGTTTATTGTTAAATGCTCTCAAAAATTAATCCCAAGAAAACACTTAATACCTTGCCAGCAACTGGTTATGTTTTGGTTAAAATGAAATCACAAGTGCAGGATGCTGTTTAGCCATCTAAGTGTTTTATTTAGTGAGTGGTTCCACCTGTGGTAAAATGGTGCTTCTAATGGACAGTCCTATGCTCCTGAACATTTGGAAAATCAGAATGTGATACAGCTTGTGGCTAAAAGAGTATGCCACATTATGGGAATTCCTGCTGGAGTCCCTTGTTCATTTAGAGCAACAGCTCTGTCCTGTGACAGCTGGTGAGGGGGTCATGACTGTGCTCTGAAACCTCAAAACCATATTGGGCCTTAGTCAGTGGCCAACCTGTCAGGACAGTACAAGGCAAGAATGGTTGTCCTACAGTTGTGCCCTCCACTGGGATGCACCGAAATAGGAATCTGAAAAATGTGCAAGGCTTCAGGGATATAAAGCAGCAAATCTCCCTTAGGGTGCATAATCAATTTTCCCTCTCATCCCTGTTCTCTCTTTTAGTACTGACCAGAACAGAATGCTTTTAAATCACTCTGCCAATCCTGGCAAATACTGGAGTTGGTCTGTCGATGTTAACATTGACTGGGAAAGGGTTTGATGCTTGCAGTGTCATGAACACTAGATTTGTTGAGA
>JAYDZK010000202.1:32759264-32780271 GCA_034509185.1 Euphonia xanthogaster | reverse complement strand
TTGCAGTGTCACGAACACTAGATTTGTTGAGAATATATAATCAGAAAAGATTTTTACAAAACCGTGTATTCACATTAGTGAACACAAAGTGTTCTGATTAAAGCCAGTTTAGAACAACACTGAAGAAATACTTTCAAAAAACCCTGAAAATGTTGGACCTGCTGTTGTTATGACACTGGAAGGGGAAATTTAAGTCTGTCAAATCCCTACATTTTTGCCCCTAAAACCTCCTGAATACATGCAGACCTCCATGATTATTAACAACTTGAAGAAAACTGAAGGCTATTGTTAAAGTTTGTATTTGGAAAGCATTAGGGGAGGAGAATTTTGCATATTCTTGAGGCAGTGTATGAGGTTCATTCAGTAAATGTTGTAATTATTAGAGAGTGTGAGATTTTAAGCACTAAAATTCGTGAAAAATATAGCTGAAAATGGTGAAGAGGAGGGTCATTCAGGAGGGCAAGAATACTGTGGGACATTTGTGTGGGTCATTGTTTGAGATATTTTCTGTAACACAAAAAACATGGTCTTTCTCAATTCTCCCACTTCTAATGCCCATAGGTCATGAAAGCACTATATTAACTTTGAGTTAATTAAACATTTTAATTTCTTGTTTATTTGTGATCCCTTTTAAGCCCTTATAAGTTGTAAGATTTGCTTTACTAGAAAGTTACATTGCTTCTTGTTGACTCCATGTGATAGAAAGAAGCTAGCCTGGCTGAAGTCTCTATTTAACTGCAAAAATCTAAAAGTCTTTGCAAAAGAACCTGTCAAAAAGACATCTTCACATTTTTGTCTTGTTATGAAATACAAACAGAAAATATCTGTGGGTGTTTAAATGGAGGATTTATCAGGATTTACTTCTTTAAAAGCAGAACAAGGACCTCAAAGGGAAAAAATAACTGCTAGGATGCCTACGCAGGGATTACCGGAGTTAAGGTGCTCTGAATAAACATTTTAAGAATAAATTTCCCATTTTTCAGATAAGTGTGGTCATCATATTGTCCAGTTGGCTTTTTTTCCTAATGAAGGAGTTTTGGAAGGATGCTCGTATTTTGGTGTGGAACAAACCGTAAATCAACTCAGCTGAGCTTAAGAAAACAGCTCTGTACTTTGCCTGTAGCTCCTCACTGAAAAATACCCAGTGCCCGAGCTGCCCCTGTGCACCCTGGCTGCCTTTCAGTGCACCTTGACTCAGATGGTTTCAGCACTCTTCTTTTCCCCTTCAGCCCATACCTGAGGTGCTGGGAGTCCCCTGCCTCCATGTTCCCTGTGCTGTTACTGGGGAGAACTGGGCTGATGAAAGCTGTTCTCCGGCTAGTGGCAATCAGGCCAGCCAGCGGCTGCAATCTCAGGGCTCAGGCGGTGCCTCCCCAGAAGGCTGTGCCATGCCCTGATGGCAAGTGCCCAAATTTCCATCTTTTGTAGTTGAAGCACTGACAGTACTCAATTCAGCAACTGAACTTGATGAAATTTGTGGAAACCAGACTTGGTGGGACCTCTGGACCTGATGAAATTTGAATGTGACTGGTCAGTGGATTTAACAGGTTTGTGGTTTTTTATAAACATTTCTGAGATGTTTCTAAGCAAAATGTTTGGGATCAAGTAAGATATCTTTGCCAATGAAGATGATTAGGGGATTGGAGCATTTCGCTTAAGAGGACAGGCTGAGAAAGCTGGGCCTGTTCAGCCTCAAAAAGAGACAGCTGAGAGGGGACCTCATCAGTGTCTGTCAGGGTCTGAAGGGGGGTGCCAAGAGGATGTTTCCAGGCTCTGCTTGGTGGGGCCAAGCAACAAGACAAGAAGCAGTTGGTAGAAACTGATGCATAGAAAGTTCCACCTGAACATAAGGAAAAACTTTATTATGTGGGTGACTGAGCACTGGAACAGATTGCCCAGAGAGGCTGTGGAGTCTCCCTCACTAGAGATATCCAAGAACTGTCTGGATGCAATCCTGTGCCTTGTGCTCTGGGATGACCCTGCTTGAGCAGGGAGGTTGGACCAGACTGCGGTCCACTGCCAACCTGAGCCATTCTGTGATTCCATGATCCTGCCTCCTGTTTATGCTAACAATAAATGTGAAATGGTCACAGCTGAAGACCTGATGGAAGAGCAGGCATGGCTCTTCACACACGTGTGCACTAACATTCAGTTTACGGGGGAAGCTTGCAGTATTGGGAGGAGGAAAGAGGAAATAGTGTTTTCCAATGTGTAGGCTTGTGGCATCTGAAAAGCAACAGTTTATTTTAAAGGGCGATTCAATGGACTTTCTCTGGAGCAGTAGCCATGGCAACCCCTTTGCACTGGACCAGTAGCTCTAAAAATTGTGAGAGCTGAATGAATTTATACAGGACATTTGTATGCATTTGCTAAATACATGAAGATTTCATTTCATGTTTCAAAATTAAGTTTTTAGTATTAGTATTTAAACACAGTCAATCATATAAACATAGGGACATTACGTATTTTTAATCTTATAAATCTAGCTCTAACACTCTTTTCCCAGCAATGTATATTCTGGTATTTGTTAAGTCAGACTGTTATTAACTGAATCTGCATTCAATCTGTCAAGCAATTGAAAAAGGAATCTAACTTGTAATTTTCTCAACCCACCTCTGTGTGTACGACTCCTTGTGAAGCTGTCCCAGGATGTCACTTAGTGGCAGTCACTATTCAGTATTTTCCACGACTTCTGTAATGTGAAGCCCTTATTTGTCCTTATGATCCCCTGCCATATGAAAAGAAAATTACATTACTGTTGATGCATGCAAGCAACCTGCATAAAATCTGCCTTATTCCTGATTACTAGAGCTGTCATTAAAAAAGGAGCCCTGAAGTGAATGAACAGAAAGTAGTTTTATTTTTCCTGCTGTTGCAAATGTAGTGTGAACAAGGGAACAGAAATTTTCTGAGTGTATTTATTCTGACAATCCATTTCTTTTACATTCTATTTCTAGGGTCTTCTGCTTTGTGCAGGAGGTAATCAGCAAAAACACTTCTGTATTTTATTTAATACTGACAATTACCATTGAAGAAAAAAAAATTGGACTCTACAGAAACATCCCCATTTCACTCCAAAGTCAGTCCTTCAGATAGGATTGTTATTTTTATGAGACATTTTTTATCTTTTATTCTCCTAGGGTTAATGAATCTTTAACACACAACAATCTTTATTATCCAAAAGTAATTTATATTTAGCAGTAATATTTAATTGCTTTATTGCTTAAAAAATAAAACCCCAAATCAGATACAGTGATTTATGCCTAATCTACCTGAAAATTTTGATTGTTCCCTATGATGAGCTAGAGAGCAACCACGGTTTGAAATTCTTAGTTTCTGTTTCATTTTTTATTTTCCTAATACTCTTCAATAGTTTCTACTGTAATCAAGAATTGGAAAACAGTTGAAAATATTTAACAATGGAAACGTATTTGCAGGGCACCCCTGAGGAAGGCAGGAATGATGCATCTGACTCCATGTTCTCAGAAGGCTAATTTATTACTTTATTATACTATATTATATTAAAGAATACTATACTATACTAACTAAAGAATACCGAAAACATACTTAGTGAATGCTAAAAAGATAATAATGAAAACTTGGGACTCTTTCCAGAGTCTCCACACAGCTTGGCACTGATTGGCCAATGAGTCAAAACAACTCACACCAGAATCCAATGAAAAAATCACCTGTGGGTAAACAATCTCCAAACACATTCCAGACGAGCACAACACAGGAGAAACAAATGAGATAAGAACTGTTTTCCTTTTCTCTGAGGCCTCTCAGCTTCCCAGGAGAAATTCCTGGGAATTCCTGGGTGAAGGAATTTTTTCAGAGAATGTAAATGCCACATCAACCCCTTTAGTTACAGGTAAAAAAAATTGAACTTTCAGAATTTTTCATCTTGCATCTGAAGTAAATATACAACAAAGATTTTAGCTTCAGATAATTTTCTATACTTATTCAATATCTCATTTATGTTTTTATTTTACTTCCATGGAAATGTAGAATTACATTTATTATTTTACTTTACTTTTTTTACATTTATTATTTTACTTTACTTTACATTATTTTATTTTACTTTATTTTACTTCCATGGAATGCACCTTTCTGAAGGCAAAAAGGTGCCTTCAGAAAGGTGCATTCCCCACTCATGCATTCAAGTAGATAGCTGCATGGAGCGCTGATTTGGAAATGTAAGATCTCAGTTGTCAGCAGAAATAAAAGGTCACCTTTTGTTTTGTGAAGCAGGATTTTAAGGGCTAAAGATGTCTGGGGTGGATATCAGGCTGTGTTTCCTTGTTTGATAGAGCTCATGTAATGTGAATTCACTTGCTTTGGCTGCTCCTTACATGCTCTGTGTGACAGTGACGTTGATTGTAAAACCTTCCAGGATATATAGGAGAAGAAAATGGGCAGGGAGGCATGCAGAAAGCTTCTGCTGATTGTGCTCCTTCACCAGTCAGCATCTGTTAAAAATAAATCTGCCCCAAAAAAAAGCAAACGTGAAATGGGATTCTAAGTCATAAACAAACTAATCTTTGTGTGTACTCACGTGCATACCAAGTAGGGATACCAAGTTCTCTTTGAATCTGAAAAACACCATGAACTGGTATGCACAGGAAGTTGACAACTAATTATTTTAGCTGATATTTGTCTTACAATAGCATAGAAGACTCCCACATGGGAGTTACTGACAGACAATACAATGGAATTCCTACCCAAGTATTTTATGGACTAAGTACCAGCTTGTGGGATAGCTCCATACCCCCGAATTAGAAACTCTGCAGAGAAAATTTTGTGCTATTAAAAAAGCATATGCATGCAGGGTCTGTGGCTTTGCATGTGCTAAAAGTCAAATCCACCCTCCACATGTCCCACCTGCATATCAGGGCCTGACAGGATTGTCCTACAGGACCACCAACATGGCACGTTTTGATAATTTGCTTCAAATTTGGGACAGTAACAGCTCCTGTGACCGCAGTAACTATAATTATACTGCTTTTATTTTGAGTTTTTGTTGCAGGAAGCTGCAATATACTTGAGTGTGTGTTGTGGTAATGCAAGTCACATTTTCTTAGCATCAAAATTATTTACAGATTCCTTTTTGACCTAACCTGGCTTTGGTTTTTATTGCATGCGAATGAGACTTTTGATTTGATATAAAGCATGGTAATACATTGGAGAGGCTATGTTGAATAAACTATTTTACACAGAGTTAAACCCCAGCAGGTTTAAGGCTTTTGTCACTTTGGTTTTGATAAAAAAAAATTATGTATGTCTTCCTTGATTTTTCTGTCACAATGAAGAACTTAGATCTTGAATTTGCTTGCTGGACCCTTTAGTCAGACTGTGTCAAGGATTTTATTTACCACTGTGATCGAAAACTCTTTCTTTTCTCCTTAGGGCTTCCATGCATAATTTTGACAACTTGCTCTTTATCAAACAAATTGTGTCAATCTTTAAAACTGCTGTTTTCCTTATTTACTTGCAAGGTTTGAATATCCAGCTCCAAGAGGAAAGGAAAAGCCACATGAAAGAAAAATGTCAAGGTAATTTAAAACCAAAGGAAGGAGGTTTATCTTTTCCAGGTCTTTACAAGCTTTGCTCTGCACTCCTGTTTCGCTTTTCAGTTGCAGCCCTTTGTGTTTCCTTTGGGCTGTGCTGGTGCAATGTTCTCAGTGCTCTACCTCCTGTTCCACTTGTTTCCACCAAAGTAAGAGGAAATCATTATTGTGTTTCATATGCATATAATTTCAAATCCATCAGATAAGTTCCCAATTTAGTGGGCTTTCTCACTGGTCTCCTTGCTCAGGACTCCTTGTCTGCCTCATTACAAAGTTTCCAGCAAAGCTAAGAGTAATATTTTAGATCCTAAAAAAATCTTGGTCTGGAACCCCATGCACAGTGGTACTGCCAGTTGTATAATTAATGAATAACTGGCTGGATATTCTGCAGTGATAACTGAGGAAAATAAGTGTATAATGGTCCTTAAATTGAGATCTTTGAGGAAGCGTTGATTTATGCACTGACCTTTCATGGATTTTATTGCAGAATTTCCTTTTGAAGTAAGGATGTGTCCCTGAATCAGGGTGGCTCCTGTTCTGAAATTGTTCAAGATCTGGCAACCTGCAGCATTGATGATATGTTGAGCTATCTGTAAAAAGAAGATAACTTGGCTACCACAAGTATTCTCAGTCACAAATTAGCCATGACTTGTGTGAGACAATTCAGTGTATATTTGAGACTACAAGCATTGCTTAGTAAATTAGCTTGTACGAAGACCTAATCTGCCACAGACTAACTGTTTCTAATGCCCAAACTTGTGGTTTAGGTATGCTCTTTTTAAGTCCTTGACCTTTGAGATTTACTTCTAAAACAGCTTAATGGGGAGGCATCTGTGGGAGGCCAAAATGTTCTTTGAGGAAGCAGTTGGGTGTTTTTATTATTGTATCTTTTTGGTAGTGTTCCTGTCTTATGAAAGATCTGAAACATCATTGCATGGTGATTGGATTTGGTTTTGTACCTAAGAATTGATTTCAACAGATCACTCTTGGAATTTTAAACATAAATTTTAAAGCATAAATAAAACTGAAATCAGTATAAGGGAGAACTGACGGTTAAATGGTAATAACAACTTTTCTCTATTTATTTGAGTAACTCTAAAAAGTATATAATGAATTTTATATATATCCAGACATGGTAACATCAAAGATCATTCTGTATATGAATGGTGATACAGAATGTATCACCTTGTCTTAAAAATGCGCTAACAAAAGGAAGTAAGTGCAGAAGGCAGCTGTAGAAGTGGTGCAATTCTTTTTCCTTTTGCCAGATAACAGTGCATGGAAACTTAAGAGACTGACTCAGAGGCAAATAGTTGAAGACAGTGCTACTGATAATGAAAGTTTTTGAAGCCTCTGTTTAAAATTGCCACTTTCCCTTAGGCATGTACCCGTCAAATTCTAAACCTATTGAGGAGTATATTATAAACCAATAAGAACCTGTAATTCTCTTTCATTTTGCAGTTTTCCTCTAAAACTAGTTTTTTTATAAAGACTAAATATATAATATATATCATTCATAAAGATTAAAACTAATATTAAGCTATATATATTATAACTAATAAAACCTAAGTATTTTTCTGTTGAAGGAGAAGGGATAGAAAAGAAAAAGAAGGCATGAGTTGTACTAGGTACAGTCTTAGAAAAACTTGTTTTAAGCTTTACTACCTTTAAAGTAATATCAAATTAGAACCCATATATTGATGTTGACACCATGAACTAAAATATCCTATCCTTGCATCATCAGAGTGATATCAAAGAGCTCTAGAATTTTCTGTAACCTGAGTCTGCTCATGCAGTTCTATTCAGATGTTTCTTTATTTCTCTGCATGTCTGAGTGTGTGTGTGTGCACGCTCATGAATGTTTCTCAGTTTTTCATACTGGTGTCAGCCCTAAGAATATTTTAAGAGCTAATACCTGGTCTCCTGGAAAAGAAAGCTTTTATTTTTTTTTTTTTCCCTAGTTCAGCTGAAAATTTCACATTAATGTTGGATGAAATTCTGAATATGTTGTTTTATTTTATTTTGCTCTTTTCATAGTCACTGTTTGGTACCCCCCTGCATTACCTAACTGCATGCACTGAATCTTCTTCTCATTGCTATTTATCACTGTTGATTTATTAGAAGGAAGTCAAGGTTAGTCATTAGCAAACACTAGCCATACTTGCTTGCTGATACAGAATGTAGTTTTCAGCAGCAGGAGGAAAATTCCCTGACAGAATTGTCTGCTCTTTGAATGCTGCCCATAGAGAGGCAAGAGGGAAAGAGATTCTTTGAACAAAAGAAGCAAATCTGCTTTGACAGCTGCCAGTGCAGCAGTGCAGACCACACCACTTCAAAGGCGTGATGCTCTCTCCCATCAGCGTCACTATCGGTGCTTCCGGGCTTTCTGTGGTCACTCTGCAGGGACAGGATAAGTACCTGAATTCTCAAGTATTTTCTATTATTCTCATTCCTCCTGGCTCGGGTGAAGACGTGGTGCAGAACTGTTATCTGCAGTCCTCCCTCACTGACAGAGGCAGGTAAATTTGTAAGCCTGGTCTGTCAGCAAGTGATAAAGACTCTCTGGGCAGACAAATAAATGACAGGTCCAGGACATGAACAATAATAATGAAAACATTTTTAACCAATATAGCTGATGTCAATAATAATCAATATTCAGCTATCTAATAAAAACCATTATTTTTACTGTGAAATAGTTGAAATCTCTATTCTTCCCTTCTCCATCTTGTGTAGGAGAAGAAATGTTTACTGGCAATTAATTCTTTGAGTGACTCTCCCAGTCTTCATAGCTGTGTAAGGTAAGAAGCTACAACACAAGCTGCCAAAATTGTGCAGTGAGCCATGTCTGCTGGCTCCTTAAGTCCTTGTAGTGAAGTTATCAAGGCGGAAATGAAAAACAACCTAATGTCTTCTGCGGTGCAAACACTGCAATGGGTTCACATGACGTCACTGTCATGCTTATGAAATATAAGAGAGACACGGAGCGTTTGTCTCTTTCATCAACTAACTCAGCTCTCTCAACATTGCTGGTGGCATGGAAGCAGGTTGAAAAAGAAAAAGAAAAAAAGAGCTGTGACTGATTTTTAACTATCTGTGTGGCTGAGCCTATTCCTGATCTTTGCCAGGCCTGGGTATTTTCCAGTATACTTTTTCAGTATTTCAAACACCATTGTGAATGGGCTGGCTATCCCAGAAAACAGAGAGCAATATGGAGGGGCAAAAATAAGGGAGGGCAAGGCTCCGATTCAGAGTTTGTTATTACTAAGTATACATATATGAAAGTGGGGTAAGTTTAACTGGCATATTGGCATATTACTCAGACTGCAGAGGGCAAAAATGACACTCATTCTTCTAGTGGCAATAGCTAGGGAAATCCAAGGTGATCTGAATTACCTTCTGTGCAATATGCTAGTAAGTAGAATAAATTTTTTAAAATCCACACATCACTGCATGCAGTATAAACAGAATCTTAGAACATTTTGGGTTGGAAGGGACCTTTAAAGGCCATCTCTAGTCCAATGTCCCTACAATGAGCAGGAACATCTTCAACTGGAACAGGTTGCTCAGACGTCCATCCAGCCTGACCTTGAAGTAAATATGAATAATGTGAACAGCTTGAAATTGTCAGTTCCTAGCGTCTTTCACTGTAGTGAAAGGCTGCATAGCAAGTCTCTTCTGCTTGAGACTCTCATGCTATCAGAGTTTGTAAATATCCGTTTGTAAATCTCCATGTATCAGCTTGCACTGGATCCTCCCCTGGGTGGAGCAGTATATTCTTGTTTTGCATGTGGGCTTTGGTATTCCTGCACCATGTTCCTCCCACCCTTTCAGTTCTAGTGTTAGTGGCAACACCTTATGTCTGTTTACACACTAAATCAAATATATGCCTCTACAACCAAGAGGCTGACAGGAAAATGTAACTACACTCAACAGAGCCTTCCTGTGTTCCACTGCTCAGAGGTGTTACTTGGAATATGGATCATAGTTACTTTTGTGCTTGATGTTAATAATGACTTGGAAATAGGTTGTCACATGCAATTAATTATAAATAAAAATGTATTTTTCAGTGTTAAGTGTTATCCATGCTTTCTAGATCATGAATATAGGAAAAAAATATTTGATAAGGAAAAACAGAGTGGGTTCCTGTAGAAAAAAGAAATATCTAAGGCAAAGCTTTTTCTTAGCTTGATCTGAGGGGTACAGTGCAGTTTGTTTCTGTATAAAATGGTTATGTTTGTGCTGTGGTTTAAATGTGTTTTGAATTGGGTTCAATAAATCACACTCAGTTCAGAGTTGTGCTGTGTGTAATAGCAAAGTGACCTGCCTGTGCAGGAATACTGCCTGCTTATTGTAACACACCTGGGACTCTCTTGGGGCTTACAAAATATTTTGTGTTTCTGGATTTATTCTTTCAAGAAAGCTAGCATTTTTCTGCACTTTGCATGCTTAGAATGTGTAGAAAGTATATTTAACATTTGATGTGTAACATAAATAACAAGTATTGTTAGTAGATGTGAGGATAGTGTGATACAGATTCCAATGGAAACTGAGAAGGTATAGCTTGGTGCTCCTTTTTTTGCCTTGGGATTCAGGAGACGTAGGTAAGCTTGGGGTTTTTCTGTCTGGGCTTTTGTTTCTCTGTTTGTTTTCTATTTCATATATTATCTGTGTGCCTGAGTGCTGCTTTTGAATCCAAGACTTGTTTTAATACCTCCAAGATAAATGCAAGTGTTCATGTTACGCTGGCAGGGCTTTGTGCTTAAGCTTTTTATCTGTGAAACAAAGATGTTGAATAATGGCTCACCTTGTAGGCTTTATAAGGACAAATTGTCTAGACTTTGTGAGGTAGAGGTACTGGGATAACTTCAGGTTTTGGCTTGTAAGCATTTTTTAATGTTATGTATAATGAAAAGTTGCTTGTCTTAAACTGTGTTCTTTTGGGAAAAAATTAATGGTTAAGAGCACAGAGACAATCTTCATTGACATCACCCTTGTATTCAAATCCAAAGGAATCTGCAGCTACAAAGTGTACCATGGTTATTCACCGTGCTGTGATGAAAACATAGACTTGGGACAAGGCACACAAGACGTGCTGGCAAGGCGTGTGATTAAACACAGGAACAGAGATGGGGTAGGTCTGAATTGCCTCTGGTCAGCTGTAATCAGGAGCAGCTCACAGTCCTTCCCCAAACATAGTTATCTGTGCTACCTCTTTCTTGGGACCGAAAGGGTACAAGGGATTGTTTTAGCTTCAGCAAATACGCCATGCAAAGCTCCCCTCTGAGACTGCACTAAGTGTATTTAGAGTCCATTTCCAGCTGTGTGCTTTGATTACTATTGACTGAATCACAAACCTCACGTGGTTAGTGGCTGAGGACGGTTTATCATGGAAAGTGATCAACTCTGGATTGTGCCCCAGAGTACAGACACAAGTAAATCCTCCCTTCACCCCATCACATGTGCACTTTCCATGAATATATATTTTTATCTTTCTAGACTTCTTACCTCTTGACATATGAAGAGAGAACACCAACCTCATCTCTGAAAATTGTATGCCAAGAGAAACAGCAATACAATCTACCTCCTGTTCCTAGCCCTACTTTGCCATGATTATTTCAAAAGATCAAATTCATCCAGAAACCAAAATAGAGATCCATCTTGTGAGGAAAAGAAAACATCATCCAGTTTTCTTTCAAAGCAAAGGACTTGAGTATGAGACTCAAGGCACGACTGCATTTTCTTACTTGTTTAGAGCTTTCATTTTCACTATTTAGGTTCCTTTCTATGGTAGCAGAATGTTACTGTTCATTAATCCAAATTCTAGTTGTGGCTGTGGTACAATTAATCAGTAGCTGGAGATAAAAGTAATTGCATATTTCGGATTTTCCTAATTTGTTAGAGCACTTTTGGCAGTTACTGTTAGCTGAGCAAGAGCTGTGTTCTCAGAAATTATTCACTGGGGTATATTCCAGTTACAAAGATGCAATTCTGGGTCATCTAAAGGGTGTGCAGAAATGAAGTGAGGGAACCATATAAAAGTCGCTGCTGAAAAATAAACTTACTGAACCAAAATTAATGTGGTGTTCAGAAGAAGGATTTTTTTTTTTAATGTCTAACTTCAAACATTATTTCCCATGGATCAGTGAATGTTCTCATGATATCTCATGAAATAAAATCAGGTATTTTTTGTTTATTATTTCATAAAAAGAATTATTTCACAGAAATACTGAAATTAATTTTATGAGCCACTCTATTTTTTGAATTTGTAAACTTTACTGAACAATATTGATATTAAAATTATATAAACCCAATTTTATTAATCTACTGAACTGTGGAGATCACCTCTCTTATTTGTGTAAAAAATTCTGTTAATCGCTAGTAAGATTTTGCTGTGAATTTGATGATATATATTAGGTGTATGTATCAAATATGGAAAGAACCCTCCAGAGAAAGGATCTATGAACTTGCCAAAGATATCATTCCTGCAAAAGAAATTCTATACTTGTGTAAATAATTCTGATTGCTTGTTTACTAAAGGAGAACCACTATAAATTTGCATTTCTTTCACTTTGCTGTCTATTTTCATTGCTGTAACGTGTTGCTAACTCCCTTTGTGTGGCAACATCTTCCTTTTGTGGTGCAGGAAGAAAATAATTTTTGTATAATTGAAAAGCACCTTAAAACACTGTACAAACTTCCAGCTTCACATGGAGCTGTGTGCATTAAACAGTTACATAGATTTTAATCTTTGTCCCTTGCCCATGACTTCTGAGAAAATTGTAATAATTCATGCCATGCCATTCAGTGGAGTGCAGAACATCTGATAATTTTCTTTCTGTGTCCTGCATGGATATATTCTGAATAGATATTGCAGTAAGATTAGTGACCTTATTATTGCAATCCACACACGATGATTGCTGTGCTTCCTTCTTCCTTAGAGCTGTCCGCAATTTTCACAAGTTCTTTGGAAATGCCTGGATATAGTGTAATATTCATGAGGTAAGGCAATTTTAGTTACTACATCTGTAGTATGAAAGAGAAATTCTTTATTTGGATAACTAAAAACCTGGTGTTCGTGTTGGGCAAGTAGATGTTTTCTCCAAAGAAGTTTGGTTTCAATCTTGATATCCTAAAACAACTCACCAGGATTTTGAGGTGATTCACAAAGTCTCATTCAACCTCTTGTTGAGGAAATAAATATTGTTTCCAAAACAGTGCATAAAATCTTGTAAGGAAAATGTGAGTGGGGTATTGCACAGATTGGAAAGCACTTGAATGCAAGCACAGAATCGGGAGGACTCTAAATTTGGGTGATCATGTGAATCCTTTTATTCAAAAATGTGCAGCTCCTGCTGCGCTTTGTGGATCAGCATAGCTTGCTGATCTGGATTATTTTGCCCTAAACCACAGCAAAAGAAACAGATTCTAAAACTAGAGTGTTTTGAAGTAATGCTCTAATGTGTAGACAAATACCAGTTTTGCAGGCGGAAGCTCAAGACCTAGCACAAGTAAGCTAGGTCTTACTTGTGATATGAATACTTGAAAAAAGTAAGATCCTCATTATAGTATCCTTTCTTGTTTCAGATCCTAGTGATTTCTAGACAAATGATATTGCACATACGAAAGCACAAAATTTTGATAGATGTAAGTCCTTTATGCATTTGTTGCATTAAAAAAGGCATGGACAATACAAAGATATTTGAAGATACTTCATGTTAGGTCGATTTCACAGGTTCTAATGCAATTGCTGAAGGTTTGTCTTTGACAGAACTTTTGCTAATTCTTTGTGCTGGTTTTTTTTTGCCCCATGTGGCTATCACATTCAGATTTATTCAAAGCAGTTTTTTCTCCCCTTCATTTACACTGAGTGAGTTTACAGGTTTTGTAACTTGAGTTTTATAAAGACATTGTCAACTGGACGTATTTATTACCACTGTTGGCACTGTGTAGGAATTTTGGAAGCAAAACTTCATGTATGCATTTCTGTCTAACTTATATTTTTACATAGATTTCCCCCTTCAGTTTAGAGAGAAGAATATTCTTGTAAAGTCTCAGGCTCTGCTATAATCTTTGCCTTTAAAGTCTTTAAAGAAATATTACTGAACAAACTTCAATTAGTCTACATGGATGAAAGACAAGTGACAGCTTCCAACAAAGATCTAGGATATATGATAATGCAGTATATTTTATTTTTATATTTTATGTATTAAATTATACAAATTAATTGTACAAATAATTATTTGTACATTTATACAGCTGTATTATTTGTACAATTAAAAAATTAATTGTACAAATAATAAGGCTGTATAACTCAATAAGTATTGTAACAGGAATAATAAGATCAAGCCATTTCTTTATGGCCCAAAGCAGGGCAAATATCAAACAAATATTTACATTCTCATGTTCTTCTTTTTCTATAAGACAAATATTATTATTTTTTCATAAATAAGAACAAAAATGTTCTTTTTTGGCAACTATCTGCTATCCTATATGTACTTTTGAAAACAGCTGCCAGATTACAATATAACATAAAAAGTCAAGTTTATTTAAACTAGCAAAGCAAATCATCGCAGTAAGAAAGAATGCTTGTAGGGAATATTAAAAACAAGACAATTTTCAAAACAACCTTTATGAAAAGTTCATCCTAAAAGCATACTAAACCATGCCTGGATTCCCTGGATCCTGTAGAACTGATTGAGACAGCTCAGAGGGATCCTAAAAAGGAATGATTTTTTTTTTTTTTTTTCTCTCTCTGATGTAATGGATGAGATAGAAACAAAGGAGGCAGAAGAAGCTTACAAGCCAGGAAAAATTCCATCTTGACAGGAGTCAGGCTGTCTGGGAGCCAGCATTCAGGCTTCTATCTTAAATGCCCTGGTGTCTTGGGAATGCAAGAGATGGCAAAACCTGGCATTTCCTGTGTTCTTCTGCTCTCACAGATAAGACACTCTTCTGTGAGGAATTCCGTCTCCTGTATATTTCCTGCTTGGGAGATGTGATCTGAATGTCTGTACAAAAAATAAGTACTGTAGATCTCCACATGCACTGGATGCACAAGATGAACTGGAATAATTTTTTGAACTAATCTTAGGTAATGTTTTGACATTGTTTTTGTATCTGCTCTGCTAACAAAGGCTTTAGAGTCTAATGCAATGGTTTTGATTCTGCGCACATTTGTTGTTTGTCATACTGGGTTTATGACACCCCATGGCAATCAGTTAACTAAATTTTTTTCTTGCACAGATGTAACATAGTTCAATCTTCATTTTCATGGTCTCATTTTTAAGGGATTATCTATCCCTGTACTGATTCAGTTATCTGGAGACACCTGTGTGACATCATGAGGGATAACAAGTTTGCTTTCATTTGTTGAATAAAGTCCTTCTCAACCCATATTTAGTAGGAAAATCACAGGCAGAGATCAGAGCAACAAACTATAGCAAGAGTCATTTAGTAACAAAGCCAGAAAGAAATTTCAGCAATTAAAGGTAGAGGCATATAACACTAAAACTTTCTAGAAATTCACAGTGAAACCTCACTTGGTTCTTCAGCCTGCTGAAAAGCAGGGTTATATTTCACCTGTCTTTGAGAAGTAATTAAAATATTTATCTTTATTTATTTGGATATTAATGGGCATGGGGCACTGACAAGAAAAACTCTTTCTCTTAGAATCTTAAAATTCATACAGATTAGAGATCACAAAGTGCATTTCCTTGGTGTGTAGATTTATGGCAAGAAAAATATAGAAATAAAATGTTACATGGCTAGTGGGTTTTTTCTTTTTTTTTTTTTTTTGAAAGCACCTACTATATTTAATGTCTTTTACTTTTCATCGCTCTTTTAGGTTAATGTGTTTCAGAACAACCACAGTTAGACTGTTGGCATCTACAATCCAAGTTCCATGTAGCATGGGTGAACAATTTTCAGCTAATGCTTTGGTATTTTTTTCTAAACTTGCCAAATGATCCTACTTTCATTTTAGTTAGCTATTTGGCAGACAGACTTGATCAGCTATGAACCTGCCATCATTACTTGTGTCAGTAATGACAGGCTTGCCAGGGCTTTAATACCACTGATTCCTGTATTTTAGAATTTACTGGATGGCAGCTGTCCTAAAGGATGTTCCAGAATCTTGCAAGGGAATTATTTTGATTTACCATCTTGGCTTAGTGCAGATGATGCTTACTATGTGGGAACTGGCAGATGTATGTGAGAAGGCATAACTTGGCTTGCCAAATGGTTTAGAGCTCTTTATTGGGTAGAGATACAGAATGTCTGTGTGTGCCACCCAGCCTAGAAAGCAGGCTAGAAATCAGATAGTGCCCTCAGGAACAGTCTATGTATGGTACAAGTAGGTTTCATCCAGATAAACCTGTTGTTCACTTCAAAAACCTTTGATCAGTTTTCATTCGTGGCTTAAAATGGTATTACCAGAGACTTTGGAGTAGGGTGGATTTATCATAAATGCTTTTGTTGTTAATTTTGTTGTTAACGGGGAGATAAACATCTCTCAGATATTGATCTGGAGATGGACAAGATTTCCAGAATCTGATGTTATCAAGTTAATTTCCAGATCCTTGGGTAGTCTTGGGCTATGAGTTTTCTCATATTATGAGCAATTTAACCTAGAAGTCCCTTCTGGCAAAGTGCTTACAAGTAGTTAATATTTAAGTACACATCCTCCAGCACATATAACAACTTTGGAAGCTAGCGGGCCAGAGAGTTCCATCCAGGGGTCCCTTCTTTGTGTGCAATTGCCTGGTAGTATCTGCATCACTATGAAACAATTTTGGCTGCAATGAGCCAATTTGTAACCACCTCATTACACAGCATTTTTGTCTCAACTTCTATGAAGTTATTCCTACATATTGGATTGGGGGGGGCTAAGATATTAGTCTACATGGCTTGGGCAGAAGTGAGGGAAGGGTGTTATTAGCAGTGCTTGCTATCAACTACCACATTCTAGTGCTTAGATCTGCACTATTGTTTTGGCCAAATCTATCTTGGAAATATGTTCAACTTTGGCAGATGGGAGCTGATTCATTCTCAACTCTGCTGCACATATTCATTGTGGGAATTTCATCCTTGACCAAATATTTGTCAAAAACAGTCTGGCAAAAAATGAGAAATTCTAAGCAAACAATAGGTCAAAAAAGTTCCTACGATTTTGGGAATGGGAAGACTGTTTTTTGCTTTTTACTAGAAGATGTAAAATTTTTAACCAAATGCACATTTGGTTTTGCATTGTAGCAGCCATGCATGGTAGCACTCCAATTTACTATGGCAGTCACCAAAGATTAAGTTTGAAGTTGATAACCAGAAATACGCACTCTTGGGTTATATGCAGACTCCTATAAAACAAACCATTCAAATATACATTTGAAACCATGAAAATATACATTTTATTAGTTCTTTAAGAGTGACCATAGGAGACAAGGAGTACCTTCCAACATTCCCTATTTCTTGAATTTTTCATACAGCTGAAGTAGAAAGCTCTTCCCTACTTATCAAAAGAATACAGAATTCAAATTTGTGAAATGTTTCAAGAGAAGAGAACCACAGAAAAAAATAGTTATTTTGTATGAATTTGTTGTGTTATTGCACTAAAATTATGTGATATTCATGCAGGAGTGACTTGTATTTTGAGGTCGGGTAGAACATCTGCTGCAAGAAAGTTTCATTTGGTTTCACATGTAGCATTTGATTTTACATGTAGCATTTTAAAAACCTTCTACATTAATAGTATGGAGTTATAAAAGTGCTTGAAAACCAAAGTTATCACTTAGCTTATAGACAGCTCTACTGTCCAAGTGTTTTGAAGATACCTCACTTTATTTAACAATCAAGCTCAAGATTGAACTTAGGTTCCAGCCCATCATGGGTTCATGAGACAGAAAAGAAAGTACAAGGTACAAAAGTTTGTTTTTAGAGGATTTAACATATAGGTCAAGAGCTGAAGGTCTGAAGTTCTTGGAGGACAGAAATAATCTGTGTCTGTGGGTTAGAAAGTCATAATAGAACTCTTCTTTGCTTGGGTGCATATTAATAATTTGGCACTCAGCACCACTACCGTCAGTGTTCCGGTCTGCAAATTTTCTGTCAATTTGCACAAAGAGAACCCATAGAAAAGTTCCTAAACAGTTTCTCTTGCACCAGCTGCAATGTGCATTGGGTTAAAGAATTTTTCTTCCCATAAAGATTCATGGTGGTGGCTATAAAATCCTGGCAACTTTATGCCAGTTTGACTATTGCACTTAACAGATGCTGCCTTCCCTTGCCTTGGATAAAAGCTTTCAACAACTGAGTTTTCTAGTTATGTATGCCATGTATTGTTTTTTTACGAGGGTACTTAAAGATAGTTTGTATTTCCTGTACCATCAGAAAACCAACTGTCAGCATTGATGATAATTCTGGTGGGGTTTGTTATGTTGGTGGCCTTTTTTTTTTTTTTTAACTCTGATAAAATGTCAATAGTGATGCATATCCTGAGTAAGCTGGCTATATGAGTATGCACCTATGCGTCTATTTCTCCCAAGAATGTCTTGCAAGAAAAAGATTTTCTGTCATCTGTGGTTGCTCAGCAAAATTGTCAGAGAGTTGTGCGAAGTTGGTTACAAATTACTCAAAAGTAAATGATATAAAGGTTGCAGAATCCAATCAGTAAATGTCAAAACCTAAGGACCAGTTTGAAATGGGATAAATAAAGTTAATTACCAACCTCATTAACTCAGGTGATTTTAGGAGGATTGTCTCCATGGCAATGCAATTTGTGAATAATTATTATGATTAATAGATTTGATGAAAATACAATGTTTTGCCTACTTTTATTGGCTACTGCAGTAGTGGTTGGTGTCACTCTGTGGTTTTAAATTGATCCGTGGATTAAACATCAAGCAATTAATAATTCTCTTAGGTATCTATCACTTTTATTAGATTCAAGACTATTAAATGAAAACAAAAGATCATCAGTTTCAAGGGAAAAGAAGGTAGTACAAAACTTTTGCCTTGGTGTCCATTGAGTTTTCAAAGCTCGGGTAACATTATGACAGGGAGAACAGAGAAGCACACTGAGGAGTGGTGGGGTTGTGGTCAACATGAAATACAGCCGAATGAATGCCACATGGCTGACAATCTGATGGGTTGGTTTAGGATTTTTCTAGTTACCTTGATATCCTCTTTATTCCTTTCATTACTGCCTGAAATCCTAATTCTGGCTGTATCAAAAGCACTGGATGCTAACCTTGTATGCCTGTGCTTTGGGGATAAAGCTGGCTATAGTTCAGCAAGAAATCCAGTAATGATTTCCCTGTGGAGACTAATGGAGTGTCCGTCTGTCATTCTGTGGCCTTCTGCCTTCTCTCTGAATGACAGCCCTTTGTTCACGCTCACTGCTAGAGTCATTCCCAAGGGAAAGCCCTTGCACACTCACACCCACACTATAGTGAGCAAAAAAAGGGAAGAATGGGGACAGAGCAGTAGCCTCAAGAGTCTTGCGCCATCACTTGATAATATGATTATGCTAGGGGGGAAAAAAAGGATTAAATGTGATTCTGTAGCCAAAATGATCCCTCTCCTCCTCCATACCATCTGCATCATCTGAGAGCCAGGCTGTTTTGAGTTACAGAAATTTGAATTAACTATCTCAGATAGTACTTGTTTTGAGCCTTCTAAATTGTGTCAAAATTTCTCACTTTAGCAGGCAAAAATGATAAAAAGAAGCACAAATATCTGGCTTCCAAAGTGTCAAAGAGAGGGAGCAAATACCCTGCTAAGATTTCAGTTGGTTGAAATGGAAATAGTAAATTCATTGGAGTAGTCAATATTTTTTGTAGGAATTTTTTCTCACAGCCCATGTATTTGTCTCACTCAGCTCTTGCTAGTAAAAGTAAACAAGATGATATGAAGTCATTTGCCCAGATGGGGATAACATTTACTTAATGTAGAGTAATCTTTTGAGTGAACTACCAGCAGTAGGTACCTGCATGCATGTGTGTTCCTCCTTTAAAAAAAGAAAAGATGGCAACACATTTTAACACATTTATTGTAGGTTTGGGTTTTTGGTGTTTTTTTTTGTTTGTTTGTTTTTGTATCTCCGGATATTTATACTGGCTGGCTTGACTGGGGCTTCTTTTTGGGTGTTGGGGCTGTTATTTACAGCCTTGAGGAATGCTCTCCCTCCTTCCCTCCACATTGCATTGCCCATCCCCTTCCCCCCAACAGGCTCAATGCCATTCATTGCATTTTTATGTATGTTTTACATATATATATATACAAAAAAAAAATGAAGCCATGGGTTTGCGAAATGGTACTGTGAAATTTCTTTTTGATTTTTTTTTCCCTGAAAAATGCCATTAAAATAAGTATTTTTAAAAGGTTTTATTTTGCTCAGTTCCAGTCTCAGCAATTATCTTGTGGTGGAAAATATTTTGGGGTATTATCACAGGATGAGCTTTCAGAGAAGAACTTTTTGCAGGTGTCCTCCCGTACTTGTGGAATTTCATAAAGTCACGATTAGTCCAATAAGAGAACACACATTTAGTTTGGTGTCATATGTTGCAGAGATTTGAATATAACAAGGAATTGTGTTTTAAACAGAATATGAGTGCCCATGACAGTAGCTAGCAGAAGCCAAGTAGAGCATTAATGAATATAAGTGATCTTTATAGAGGCAGTGGTACTGATCGCTGATAAGGATTTGAAAGTAATGGTTGCTTTTCACATTACTGAATGCAAAAGGTGCTCCTTTCTCAGTCCTTAAAATATCTCTGTTTAAGATGTATCTGGAAGCAGAGATATTTCTGTCCATGTGGCAGTAACTATCAGTCCTAGATTGTATAGTCCAAGAAGGAAAAAAAAAGCCTATCAAATTTTCCCTAAGAAACTCTGAGCTAGAAAATCTGTTATCTAAAGAGAATGACTAAAGAAAAGAGACTAGTTTGACATAGGGCCCTCTATAATCCTCTATACAGTGATCTCCTACATATAATGGTCTGTAGTAAGTAAGGGAAATGGAGCATATAGAATATTGTTCCTAAAGTAACACCTTGAAACGTTCCCTCTGCAATACATGGCGTACTTCCATGAAAAGGTATCTAGTAGATAGGTAGGTAGACGCAAACTCTGGATGTCATAGGCTGTAATATACACCAGAAGGGTGCTAAAGACTAATCAGAAGTCTGATGTATTCTAAATTTTTTTATAATGTGATAAATCATCCCCAGTTTCCCTGCAAGATGCTACTATCCTAATTAGGCAATTTAATACAAGAGACTAAATTTATTCACATCTGGTTCAGCTGCTAAAAATGTAACTGGTAAATGCTGCAGATTCTTTTGACAACTGGGAAAATATTCTGGCTGTTTACAGGAGGATCTGATTCACTTCAGTCTCTCCAAAACATAAATACTTTTTTGAATATGGGAAACATCGCAACCTCATTC